>CM060097.1:12351508-12519181 GCA_030522485.1 Stenchaetothrips biformis
TGGTGCTGCTTTGAATAAAAGGCGAGTGGCGTGCGCCCAATTTGCCAGTTGCTGTCCCGACGTCTCCTTCGCATACAAGGAGCGGCAATATTCCATTCGGCAGTGTGGAGCAGGCGCCCTGTTTACCGGACGGTCTGTCCGTCATACACACCGGCACACCGCGACTGCCGTCGTGCCTGGCCGGGCGCACGGTGGGCCTGCCCGCCGACACACTTCCGCCTCGTCGAGGCGAGGGATCCCATCCAGCGGACCCACCACAGCTGGCAACACATAAGCGCGGCGAGCGCAAACTTGGTGCGGATGTAAAACTTGGCCAAAATCAAGTTGGCGCCGCCAGCCTTCCCAGTCCCCGACACTCACAGATTCGGCTGGCAGAGGGAGCGGCGGCGTCTCGGCCGCGGCGCGGCGGGCACGGCCACTGCTAAACAGTCGGCCAAATGGAATGAAAACAGTCCGTCCGTCTCGGACCGGGGCGCCGGCAGCGCCGGCAGCGCCGCCACGCCGTCTCAGCGATCATCGCCCCCCACCGCCACCCCCAGGGACGCCACTCAAGCTCGCAGACAGCTTCGCTCCACTCTTACCGCTCTTATTATTCGCAAATTCCCGTTATTTTCCTCTTTGTTTTCAGCGAGGGGACCAAGCGGGCGTCCCGGCGGGCGCGACGAGGCGTGGGGAAGGGGTCCCGCGGGGTAACGCCGCCGCGACGCCCGACTCCGTCCTGATCGCCGCAGCGTTCCCACCATGGCTCCCACCACGCCGTCTGTCCCACTCGCACCCCTACGAGACATGCCAAGACGACGAGCACAGTTCGGAATCGGAGAGTGCCAGGTCACCCGGTTTTTCGGTCCGCTTCGAGCAGCAACAACAACAACAGTGTCCGGTTGTGAGGTTGCACTGAACCCCAACACGCAGCGCACGCGAGCGGCAAACTTCGGCAGCGAGCCGCACTAGACAACACAGCCGGCGCGGAGGGCGGAGGGAATGAGATGTCCACTTCGACCGGTCACACGTAAATGGACAGACACCCCCCCCCCACACACACACACAAACACACACAGACGGAGGGCTGACCCCGCCCGCCGAGTCTCGGCTTCGTACTCCGTTCCCTTTCCTGCGCGAAACGTGCAAGGGCGAGATTAGAGCCCGGCCGAAGGGGCGGGCCGAGGGGCGGGCCGAAGGGGGGGGGGTCTCCAACTTATGCCGCGCCGCGCCGCCCTCTCCCTCCAAATGCGATTTAGTTGGAAGAAGTTGGCGGCCGACGGGACGTGGCGCGGAGACGCGTTATGGAGCGACGGCTGCGGCGCGCCGCACCCAAGCGCCACCGCCGCCGCCACGCCGTGGGTCAAGGCATCACGGGGCCCCGGGGCTCAGACGCGGTTCCGACCGCAACCAGGATATTATTATTACTGCAACTTGCTCGTGTCGCATGACACCCTGATGGACCCATCACCATCGGGATTTTGAAACTGTATCCGTGCTTGACTTCTTAGAGTGCTCCAAGAGAGGACGCTATACGCCCATCATGATTCTGGAAAATGATTGTGATGGGGAAACTGTTGCCGCGCCCTCCACGATTTTGACATAAAAGTGACGGCAATGTTCACAGTGCTGCTGGCGTTCCGCGCCTCCGCCGGCAGCGCCGCGACGAAACACTAACGAGGCGGTCGGCTCCCTATCATTGCAGCATCTACACCCCCGCCCCCCCCCCCCACCACCACCACAACCACAATTCGGCTGCTGGGTTCGTTTCCGCTTGTCGGATACATGTAAGCCCTCTCTGGGATTGGGTAGCACTGAGGACTGGGCCGACAGGGCTGAGCGATCGTGAGCGAAGCGCCGCGGCCGTGGAGCAACGGTGCATGTTTCGACGACGCGCCTGCCAACTGCACGCGGTAGGCACACCTGGATAACCGCCGCTGAAATACTTCCCCCAGAAAGCGGCCAAAAAGTGCTAACTGTTCCCCCCCCCCTCCCGGGGCCGCCTCTGGACCCGCCACTGGGGCGACACTGTGCATTGCTTACCTTGAGCTGCCGCTGGTGCTGCAGGGCGCCGCCCTGGTCGCGGCCGTCGCGGCCTTCGCGCCGCTGCGCCATGCGGTCCGCGTCCGCCTCCATGGCCTCCATGGACGACTCGGCCTCCGACAGCCAGGCCAGGAACTTGTCCAGCGAGCGGTCGAACGTGTGCAGCGAATTCATGGCGGACTGCAGCAACTTGCCGCGGTTCACGATGCTGCAACACGCGTCCAAAATTAATTTGAGTCGTTTGATCAAGGTTGATGTCCAAGAATTGCGAAACGCTGCTCGTTCGGAAGGCCACCCATTGGTGATGGGGTCACGCGTTCGGTTCGAGTCCCATTTAGCGACTCTGGAGATCAAAACGCGTCCGGGACTTTGGCCGCCTTCCGGCCCACTGTGCGCCGCGCGGTCAGTGGGACGTGGACATGATGCGCCGGCCGATCCCCGGCGATCGGGGCCAATCCCTTTAGCATATCGAGCCGGAGCCGGCGAGCCGGCGGCGCGGCGACCCACCTGGTGTTGAGGTTCTGGTACCGCTGGTTCACCATCTCCGTCATCTTCTTCACGCGCGTCGTGTCGTCCTGCTGGTAGACGGCGATCAGCTTCTGCGTGAGTTGCGAGAACAGGTCCATGTGGTGCTTGTACTGGTGCAGCTCGGCGTGGAAGGCCTGGGGAACAGAGGGAGGTTCTCGCATCAAGAGGTTGCCTAGATCTAAATTGAACATGCATTCGATGCAGCACCGTGGTCGAATCGTCAGGGCTTCAGAGCACATAAACTCGACTGTGAAAAAAAATTCGCGCGTAAAGAGGGAGCTGCGTTTGTTCTTGTTGTTTTTCTGCAGTGCAGAAGACGCGCCGGCTAATCGCGTTTTAAATTATGACACCGCGGGCGCCGCCACGGTAATGAATTGGGGCCGCGTTTGCTCGCCTTTTCCCCTCCGCCGAGTAAAGGTGGCGGGCCGGACGCCTCCAGGACCGCACGGCGCCGACCTTGCCGGCCTCACCGGCCTCGCCGCCCCGGAAACGATAAAAAGCAATATGAGACGGAAGCGGGTGCTCGAGTGGCGGCGCCGCGCTGCGCACCGGCGTGAGAGAGAGATAGTGAGTGAGACAAATGACTCTCACTCCTGAAAATTCGCCCACCCCCTTTATTCTCCAGGGCAAGTAGCACGGGGAAAAAAATGCACAGGTACTGTGATACGCAGAGCAGGTCTGAAAAGTTGCACTGCTCGAGTCTCAGAGGTTTAAAAATGCGAAGTGAAACTAGAGAAACGGGGGAGTAGGGGGTCGCGATGGAAAGCTGTGCGATACAGGTGTCCGGGCCTCAGTCCTAAGGTTTCCCAGCGGCGGGAAAAAAAATGACGCAGACAAAGTGTTGGGTTGCCTTGGTCCCTAGGTCCCAGCTTGTCCTGTCCGACACCGGAGTTGCCACGATGTTGCCACTCACCTTCTGGTCGCGCAGCTGGGCCTCCAGCACGTCGGCCGTGTGCCCCACGGCGCCCATGCGGTCCAGCCGCATCTCCATGCGGTTGAGCCAGGCGTCCACCTCGAGGCGCTTCGACTCGTAGCGCTGGCTGTCGGCCAGCATGGCGTCCAGCTGCGTCTTGCGCGACATCACCTTGGTGTTGGTCTCGTCCCAGTGCTCGCGCAGCTTGGTCACTGGAACAAAACGACCGCATTGCTTACACACTGTCAAAGGCGGCAAAATAAAAAAAATAAAAAAATTGGAAGAAAAAACAGTTACACGTACACCATGACCACTGACAAATTCTAGACAGTAAACAATCAAGGAAAGAGGGAAACATTCGGATGAGAACAGAACACAACATCACTTCCTCTTTCAGGTTTTGCTAGTTTCTAACAACCCGTTTATTCCTCTGAACCCCAAAAAATTGAATTCTAGGGCCAAGAAAAAAAAAAACACTTTGAAGATGAAATACTATTGACCCAATCTATTTCTCTTGTGTAAAAGAATCTTAGACAGTTTTTTTCTTTTTTCCCCCACAAAACCCAAGGCAGGAAAAAATCGGGAAACCTTTTTTCCGGTGTGTGCTTTGGACAAGATTTCAGATCGAGTTTATCCCTGTACTCCTATTCATGCCGGGGTAGGGAGGGAGAGAAAGAAACCGCGCTCGAAAATGGGGGCAAAAAGAAGGGCAGCATAAAAGTTCTTTAGACACGCGCGCGGCGCGCGGTTTTAGAGCCCCCGCGCTACGAAGAGGGACCTCCGAGACGTGGCCAAGGGGAAAAGGAAAGCAGGGAAAAAGCCAAGAAGAGCGCGGGATGAGCTACACCACAAGTCGAGCAAACAAGGCGCCAGTGTCGCACCGCACCGAGGGGGACAAATCACATTCCCTTTTAACCGCGTTCCAGTGGCGAGGCTGCCTCCCCGCTGACGAGGTTAGCCTCCGCGCGCCGATGCTAATTGCCTGGCCGAGATTCGGACAGCGGCAGAGAAGGAAACAGTGACCAGCGACCAGCCACCGACGCTCCGGTTGAAAGCAGAGTCGCGTTTCCTGCTGACCTGTCGCGCCGCCCCTGCAACCCTTCGAGCAGCCACTCCCCTTGGCCTGCTGGGTTAACAAACGCACCGTCTCGCGGAAAAAGGGATTGCAGTTTGCTTTTCCACGGCCTACACGAGTGGACGCAATTTATTTCACATAAGACCCGCGGAAGTCAAGATTCACCGAGTGACATGTTCTTCAAACCAGAATGGCCTGTTCCCGACGGGCGACGGGCGAGTTTAATTGGGTGTTGGTTTTCGGCGGTGAGTAACGGAGCAGAGCGGAGAGGAGGGCACAAGCGAAGGGCTGGTAAGCCGACCATGAGCTCTGCAGCCCGCGCTGGGCCACAGCGCGTCAACCCTGCCTATCTGCGAAATGAAACGAATTGGCCAATGTCCAGCTGCTGCAGCGGATCAAAAGCAGCAGCGTGAGTCCCAAAGGGCTCAGCGGCTTTGCCACAGGCCTGTGTGTGTATGTGTGTGTGTGGGGGGGGGGGGGGGGCGATACCCGGCAAAATACAGTCACGGCCCTGACCAAAGACTTGCTACAAAGTTACTTGAGTGTGCGTGAACCTTGGGCGAAGCGTCAGTTTTAATCTCGTGGAATCCAGCGGTTCACGCGCTTGGGCAACACGATCAAAATTCTCTGCTGCGGCTCCACGCGAGAGGGAGTCAAAACTAGGAGAGGGGAAAATGAAGGGATAGACGTAGGGACAGGGGGTGGGGGAGGGTAGGGTAGCAGTGCGTTCCTGACGCCCTGCCTGACCGCAGCGTTCCGGCAAGACAAGAGCGTATAGAGCCCATGCGACCACACCAACCAAAACACCTTTACCCATACCTTAATCCACACCACACACACACACACGCAAACGATAACAGTCTCACCATGAAACGTGCGCAACACAGGAAACGTGGCACTGAGGTTGAAAAAGGTAGGGGCGCCACGCGTCCCGCCTGTCAAGTAGCGGTCGAACGCAAAGAGAGCAATCGTGAGGATAGAGAGGGGTGGCCACCCTACACGGCAGGGCACCGCAGGTACGCGCCCTGCGCCCTGGGGCGTCCAGGGCTGAATAGGGCCGAGGACCTAGCGCGGCCGGCGCAGGGATTATGGCCCATTGGCGGCACGGCCGTACTCCTCAATGGCCAAGTCCTGCCTCCCTCCGCATGGCGTCATGCTCTGGGGAGCATGGACACAAGTAAAGTAAGATCAAACACTGCGCTTGCATGACGCTATGAAATAGTCCAGGTCAGTGTCGGGGTAGCGGTAACAGTTTAAGCAGGTATGTCAGTCAAGGTAAAACAAATGAAGACAGAGGGCACACAGAAGAAAAGCCGGAAGAGAAGGGAACACATTCTGGAGAGAGTGTTTTTGTGCAGGGGCTGCCTATGCCAAATCATTTACCGTGCAGATTGAGGAAAAAAATGTTTCTCAAACGCTATCCAACTACGTTCTACCAACGCAACACGGGGTGAGTGCATGCCGAAACCACTGCAAGTGCATTACGTGCTCTGTGCGTATTGATGCACAAGGTTACCTTTCAGACAGGTGCGAAGGTGCATCAAATGGGGCGATGTATAGTAATCGTTCAAAATAGCTGAAAATCAAACAAGATAACTTCAAATGTGGGACAAATAAAAAAACTCTAATTAGGTGAAAATGGGCTCAAACAACGAACTTCTATACTAATATGTTTTGAGCTAAACACATGCTTTCGTCGATGGATTCGTACGTGCATTGCGACCATGCAAAAGCAGGAAGCATTTACAGTGAGCGACGAGGTACTCTTCCCGCAAGGTCAACAGCCTACTGTCCAAGGTTCCCTAAACTGCGACTGGATAAAACTAATCTCCAACAAGAAGAAACAGCAAGACGTTGAGTCGCAGGGTAACAGCAGGCTTGCGCCACCCCTGCTTGCTCGCGCTTCGATTTGTGCGGTCGGGGGATGGATACAGCGAGAGGCTGGCTGCCAGCCCTGCCTGGCCGGCTGGTCAGCCTGCGCGTCCCCGCCAGGCCGCCACCCTCTGATGCGGCCAGCCCGCCGCCGCCCACCCGGCCGGAGAGCCGCTCTCATTTCAAGAGGTACAACATAGCGACGCACGACCGCAGCCTGCTGGTACATCCCGCAAGCACGCTTGAAATTTTACTAAGTATTTGCCAAGTACTTGGTTTGCCACGTTGTGTATGCTCAAAATATTTCGTAGCTACAACCTGTTTTCTTGGGAAGGCCTAAAAAGAGTTGGTCAGGTTTCGAGAGTGACATCGAGACGGCTCGTGCCAACACAGTGGCTTCGCGGCACGCCCTCCTTGGATGTCGGTTCGTGTCGACGGCAGAGTAGCGCGGGTCGCGGCGGCAGCGTCCCCCTTTGAGCGGCTTGTTTGCAGTATCCGGTGGGGCCGCGCGGGGCCGGGGTCGCAGCCTCAGTCTCTCCGGGGAGGGCGCCACCCCGTTCCGGCGTCCCGACCTGACAGATTCCAGAACAAGCGATCAAGTACGAAAACTCCGGGCGGCTGGGCGCATTAGCCATGCTAATTTATTCTGCCAATCAAAGGTGGCGCTTCCGGTTTGCCGCCACGCGCCGCCGCGCACGGCGCCGCCGCGTGTCGGCCTACACTAGTCTCCCCGCGTTCCCCTTTTTACTCCCGTTTTACGATCGCCGGATCGCGGAGGAAGCCACACTGCCGCCACAGAGTATGGGTCAGAAGAAGGCGCAGGCGGTCAAAATTCTGGACGCGTTTCGAGATCCAGAGTCGCTAAATGGGACTCGAACCGATCGTGTGATTCCTCGTTTGGAGAGCAATCCATTGGTGGGGTCACGAGTTCGGTTCGAGGCCCATTTAGCGAGTCTGGAGCTCAAACCGCGTCTAGAGTTTCGGCCGCCTGCGCCGTCTTCGGGCCCACTGTGCACCACTTGCGCCGCCCGGCGTGGCGCGTCGGACCGGAACACGCGTTGAGATGGAAATAAATGCAGCACGGGTCCGTGTTTACGCACCCTGCTCGACTGGGCTCGAAAAACAGCCAACCAGGGCTTTGAAATGGCAGCGCCAACGCAGTGCGAGCGCAGTGCGGCGCATCTGTCGCACGCTATGAGTGCCAGGCTGGGTGGCGGAGCAGGGCGGGCCGCTGCTAGTGTTCGCGCATTCAACTTGACAATTTGAATTAAACACTCCAACCGTGAGCTCACAGTCACAGTGTGAAGCCAGGAGTAAAAAGTGAGGCCTTCGTCTCCTTGCATGGAACACCATCATTCAAGCCTTCTCGTTCCTGTACCGCAGGGTTGGTCCACACTAAGATTAGCACAGTCCAACTCCCGGCAAAACCGACGAATCCAATTTGCTGACACGTGTTCCGATTCAAAGACGCGCGGTTGCTGCTCCTTTCGCTGCTGGGGGATTTACCACAACTTGGCGAGCGACGCACGCAGACACACGAGAGCTTCCGTCATAACTCGCGAAACAATGTAGAGCGCAGTCCACCGTGTGCATTACCGGCGGCGAGGCAAAACAAAGTTAATTAATAAGTGAGCAGCACAATGCATTCGCTTGAGGGCCCTGGGCAGGGCGCCCTGCCGGCCCGCCCTGCCGGCCCGCCCTGCCCGCCCGCCCTGCCCGCCCGCCCTGCCGGCCCGCCCTGCCGGCCCGCCCTGCCGGCCCGCCCTGCCCGCCCGCCCTGCCCGCCCGCCCTGCCCGCCCGCCCTGCCGGCCCGCCCTGCCGGCCCGCCCTGCCGGCCCGCCCTGCCGGCCCGCCCTGCCGGCCCGCCCTGCCGGCCCGCCCTGCCCGCCCGCCCTGCCCGCCCGCCCTGCCCGCCCGCCCTGCCGGCCCGCCCTGCCCGCCCGCCCTGCCGGCCCGCCCTGCCGGCCCGCCCTGCCGGCCCGCCCTGCCGGCCCGCCCTGCCGGCCCGCCCTGCCGGCCCGCCCTGCCGGCCCGCCCTGCCGGCCCGCCCTGCCGGCCCGCCCTGCCCGCCCGCCCTGCCGGCCCGCCCTGCCCGCCCGCCCTGCCGGCCCGCCCTGCCCGCCCGCCCTGCCCGCCCGCCCTGCCGGCCCGCCCTGCCGGCCCGCCCTGCCGGCCCGCCCTGCCGGCCCGCCCTGCCGGCCCGCCCTGCCGGCCCGCCCTGCCCGCCCGCCCTGCCCGCCCGCCCTGCCGGCCCGCCCTGCCGGCCCGCCCTGCCGGCCCGCCCTGCCCGCCCGCCCTGCCCGCCCGCCCTGCCCGCCCGCCCTGCCGGCCCGCCCTGCCGGCCCGCCCTGCCGGCCCGCCCTGCCCGCCCGCCCTGCCCGCCCGCCCTGCCCGCCCGCCCTGCCGGCCCGCCCTGCCGGCCCGCCCTGCCCGCCCGCCCTGCCGGCCCGCCCCTTCCCCGCGCCCTCTGTTTGCCAACTGAGAGGGGAAGACGCAGAGCGCTGGCCAGGTGGCGGCGCGCGGCGGGCCGAATATAGCGCGCTACACCGCCAACACGCCGCTCGCTTCATCCGCCGATCCAGGACAGTGCTCCCTTAACGCAGAGAGCACCTCACAGAGGGCCAGAGGACCGGCGCTGGTGGCCAAAACTCGAGACGCGTTTTGAGCTCCAGAGTCGCTCGACAGGACTCGCACCGACCGCACTGTGACCCCACCAATGAATTGCTCTTCGCATGAGTAATCCATCGGCGGGGTCACACGTTCGCTTCGAGTTTTGGCCGCCTCCAATGCTGGTCTTCTGGCCCACTGCGCACATCTGGCATGCCACTCGGCTCCTCGCACGCCCCCAAACAACTCGGCTGAGGTGCGCCTAAAGGGGTCGACGTTGATAAGGCCGGTCCCGTGACTAGCAGTCATTGGGCGAAGGGCGCGGAATGAGCCGAAAAATCCATGGGGCCCGTGGGGCCCCCGTGTCTTATCGCGGCCAGGGCAGTAAACACAGAAACACGTCGCTACACGGCGTGCACGACCGGCGCAATGGATTTGGACTAATTTTCCTATTCCAACGGCTGGGATCGGGGCTCGATCGTCACATCGGGCAGCCAATAAAGTCTGCTGATTTTACAGAGTGCCAGACTAATCCAACCCCTTAAAAAAATAAAAGGGGGGGGGTCTTGTCTTTAGAGCAATGATCTTGAGGCTGGCGTATTTTTATCGTGACCGTAGAACTTTATTACCTTGATTCCGGCAAGATCAATTTTTTTACGCGTGAACTTGGACGGCTTTGTGACAAAAAAAAATAAAAAAAATAACCGAGGCTTTTATTTTTGTTGCATGTACTTCAAACTTGCCTTAACGAATGATTGCAAAACCCTCTGACGGCGAGGTACAGGAGGGAGAGAGCGGCTTTGCCCGACCGGAGCGCACCACTCTCCGAGGCAAATTCAGTCAAGTCAACGGTGTCCGGTGAGGGCCAGTCGGCGAAAGGTCCGTCCCTACGCAGCCCCGCGCGGCCCTTTGCACACCAGGGTACAGTACACGGCCGGAAGGGTCGGGCGCAGGGCGCAGCGCTTCATAAATAATCAAGACGTTCCTTCGCCGGCTTGACACGCCTTCGCGGTCCGTTAGGAGCAATATGTTTAAATTTTGGCGCGCGCGCGCGCGACGCGCGGCGCTGGAACTCGTGTTTCGCTTGTTTCCACGCCGACCCGCCGCACATACGCTGGCCGCGCGCCAAGGCGCCACTCCACCCACTCGGCCGGTCGGTCAGCCCCTTTAAAGCACTTTACAGGATTGCTGGAAATGGACACTACAGCCTGGACTACCCGCCCAGTGCCCCGCGGGGTGTCCCGCGGCGCACAGGAGGCGGCGGGATTGAACAAGCAACCCACGTAAAAAATAATCCCGAAATAAAAAGACATTCTAAAAAGGCCACGTCAGCAAACATATTTTTTTATTTTTTTTAAAATGAGACTTTTGGATTTTTGGACCACCTTCGGTGCCAAATGGAGCACTGTCTCGATCGTAATTCAAACCCGCCCCTCCTCAGCGCCGGCGGGGGGTTGTTTATGAGACGCGCTCGTACACACGATAAGATTTAACCCTTTGCGCGGGATTCTGCACTCTTGTTCTGCCAGTGCAGCCGACGGCGACACGGCTGCAGCTGTGCGCGAATTATCCCTCGCAGAATGGCGCGGGAGGGGAGGGTGGAAGGGAGGGGAGGCGAAGGAGCACTAGAAGGGCCTTAGCGGATTAATTTTACTACGCGCCATAGGCCCGCCAAGTTATCCCCGCCTCATGATGACACTTTTCCTCCAGGGGCTCTCCGGCAAAAGCCCACGGCGGCGCAGTTCCTGCCGGCAGCCGGCAGCCAGCCGTAAAACCAACAGTATCACACTCTTTCCCGCTGGCTGTTACTTCTGCCACGCGTGGTGAGCCCACGCCCAATCGCGCCCACCCTGTGCCCCCTGGCCCATTCCCTAAGCGGAACGCACTTATTGCAAAAACATGGCAGACCAACTTTCAAAAAAAAAATAAAAAAAAAAAAATAATAATTGGGGCGTGTGCCGCGTGTGGCGCGTGGCGGCGAGGCGCTCACCGTCGCGCTGCGTCATGTTGTGGTAGTTGGGCGTGCGGTGCCGGCCCCAGGACCCGTACTGGCCGTAGTGCCGGCCCATGCTGCCGTAGCCGCGGAAGTAGTCGTCGTCGTCATCCGGGTTGAGCGGCGGCGGCGCCGGCCGCAGGCCCCGCTGCCAGGACATGCTGTCCGCCTCCTCCTGGCACTCTACCGCACACTCCACGAACGTCACTCCACTGTCAAGGGCACTGTTCGCGTCACTGCCTCCACTTCACGAACGTCACTTTCTTATCGAGGACGCGCCGCACTCATCACAAGCCCGTCACGACCACGTCACCCTGCCGTCACACACCCGTCACACTGGCGTCGGCACCGGTACCCGCAACAGCGCGGTGCAACAAGTAGACGCCGCGAGGCAGTTCGACGCCGAGCCGCTGGGCCGTCGGGCGGGGCGTCGCTCCGGCGCGCGTCGCTTCGGGTCGGCGGCCGCGGCCTTACTGAGCGCCCGCCCCGCCCCACCGGCCGCCCCGCCGGCCACCCCGCCCGCCCACACCCCTGCCGGCGCGCCGCCCCGCCCGCTGCCGGTAGCACGCGGTGGCGGCCAGGCAGGGCTGGCGGCCAGGGCGGCCAGGGTGGCCCCACCCCGGTGCCTTATTGTGCCGTGCGAGACTATTGAGTTAATGACGTGCCGCATTCAGCGAGGCCCGCGGTAGTTCATTCATCCCGCGTGGCGTGGCGTGGCCGGGAAAAGCAAAGTCTTTTGGGTTATCTCCGCGCCTCATCAGGACAGCTTCGAGCGGCAATTAAAGTCTGTCCGGTCTCCCCTCCCCCCTCTTTCTAAGATTAAGGGGCGAGCGTTTTGGGCGTGGAAGCAAGCGCCGTGCCTGCACTGCCTGCAGTGGTGGCATTAGCGAGGAAAAAGGAGACTGACACGACGGTAGGAGCACCGAGTCGAGGAGCTAATTGTTCCATTACGCGGTGCGAGTGACGGCACGATGCGGGCCACACCGAAAAACAAACAAAAAAGCTGCCAGCTGTCATGGCTGACGGCGAGGATTTTCCTCGTACGCATATTCGAAAAAAAAGATGCACAAAAGTTGCAGGAGCTGTGCTGTAAAAAAAAGGAGAAAGAAACCGACGACATGGAAGGGAGGATAAAAGAAAGGCAAGATCGGAGACCGCTCGACAGCAGAGCAGCGCACCTGGCGTGGACTTGGCTCGCCCACTGCAGCGCCAACTCCACGGCCCGGTCCGTGTCTCTCCTCCGCCAAACTTCCGGCACTGGGCGGCCGGAGCCAGGAGCAGAGAGGAGGAGCTACACCGTCCGAAGCTCGCGACGCGCCGCTCACCGCGCCGCTCACCGCGCCCCCGCACGCAACGCCGCCACGTCGCCGCCATCAGACGAGTCCGTAACAGCGGCCCGACCGCGTTAAGCGCCTTCTCGCATGACGGCGCCGTGCTTTTATGCGGCCGACCGAACTGACCCGGGTCAACGGCACTCGACTGAAACGGGTGCTGCCCTTGGCTTGACGCCCTCCGCCCTCCCAGGAGTCGCCCCCGGTGGAGAATTTCATTAAAGAGCGCACTTTCTTTTTCTCACGAATGAAAAGAAGGGGACGGGGGTGCGTGTTAAGAAGAAACGGGGTGGAAAGGAGAGGTAGAGGATGGAAACAGAAAAGGAAACTGGGCCCCCAAAAAAGAGGGGGGAGGGTTGCAGGGGACATCGGATCATTTGGGGCAGGTAAGGTTGAGGTAAGGGGTAAGGGGGGAGGGGGGGCGACTGCTACCGCCACTGGTGTCGTATCGCTTGGATTCGGTGGCATCAGCTAATGGGCAAAATGATGGTGGTGCCACTGAACAGAGAGGCGGAGCGGAGAGGGAGGGGGAAACTGGAAATGGAGACGAAAGGATAGATACAGTCTGAGGTCCTGGAATGGGAAACCAAGCGGCATTCATTTGAGCGGAGGGGAGGAAGAGAAAGAGAACTGGGGCGCGGTCTTTCCAACACGAGGGAAAATTTGTCCACAAACCGAAGGTTCCTCGGCCGTTATCCTCGAATGAGGATGTCCAGGCTGGCCTGTTTGTTTACCTCCCCCCCCCCCTTTCTCACCCCTTCCCGCCCCCAGAGTGCAAAGGTGTGTTCCCGCGCTGCCCTCCGGCGCTGCGCTGCGCACACACGCAATACATCACTTTGAACGTCAACAACACTTCGGCGTCGACAGAAAACGCGCAACCCCCTACACCGCTGCTATGGTGCCGCGCGGGCCGAAAGAGTATTCCGGGGCGACGTGCACTTCGTACACCTTGGCTCCCCCCCCCCCTTTCTTCCAATCCGGCGCCGCCGCCCGCGTCGGTTTCCCGCGAGGATTGCCCGGAGCCGCCTGTCGATACGCCTCGACAAAGAGGAGCAGCGAGCGGCGGAGGCACTTGGCGACTCCGCCCGAGGCCGAGCGACAGCCGTCCGCTTCCATGGCGAAATATTCCTTTCCAAACTGTCCAAAAGCACGCAGTAGGAATGACGAGGGCTCCTTGTTTGATTTCCTCGCACCTCAACCCTTTTTTTTTAAAGTTTTTTTTAAGGTTTTTATTGTTTTTTTTTATTTATTTTTTTTTAGCAATAGAAGCCGAGCGCACCTCAATGGGCCAGAAGATCGGCGCAAACGCGTCTCGAATTTTGGCCGCCTGCTGCCGATCTTCTGGCCCATTGTGCGCACGAGCGCGGCGCATCACGCCGCGGGATCCGCCGAGGACGCGGCAAGCGGCGCCACAATGTCACAATGTCCTTTATGGGTGCACAACACTCGCGGGCCTTCTATCCCCACGCCTCGCCACACACTGTCGCGCCACGAATAAATTGCACTCTCGCTTTTCAAAACGGGGATCAAAACGCACTCGACCAACGAAAAAAAAAATGACGAGGGCAAATCTTAAGCGAATTATTTTCAGCGCAGCCGCGCTACTGCGGCGCAGGATCCGACGGTTCTCCGGGTTCTCTACTTATGCGCGAAGTTTCGAAATCAGCGAAGCGGCCATACGCACGCGCAGCGCGGGGCTTCCGGGCTGAAATCAGTTCTGCTCCCTTGTTGACGGCGTGGGAACTCACACAGCGGCCCGACCACATGAAAGCTGTTGAAAAACTTGCAGTGGTGTGTGTGTGTGTGTGTGTGTGTGTGTGTGTGTGTGTGTGTGTGTAGGTGTAGGTGTGTGTGTGTGTGCACGCGCGTGCGCTTAAGGGCGAGTGTGCGGTGGTGGTGGTGTGTGCACGCGAGGCGGCCGTGACTGACTCGAAGTGCGCACAAGTGAGTGTAAACGGTGCATGCGGCGAGGTTAACGCGCTGCTTGAACAACATGCTTTCTAGCTGGAGAGCCCGCCATGCAAAAGGCCAACTAACTGGCGTGTAACTCCCGGGTAACATTCAACAGCAGCGAGTGAGTGTGTAACACCACAGCGGTGTGCAACGAGCGCTTCAAATCGAAACAAACGACATGGAATTTTTCCCGGTACGGTAAGCTAAACCAACTGGACATGTCGAAAAGTCTTTTGTGTTGACGCTGGTGGAACAGACAGAGCAAGTGAATGAGTGAGTAAATGAGTGCGAGCGTCTATTCGTAGAGTGCGTGCATGTGAGTCTGTCACGGAGATGGCGGCGCGCCATTCAGGGCCCGGCCGGCGCCGGGCGCGCACACGGCGCCCCGCAGTCTGGCAACGCCGGCAACCACCCCGCGGCGTGGCGTGGCGTGGCGTGGCGTGGCGGGGCAGTCCCAACCCAAGCCCGGGCGGGCCGGCCCCTAACCCCGTCCCACGCGCCCCGCCACGGTCCCATCCCATGCTGCGCCTTCTTGCGTACATCGATCTGGGCGGGGCGGGGCGGGGCGGGGCGGGGTGGGTGGCGCGGCGGCGGGGGTGGGGTGGCGGCCCGTTGTTCCAAACCGCATTACGCGGCCCATCAGCTGTCCGGCCGCCGCGATGCACTCGACGTGCGAGTCGCGTGCGAGCAGCGTCGCACCGTCACTCTAAATTCATGGCGGACAATCAGGGCGAGGAATCCGAAGCCCATCCGACGCACAGTGGGTCGGAAGACCGTTGGGGCGGCCGAAATCCGGGTCGCGTTTTGAGGTTAAGTTCGACTCGGATCGAACGCGTGACCCCCGCCGATGGATTCCTCGTTCGGAGAGCAATCCATCGGTAGGGTCACACGTTCGATTCGAGTCCCACTTAGCGACTATGGAGCTCAAAACGCGTCTGGGATTTTAGCCGCCTCAACGGTCTTCTGACCCACGGTGGGGCACCTGCCGCCCTATGGGCCATCAGCGCTATAGGAAGCCATTCGCCTCCACATGGCACTTGTCTGGGGCGTGCGGCGAGCGGCGAGGCCGGGGGCACTATTGGTCGCCGCGAACGCGGCGCTGAGCTCGCAAAACGCGGCGCCCAGTGGGCCAGCAGACCAGAAGACCAACGCAGTCGGCCAAAACTCTAAACGCGTTTCGAGCTCCAGAGTCACTAACTAAACAGGACTCGAACCGAACCGTTCCGAGTCCCATTTAGAGACACTAAAGCTCAAAACCCGTCCGGGATTTTGACCAGCTCCGCCGGTCTCCTGGCCCACTGTGTGACGGTCTACGATGTCAAAACGGACCGCAAGACAGGGAGAGCGTATATAAACCGTGCGGCGAGGCGACGTGGATTACTTCCAGGGAGACGGCATCGACCCTTCGGCGCCCCCTTCATTGGCCGCTGGCCCCACAAGGGTGCCACGAGGGCCCCACCAGGGCCCAACCAGGGCCCCACCAGGCCGGCCCCGCCTGGGGCGCTGCGCGTGCACCAGGGTGCAACAGTTAGGTGCGAGGCGAGGCAGTTTGAAAAGGTGGCGACGCGGAACAGCGCAACGGCACGGCGGGGCGCCCTCCGCGGCGACGCTGCCCCCGCCCGCGCGGATCGAAGTTAACGACCGCCTTTACGACAATCCGCACACAATTCCGCGGGCCGAAACGCGCGGTGCCCAACTTGACGCAAACTTTTACCACACTGCGATCGCACGCCGTTATCTCGCACAATGACGCCGGCCCTCAACAACAGTACATAGTAAAACTGCCCCCCCCCCCTTTTCAAAAAAAATTGTTTAAAAATGTAAAATAAAAATTGCGCAAACTATCAATTTTGAATCAAGGATGAAAGCCAGATGTCCTTAAGGACATGAGGCGCGGCAAAGAAAAGAGACGTACAGGCAACTGCGCTCCGGCGTTTAAAAACACAAATCCGTTTCTTGCGGCAGGGGGTGGGGTGGGGGGAGACCGATTTGAAGTGGCTCGTTCCGCAACGCGGACGCAGTGTGCGGCGCCTGCACTGCCGCGCCCACCCGCCGTGCCCTGGCCGCGCCGGATGGCAAATGGCTATCGCGCCTGAGGAATAACATCGGGGGCAGGGCCAGCAATACCAGCGCATGCCAATGGACCCCGCAGCCCCCCCCCCCCTGCCCTGCTGATTTATTCAGTGTGCAGCAGTGTGCAGAGCCCCTCCGCCTCCGTCTTTGCCTCCAATTCCCTTCCCTGGCTCACGTGCCCCTCGCCGGGCCCCACGCAGGGCCCACAGTCGGCCCTTGCCCCGCCAGACCGCCACACACTCACCCTTAAAACAGCAAAGCACACAGTCAGAGGGCGCAGTGCCGCTAACAAGGCTGTAAGTGGCTCGTACACAGAGGCGCGCGCGCGCACATACACACACACACACACACACACTCAGAGGGAGGGGCGCATCTTCAGACGAGGCACAACTCACCGCACACATTGTTCAGCCGGGCCTCCTCCCTAGACATGGGGCAGAGCCGTACTCTAATCAACGGAGGAGAGGGAGGCGAGGGGGTGGGGGGCACCTTTCCCTCAAAGGCTTGTACAAGTGGCAGCCAGACCCCTCCTAAAGCGAATCAGATTAGTGCGAATAATCAACGAGACGTTATTAGCACAGCGCTACGGCACCGGGCCCCCTGCCGCCCCCTCCATACTTTACCCAACGCGTCCCTTACAATTGAAACAGATGACTCCCTCTCTCCCTCCCTCCCTTTCCAACCCGCCCATCTCCGGCCGTGTGCGAACTCTCTCGTGGGGATCCGACCGGGGACCCGCTTGAGGCGCACGGAACGCGCCGTCTAACCAGCAGGCAGGCGGGCAGGCAGGCGGGCAGGCAGGCAGTCGAGCTGGCAGACAAACGTGCGGGCGGAGCGGCGCAAGTCATGTGTGCCGGCCCGAAGGCCTAGCCGGCGTCATATCGGACAGATGACGTGAACCCAATACTCCGCCTAGGCCGGCCTGCCGCTGTTGGCACGCCGACAGACAGCGACCGTCCCTAAAGTAGCGCTTCCCAACGATAGGGCACTAGACAGCAACGCGGATCAAGACACTGAAAAGAGCCTCCCGAAAATATTGATTTTCTTCAAAGCAACATTTAAGTCTAAATCCGTAGAGCTTGCTCAGCCGGCCTGTCCGCAGAGAGAGTTCCATGTGGTTTATCGGCGACGCTCCCCGGCCACCTCGCTGCGATTGGCCGTCCCCCCCCCCCACTTTCCCAAGCCGCCACAATCTCTGCCCTTGACGACCTCCGCAGAAAGGATATCCGGCCGACAGGCGCTGAGCGTTTCCCGACGCCCCACGGCGGTCCTAAGGCGGTCCACGCCCCCACCCTCCACCCCACCCCCGGCAGGGGGCGGCGAGGATGGAGCCACACGCGGCCTGCGCGGAACGATGGGTCGAAAATCTCCAAGAATCCGCATTAAAATGCGGCGACAAGTTAGGCGCGCCTGCGTCCGATCTTCTCCCAAAGGCCGTCAAAAGTTGATTTTTTTTTTCCATTTTTTTTTTTAATTAAAAAAATAATAATTTTGGCAGTGTTTGTAGGCTGTGGAGGCTGCGAGGAGGGGGTGGGGCAGGAAGGTGTCGGCCCGAAAGAATGAGAGCAATAATTGAATCGGAAAAGGGGCGGCGCAGGGGCGGCATCGGACAACGGAAGGACGAGAGGGAGGAGGCAAGGGGGATGGGTAGGGAAGGTAAGTCGCATCAATCATGGAAAGAGACTGAGTTCAGATTCCACACGAATTACATTCGCGGAGCCGCAAGCGGGGCGACGCGGGAAGCCGATCCAGGCAGCCAGCCAGGCAGGCAGGCAGCACGAGAGAGGTCATCGCGGTGGTCACGAGCCCGGAGGCAGGGGGAGGGGAGGGGGGAATACGACCACAAAACGCAGTCCCGATGGCCGATCCAATAGGTATATCAAGCGCACTGCAAACACCAAGAGGGGCGGCGGGACCAAACAGACGCACTTGGCAACAAAAATTATGCGGACAGATGGGATGGGGCAATCTGACGTGACAAAAAAAGAGCCCCACCCTCTTTCCCCCGGAATCGCCAATTATTTACTGGGCAATTATTGGCTTTGCCGCTCCTCCCACCGTCGCCCCAAGGGGAGGGGGGCGAGGGGAGGGATGATCCAAACGGCCCTGAATCCGGCCGAGGAACGATGAACCAAGGAGTAGCGTTCGGCCGCTCGGTCAAAAGATAATTTGCGTCGCCGGGGAATGATAGATGGGGAACAAACAGTGAGAAAGCGGTTCATGAATTACAAACGCAGCGCGGCGAATTAAACATGGCGGCGGACAAGTGAAATTAGTCGTAATTAGGCGGCAAGCACTTCAAGTTGTTGTCGGTCAACGTTAACCGCGTGAAGGAAAAATTAACAAACGCAGCGCGTTTGACTGAATGAGTGTTTTTAAACGAACCCACTGCGTGGAACGCTGGATAAGCCAGTGCTTCTCGGCCCAGACGGCCAGAGGGGAGCAAGAACAGTGGGCCAGCTTCGCGGAGTGCTTCGCGCAGCGCTTTCACTAGTTGCCGCGGGGCCCGCGGGGCCAAGGGGTCGTCGGCCGGCCTGCTGAGAGAGGAGAGAGAGAGAGAGGAGAGAGAGAGAGAGAGAGAGAGAGAGAGAGAGAGAGAGAGAGAGAGAGAGAGAGAGAGAGAGAGAGAGAGAGAGAGAGAGAGAGAGAGAGAGAGAGAGAGAGAGAGAGAGAGAGAGAGAGAGAGAGAGAGAGAGAAAGAGAGAGAGAAAGAGAGACACGCAGTGAGTGCCGGCGCGCCGCCAGGCACACGGGCGCCTGCCAAGTCGAGCGTAGGCAACGCGCCGCGCGCGCACGTCCGCCGCGCTGCCTATCTACCGCGTCACAGGCGGCCGGCCTGAGTGAGTGAGAGCGAGTGTTGCGGACGGACACGGTATCATGGTTTATGTATCGCGGTGCCTCCGCCCGCCAGCCAGCCCGACACGCGCATTCGACGCTCCTCCCTGGCTCGTCGGGGTCGTCATGCCTTGCTGCAGGACACGGCATAATGCATATTTCCACGGCCAAAAAAAAAAAAATTCGTTCGTGAAATCGCGAGGTCGGTGAAGCTCACGGGGAAAAGCCTTTCCGGGGCAGGGTAGGCAGGGTAGACGATCTGTCTCTTTCTCTCGCAACCCGACGGGGCGCAGAGTGCGAGAGAGGCAGAGCGGACGAGTCCCGCCGACGGCGACATGACGCCGGAGTGGCCAACTCCGGGAGCTAATAAACCTTGGCAGCTCTCAGCAAGACGCGGACAGGACGACATGCACAGGGACCACCCCCAGGCAGTGGGCCAGGCAGTGGGCCAGACGCCGCGCTGCTCCTACCTTTGCTGTGCAGCTGCTGTCGGTTCGAGTCCGCCTTGAGGTTCTCGGCCGTGTGCACCAGGTCGTCCAGCTGCGGCTTCTTGTGCTCCAGCTCTCGGAGGACATTCTGAAACAAAAAGCGAGTTATGATTACCGGTGACAAGGCACGTTAAACAAAAGACATCTCCTAAACAAAAATTTAAAAAAATATGAGGGTTGTGAAATTTACCCTCTATTTATAGACTGCTGCTGTTTCTGTGATACGTGCGGTATGCGGGAAACAAAACTCCTCACGTGGCAGGGTGCCAGCTCTTTAGCAGACTACGCGCAAAACACACACACGCGCACGCACACACACGCGCGCTCACACTTGGAGAAAGGCTATCTCCGCGAGGCATCACCCCCTGGGGAGCGCTAAACTCTCGGGCAACGCGGCCTTCTGTTGCACGTCCGAGCCTACCCTGCTTATCGCTTCACTCCGTCATTGAATTCGAGCCCCTTGCTTATGACCCCTCCTTCTCCCCCGCCCCCCAAACCCTCTGCAAAGAACGGGGCCGAATCATTAATCAAAGCAACAAGAGTAAAAATAACAACAATAACAACCAACAACAGCAGCGACGTGCGCGCACACTGCAACGGCCCTAATGTTCTCTTTGCATTGTGGAAGATTGGTCACATTCATCATCTCCTGGCGCATTAAGAAATAGCACCCCCCTTCCCCCCCGGGAGAGGCCGGGAAATTTAATCAAGTCACGCCAGAGTGGACCCCCTCGGGCGGCAAGTCCCTCGGCGTCCTCGCGTCCAGGGACACGTGCTTTACTTTAAAACGACCCAGCGGTTGGTTCGGTCCACCAGCTCGCTTTGGTGTAAGTCGCAGTCGCTCCGGCCAATACATGTACAGGGTGGCCACTCAAACCTAAAAAACAAATTCCCGGTTTTTTCCCGGTTTTTCCCGCCTAGAAAAAGGCGTTTTTTAAATGTTTTTTTGAAGCGGTTCAAGCCCTATGAGCGTCTACATACAATGATTTTTAAGTTTTCCAAAGAAGTGTTTATTAGGGTTGCTAGAAACCCGCACCACATACCAATCTCTCAGCATTTTAAAGTTTTTTTTTTTTAAGACACATGGGACTTATGTCAGCAGAAGAAATAAGGGTCTCTAGCAACTGCAATCGAAGCAAGCTAACGAGCCAGTTAAGGCGATTGCGCCCCTAAATTCAAGTCAACGGATTGGGCTCAAATTTGGAACACATGTTGGGCACACAGTTATGATGCCCCTCATAAATTTTTAAGACGCTAGTTCAAATTTTAACAAAGTTATTGAACCCTGAAATGTCCAAACTTCGTGCAGCTCACCCGTCAAAAGTACGATACGTGGATCAAAACCAATTACATATTCGTGCAGTAAAAATGAGCGCCTATTCAGTGTGACCCCTCCGAAGTCCGAGGCTACACTCCTTGTAGTCCAAATGGGTGGTCAAAGTTGGGCCAAAATTGGTTCAAAGTTCTACTCCAGATTTGAGAGACATGATCACGGGATTTCATTCCCCAAGGGGTCACACTGAATGCGCACGTCTGTACCCTACACAAATCTAGCTTCAGATTTGTCCTGGCATCGGTACTTTTTGAGGGTGAGTTGCACAAGTAAAGCACTGTTTTTCCGCTCCTTCAGCCTATTTTGAAGTTGGCGGTCGTCTGGCAGGGCTCTGGACAGTGGCGCGGTGACAGGTATCCGAACTCGGTGCAGGCCGGTCGGTGCGGCGCGACACATTTTTGACAGACAGGTCGCCTGCAGCCGGGCATTGTCTTCGCCGCCTCCCCCCTCCCCCTCTCCCCCCGCGGTAAGCCGGGGCTGCAGACGATACCTGGAGCGCGCCGGGTTAGGTGCCGGGCCTGCTCGGACTCCGATCCAGCCAGTCCACCAACGAGTCCCTCGCGACTTGATCGCGTCGCGCTGGCCACAATTTGGCGAGAAGGATGACGCGAGGGGAAAGGGGTGACACGTTTCATCCTCGGAGTCTGATAAGAGGATCTGAAGGCCGTTAGAGAAATTTTATCCCCCATTTAAAATCGACGTTGAACTGGTGTCAAAATAATCGTAAAAGAAAAAGGAAATTGTTGGTACCCAGCCGCCACCTCTCAGTTGCAACATTCAAATTTTAAATTTGGCAACTGGAGCGCGTCGGACTCCAGGGCGAGCCGCGCGCCTCGCCAGTCGGCCGCTGCTTCCCCCTCCATGCCTCGCCTCGGCCGTCTCGCTCGCACTGCGCGAGTGAGACAGAGACGGACAATGACATCTGTTTGAGTGCACGGCGTGGCCCGGGCTGCACCGGCGGCGCCGCACTGTCTGGCCATCGACACTGTCAAAACGCATCGCGCTGTCCGTCACTGGCGAGAATGCACGGCAGGTATAGGATTCTCCACCCAGAACTAGGACCTTTTTATTTTTTGGAAGTACCTGACTGTGGTGCCATCTTTTGGAAAAGTGCTACACTACCTGAACGAAAATGGCACGGAGTATTCGCATGGAGGGACTCCCGTCAATACACAAAATAAGTTCCTTTAGCCAACGCCGGGGACCAGGAGGGGCGCAATCGCCTTAAAGTGTCTTACGTTTTGTTTAGATTAGTATGCCTGGCTATTCGCGAGTGAAGCGAGCCTCACGCCGCAATTTTAGTCAGGTTTATTTTAGCTAGACATTTTATGTTTGTTCCAGCTAGCTTTCATACAACTAATAATTGTAAAATACCCCAGTTACCGACTGACTTGGGTAGAAAATGAACCACAAGGATAAGTACTCCTGGCGAGCGGAGCGAGCCGAAAGCAAACTAATTTTGGTAAACTTTAGTTACCTTTCTTTTAATTTGATCCTGACTGTGCTACCTGAGATACATTTATGGTTTTCCCGGATATTGAACGAAATTCCCGGGTTTTTCCCGGTTTTTCCAGGCATAATTTTTTTCCCGGGGTTTTCCCGGTTTTCCCGGTTTTCCAGGTCGGTGGCCACCCTGATGTAACATGGGGCCGCTTCCCGTTGGAGGGGCGCGAGAGGCGGGGCGCTGCTCAGGCTGCGGGCAGGGCGGCCCGGGGCCTCGCCTTTCACGGTGCTCGCGTGTACACCGTGCTGTACACACGGCAGCCGCCACTTCACGCCCCAAAGCCTCCCGGCAAGGACACCGCCGCCCTTCCGAGCGACGCAGCCTTTACTCCCCCCCCCCTTTCATCCTGACTGGCCGGAACACAGGCGGGCCCATCCCCGACGTGTTGGCATGCTCTGGGCATGGTGCCCTTTAGCGCGCTTTGGCGGCGGTGACGTCATTCCAGAGGGCCGCCGCCGCACAGTGGGTCAGAAGACCGTTGAGGCGGGCGAAATTTAGACGCGTTTTGAGCGCCAGAGTCGCTAAATGGGACTCGAATAGAACGTGTGAGCCCACCAATAGATTCCTCGTTCGGAGAGCAATCCATTGGTGGGGGTCACACGTTCGATTCGAGTCCCATTTAGCGACGCTGGCGCTCAAAACGCGTCTAGAATTTTGTCCGCCTCAACGGTCTTCTGATCCACTGTGCGCCGCCGCCAGCAAGGCCCGCGCCGAAAGCCAAAACACGCCCATCCGTCAACGACGCAAACTGGATGAACAGTGAGGAGAAACTGAAACTGGCCCTGAAACTGAAAAAGAGAGAGAGAGAGAGAGAGAGAGAGAGAGAGAGAGAGAGAGAGAGAGAGAGAGAGAGAGAGAGAGAGAGAGAGAGAGAGAGAGAGAGAGAGAGAGAGAGAGAGAGAGAGAGAGAAAGGAGGTTTAGAGAGGGAGATATGGAAAACGGGTAGCTGCGTCTGCGATTCTAACTCGCCGCTGAAGAGCGAAGCGAGCTCATTCCTGGAACTGCCGTCGCACTCTACTCACGACAGCATCTCCGGGACTGGACCCATTGGACCGATCCGTGCACGCGGAGAGGCACGGCCAGGGCGGAGTGCCTGCCGAGGGACCCGTCCACAGTCACGGCCTTCTCGACGGCCTCTCTGCGGACCCTGTCCTCTCGGGCCGCCTCTTCAGGCTCACCGGCTCACC
The DNA here is from genome assembly GCA_030522485.1 of Stenchaetothrips biformis. NCBI lineage: Eukaryota > Metazoa > Arthropoda > Insecta > Thysanoptera > Thripidae > Stenchaetothrips > Stenchaetothrips biformis. The sequence continues at coordinate 12,375,225 of CM060097.1, forward strand.
CCATTCCCACCGGGGCCCAGCTGCGCCTCGCCTTAAGGGCCACCGTGCCGCCGAAGACACGCAGGGCGCACAGGGCCATTAGACAACGGGCGGGGCGGGGCGGGGCGGGGCGGGGCGGGGCGGGGCGGGGCGGGGCGGGGCGGGCGCGGCATGCACGTGGAGCCAGCCTGGTGGCAACGCCAACGCCTCGAGGCCGAGCCACGCCGAATTCGAACCACAGAGCACAAGAATCAGCGACGTTTTGGATGCCACAATGTTAGAAACAATTCGCAAGGCTTCCTACTTGTATTTGTTTGTTTTTTTTTCTACAGCGAGAGGCCTGTTGAAATTCAACGACCAAGAATGCCTTGGCCTTGCCTTTGGTTAGCCCAGACATTGGCCCTCAAGATAAGCACCCTCTCGTTCTAACGGACCACGGCGTCCCTTCCCCACCCCAACGCAACGCCCGCCCTCAGCCCCTAGGGTCCGCAGCTGGGCAAGGGGTATTTTCGAGCCGCGGCGTAGCGACGCCACGGCGATACCCCTTGCGGCGGGGCGCAACGACGCCAGGGCGACGCTCCGGCCACAGCGACGCCACCACACGGCGCCGGGCCGCACTAGGGCGGGGCAATGGCTTCCAGGGCATTGTGCGGACCAGCTGTAGCTGCACCGCCCGATGGAACCTCAGCGAACCGGCGGCGGCCGTCCAAGCCGAGATAGGCCAGGAGGCCGTGCTTTGAGTGGGGCGCCCCGGGACCGCCCCTGCGCCCCACAGTGGGCCAGTCCAATTTCATCCTAGACAGCTTCGCCCGATCCCGCCAAAATTGCTGCCAGTGCGGCACTCTCCTGTTTTTTCTGCCGTTTCGAGTGTGGTTATTTTTATTTTTCTCGCTTTGAAATACGTAACTTCGGCGGCACCTTGAACCACTCAGTGGACCTGTGAGTGCGGGCTTCACGGTAGGACTCTACAGAGCGTGAGGTGGGCGACACGCGCGACGGCAAACGAGCACTGCCTTCCGAGTCGCGATGCTCCAATGTTGACATTCCGCCCGAGGCGCCCCGCCCCGCCCCGCCCTGCCGCCACCCCGCCCCGGCGCCACCCCGCCCCGGCGACACCACGCTGCTTCCGGCAAACTAGTGCCTCATCCGAGGGGCGGCATTGTGTGCCGCGGGAGCAACAACACGGCTCGTCAACAGCGTGCGCAAGCATTTTTTTTTATTTTTTTTTCAAGTCTCGCTAGTTTTGGCGGCGGTGATTGATTCAGACCACTTTTGAACCCTTCCTGACTCCAGCGCAGCCTCCCCCTTCCTCTCAGGTTGATCCCCGCCGACTGTCGTCGGCTCCAGTCTCACAGGGAGGCCCCCGCCACGCGCAGCATCAGGTGAGTCAGAGACGTTCCCTCCCCCTCCGTCTCCCACGCCTCCCGCTCATTCGCAGTGATTGTGCGGCCACCGATTGGCCGCGCCCTTTCTCGCTCTCTCAACGTTTTGTTGTTGTTGTTGTTTGTTTTTGTTGTTACTGATGGAGAAAATCATTCATAAGCTCTAGGCGAAGCGGGACTTTTGCCAGTCGGACGTGTTTCGAGCTCTCGAGTCGCTAAATCGAACACGTACGGAACGCGTGACCCCACCAATGGATTCCTCGTTCGGAGAGCAATCCATTGGTGGGGTCAAACGTTCGGTTCGAGTCCCGTTAGCGACTCCGGAGCTCAAAACGCACGCTCTTTCGGCCCACTGTACGCTGCAGGTTGTAACTCGTCGCTGCCATCGAAGTGTGCAGCAGCTCCCAGCGCGGCAGGCGGGGATAAACACGGGATAAGCGGTCCGGATATTCGCGGCCCGCCTCGCGTCCCCGCGTCCCGGAGCGGCGTCCCACTGGGTCCCGCGCGGCCCGGCAGGTATACACTGGTCATAAACAAGCGGTTACGACCGCGGCCCATCTGTGTATCCGCGGGGAAGCGGCCCCAGCGGCTCAGCCGCACGCACAACGCGGAAAGACGCCGCAGTTTTGACAAAGAGAACACTGTCGCCAAAAAAAAAATAAAAAAAAAAAATAAAAAAATAAAAAAAAATATATATATATAAGAATTTTACCACTGTGGCGACAGCCGTACTTTGTTGTTAATTGCATCAACGAATGCCTGGAACTGGAAGCGACCGCACTCGGGTCGTTGTCAAAATAAGCGTCCATTGTTTGGGTCGGCCTAACCTCCTCCTCCAGCCGCAAGCGTCGGAGCCCGCTCTCGAGGCAAATAAAAAAAAAAAACAGCGCGCTCGCGGCAGGTTTAACCATGTGCGGCCCGCCGCGACGGCAGCAAGGCCGACAGCAAGTCTGCGCGCTCTGTCTCTCTCGCACCCCTCGCCGTGCGAGTGCGAGAGAGACAGAGCACAACAACAAGCCGCCGCAAAGCCGCTCGGGCCGCCTGCCACTCGGCCTCATCCCATCGAGGAGGGCGTGGGCTGGGCCTGCAGGAGAAACACTTCGAAAAAAAAAAAAAAACGAGGAATCTACTGTTGCCACCGTAACGTTTTCCGATCCGTCTTTTTCATTTTTTTTCTTTTTTTCAAGACACAGAGCTTGAAACGTGTCCGTCCGAAGTGGTCTTCGTGTGCGCACGAGCGTGACAATGATAAGGTAACGAGGGGGATGAAGGGGCGGGGCGGCCCGGCCTGCACCGCGCTGCACTACGCCCGCCCCGCCCCGCCCCACCCCACCCCGCCTTGCTTTAAAATATACATGAGGCTCTTAGCGGAATGAGGGCGCTGCCAAGACAAGGCGCGGCACTAGGCCACCGCGGAGGGACCATTAAAATCAGGGGGGGGGGGGAATGTGTTCGAAATGACCGTGTCCGAGTGGGCGGCACGGGAGCGAGGCATAGTGACTGCCATAGGCAGTCGGCCCAATCGGGTAGACGCCCGCAACTCCGCCATGCAAATAATGTCGCGGCGCTCGGGAACTTGAAGTGGCCTCTCCCGCCCCGCCCCGCCCCGCCCCGCCCCGCCGCGACAGCAGAGGCGAAACCGGACGAAAAGGAACCGCATCAGCACGGAGGGCCGGCACGGACGGCCAACGACTCGGAGGCCAAGTTTTGACAGTGTCGCGTAGGAACGAGGGGCGCGCGGCGAGGTGCTGCCAGAGTTCGACAGGATCCAGCCTGCCTCCATTCCGGGCGAAGGGCCAGAGGGCAGGCAGGCAGCCAGGCAGGCAGGCAGGCAGCCAGGCACGTCGACAACGCAAATATGTAAGGGCATTCCGACGCAATGCACGAGCCGGCGGCACGGCGTGCCAGCCACACGCGTGTTGACAACGCGACACGGTCAGGAGGGGGAGGAAGAAGGACGAGCAAAGAGAGGCGGAGAAAGGAGAAACGAAAAAAGCTCCAGAGTCGCTAAATGGGACTCGAATCGAACGTGTGACCCCAGCAATGGATTGCTCTCCGAACGAGGAAACCATTGGAGGGGGCACACGTTCGATTCGAGTCGCATTTAGCGACGCTGGAGCTCAAAACGTGTCCGGTATTTCGGCCGCCTCAACGGTCTTCTGACCCACTGTGCCACTGTGTCACGGCGGGGGGCACGGCACGTCGCGTCACCGCACACCCAGGGCGGCAGAAGTTTTAATAGGCAAAATGAATTCCAGCCGGCGCACCACGACCGACCTTCAGCCGACGAATAAAAAGAAAAAGAAGTTGATGGAGACCGCTCCTTGGACGGGCGGCAACACGACACTCTCCGCGGGGCGCGCGTCTGTCTAAAGGGGGCGGCAGAGGCCGCGGCCCCGTTGCGGAGGAAACTCGATTTGTTGGCGGACGCGCAATGCATTGAGAGTGTGTGCGTGCGCGCAGTGTGTGCAAGTGGACGCGTCCCCTAATATTGCCCCGCGGTGCCTGTCCCTTAAGTTGCCCCGCGCCGTCCCTTCATTAAGCGGTTGACACCCCTCCCCTCCCCCCTCGCCGGCAGACAGCCCTTTTAAGGCACCCCGTAACTTGGTTGCGCAATATGCGTGCCGGCAACACTGTAACGCCCGGTCCGGCCCGGCAGAAACGGCTGCTGATGAACAGGGTATCGTTCCCATTAGTTACCCTACACTACGGTCCTGCCAAAACTAAGACAACACTACGCAGACCGCACCAGGGGGAAATCGCTCCGGCCAAAGTGGAACACTCAGCGTCATCAAAAATTTTAAATTCACTAAAATTTATCGACATTCTTCTCAAAATTCCGTATTCCCCCCCCCCCCAAAAAAAATCGTTGAAATTCAACTAAAATTAATTTGATTTGTATGACGAAATTCACAGTTGTTTCCCCTTGGACCACGCTCCGTGGCCCCGCCGATACGGTCATGCCGGGCCTGCCGGCTGAGTCCACACACCGCTGTCCCTCTCGCACTCACGGGCCGTCCCGCGTCGGAGTGAGGGAGACGGCCGCGTGGCGTGCGGACGTGTGAAGCCGGAAAATGATGGGCGGAAAATGAGCGGATCGGGTCGTCGAGGGGCTTCTAAGACCCGGGCCGGCCGGCCGACGCGGGGCACTGTGTGCTGTGTGCGCACGACCTCGGTACTAGCCACGGCGAGTACTCTCTATCTCTCTCTCTCTCTCTCTGCCTACAGTGGGCCAGAAGACCGGTTTGAGTCCTATTTAGCGACTCCGGAGCTCAAAACGCGTCTTGAATTTAGGCCGTCGTCTGGCCTACTGTGTGGGCTGGCTCCACAAGCATCGAGCTCCTCTCACGCGGAAAACAAAGTTTGCCAACTTGGAAACGGCGAAAAGACGCCGAAGACACGCACGTGCATGCAGAGACTTGGCTTTGCTTACCTTCTGCTTGTCGAGCACCTGCAGGATCTCCCCCACCTCCCCCACGACCACGGCCTGCTGTCGCAACATCTCTTGCTCGACTGTCAGCCAATCGCGGATCTGGAAAGGGGAAAAAATGCAGAATAATAAAAAATAGTACGATCGCAATCAAGTCACCAACTTGCTTACTTGCACCGACGTAAATTACAATGCCAACATGGCGTGCATGTTGTGTTCATAGTGCGCTATTGCGTGGTTAAAACTATTACGTCCAATCGATTCGTGTTTTCTTTGTGTTTTTTTTTAGTGAGTGAGTGTATTTTGTTGTTGTTTCGGGGGCTATACTTGACGGTGCGACACATGCAGGCAAGGCGTAGGAACACGGCCGGCATGCACTGTTTACAAAGGGGACGATCCTCGCGTGAGGCCGCTTGACCTTTTCTCTTTTTCTCTATTTTTTTTTCTAGCCTGCCGGAAATAACGACAATTTCGCAATGAACGCACACGTGATACACCGTAAAGGTCGCCCCCAGTGGAGACCGGAAAAGAGGTGGGGGGGGGAGGGGGCCACAGCCCAGAGTGTGGGAGAGAGGCGCCTCCAGCGTCGTGGCGGGGCCGCGGCCTGAGCGCTCTGTCCCCCTCGCACCCCCACGGCACGCCCCGTGAGTGCGAGAGAGACAGAGGGAGCCTGCCGCGGGGCACACGTCAGGTCCCCAGGTAGCGCCGGGCCCCGCCAAGAGAGGGTATAGACTAAGAGCCCCGCCGCCGGCGGCCCCGCCCCGGGCAGAGGCCGCGCTGAAAAGTAAAAACCGCCCCGCTCATCCATAATTCAAAATGGAGCAGAATGGCAGGGAGGCAGAATGCACGCGGTCTGCCCCCCCCCCCTCAATCAAGGAGGGTCGCGGCATCATTAATTCACCAATTAGATACAGTGCTGTTCGTTTTGCTTCGACACGTGTCCCGGGCTGCATAATGCCCGGGGGTAGAGAGAGAGAGAGAGAGAGAGAGAGAGAGAGAGAGAGAGAGAGAGAGAGAGAGAGAGAGAGAGAGAGAGAGAGAGAGAGAGAGAGAGAGAGAGAGACAGAGAGAGACAGAGAGAGAGAGAGAGAGAGAGACGCATGGCAGTTTGCGGTCGGAAGTAGTCCGTCCGTCACAACAACGGCACAGGGCGCGGGAACTCAGCAAGTGGCTCCATAGAGCGGCATAGCGCGCAATTCGACGGCCCAGTGTTGCCACCCCACAGTCGTTTTGGGAACGTTCCTGGAGGCACTGCTGCAAACGCCACACCTGGCAGCGTCTCTTTATTTTTTTATTTTTATTTTTTTCGGCGGGATTTGAGGCGTCAAACACGCGAAAGGACGTATCTTTCTCCGGCAGGTTTGTTCTCGGGGTCAGAGCTTTTCCAAGTCCAGTCCAGTGCGCCGGCCGCCTCGCTGGACCCGGACGACGCCTCCAGCGCGCCACTCGCCTTATCAAAGGGATGTGGGTCCCATCCTGGAAGGCCCTGGATCCGGGGGCATTCTGCCGGGGTCGCCGGGCGCGGACATTCAGTGGGGTGGGTGTAACGCCGGGTGTCGGCCGGTGCTTAACTTTCGACTCGGTCGGTCACTGAGGACCCCCAGGCTCCGTCCCCGAATCCCCGCGTCTCCAGTCCGGCCGCGCTTCCGCGTGATACGAGCGGAACAGATGACTCTTGGCGCGATACCCTCGAGAAAACGGCTGAGTGGGGTTCAAAATGGGGACCACACCCGGTGAAAAAAAGAAGAAAAAAAGAATGCTGCTGCCCTAGTTTGATGAAATGTTCCTCTGTAACAATGCAAACAATGCAAACCTCGTATCTGACTATCGCCGTCCCGGAGTCCCACCAGTCCCACACAATGTCCTCATTGCAGCGACGGACCGCGACAGAATTGATTTCTGCGAGACGGCGCGGCGTTCGGCGAGCCCTGTCGCCACCTCGGCGAGGAGGGAGGGCAGCGAGTCGACTCACACGGGAAGACTACAGGCACAAGCGGAAATGGCACCGGAAATGAGCCGGCGAGCGAGAGAGACGATTTGTGCGCCGTGCTGCGAGGCCTAACCAGGACCCACCAGGACCCACCAGGACGCCCACCGAGGTGTAGGACACACACTCGTCGCACGCACGCAGTATCTCGCCCCTACACGGTCAAAAATGATCAAGGTAAATAAATCACCAAGTCGCCCCCCCCCCCCCCAAAAAAAAAAAGAGGACGAACTTTGCATGTCGTGGACCTCAAACCCATTAAAACGACTTTCCTCAACACACTTTCCTTCAAGTTTAGTTTTTATTATTCTTCTCCTTTTTTCTTGGCACTGTACGCGAGATTGCCCCACCCCTTTTCCTCTTCTCAAAGTGCCTTGCCTGGCGGTCCGGCCGAGCCGCTCGCTTGTGGACAAACTTTGCGCGGAAATGATTTGAAAGCGGTCGAGGCGGCGCGGGGAGAGGGAGAAGGGGGAGGGGGGAGGCGGAGGTGTGGCAAGCACGGCCCGTCGCTCCGCTCTCGTTGAAATTTTCAAGCCGCGACGAAAAACAATCGTCCCTACGATGAAAAGCCACAGAGCCCACGCCCCCCTCCCTTCCCCACCCCGGCCGACCCCTCCGGGTCCGGGCGGCGGCGCTCCAGATCTAGTTTCGCGAAATCCCGCGCGGACGCCGCAAGAGGCCGCGGCCCCACGGGCCCCATCCATTCTCCTCAAAGAAGGTAGATCGGCCCCAATCACACGAAAGGGATATCTCTGCCGCGGGCACCTTCCGCCTTTGCACCGTGTATTTTTGATGTTGTTGTTGCTGTTGTTGTCGCTGCGCGAAATATGAGATGTCGGGCCGCGAGGATCCGCGTTCTGCTTTGAGGTTGCACTGCACTGTTAAAAAAAAAAAAAAACAGAAAATTCCCGGAGAACTTGTTGGGGAAAAAAATTGCCTCCGATCTTCGGAAAATTACAAAAACTCCCATGTTTCTATTTAGAATAAGTTTTCGATATGAAAATATATCATATATTTCCGCATTGCATTTAAGTTTTTTGTATGTTTTTTTTTTCACGCCTTTATAAAAGTTGGGGACGACCGTGATGCGGCGGCCGGGGAGCGGTAGGCGGGGGGAGGGGGGGGCCTTGACTTGAAGGCAGCAAGGGGTGTGGGGGGATGTAAACGCGTGCAAACGCCTACTTTGAAAAGACAAGAGGGCGGCAATTCATCAGGCAATGGGGAGACGGTCGAGGCGAGAAGGCGTTCCGCGAGAACAGTCTCAACAACAACAATAACACCACCACCAACAACAACAATACGACAACAACAACAACGGGTAGGGCGCGGGAAGAAAAGGCAAGGGACGAAATGGAGATGAAAGGGTGAGGTGGTTCCGCGATCCTAGAGGCGCCGTCCCGCCACTCAAAACAGGCAAATGCTGATGAGCCGGGACCACTACGTCCTGGCGGGGCTGTAGTACGCGCGCCTCCCTCTGTGTGTGTGTGTGTGTGTGTGTGTGTGTGTCAGAGACTGTGAGTGTGTGCGTGTGAATAGCCGGGTTCAGAGCCCGGATGCGAGCAGCGGTCCAGAGTAATGCGCTGATGAGGTTGGGGAGTAGGACCGGGCCAGGACTTGCGGCGCCTGGAGAGTAGGCATCGTGGGCGGCGCCTTCCTTCCCCCCCCCTTCCCCCCACCCCCCAGCCCACCAGTCCTCCCAGGCCGCGACTTGAGCGATACCGACTGTCATCCGTTTAGTCGCCGTATACATGAACCCCTCCGCCCTTTCCCCCACGAGGCGTGGGGCCCGCAAAAACCGTCTACCAACCGGGAGGCGGTAATTTCGGCGTCCCCTTCCCAAAGCCCGACCCCCTCGCCTCGCCTCGCCCGACCCGAGGGATCCCGGCTTGAGCTCCGCCAGCGAGGAAGAGTTCAGGGGAAGAAAAAGGGCGACAGTCGACTTGCCAAAACTCACCTGTAGAATGGACTTGTCGAAGCTGGCTAGGAGGCTGTTGGCGGCCGAGCTCGGCGACGTCGACTCGAGCGGCCGGGGACGAGCGGCATGGTCGACTGCAACACCAGAAGGAAGGCGTTAGTCTTGGCGGCCCACACTGAGAAAACCTTACAAACTATTTCGGGCCTTACAAAGAAAAGTAGTTTGTGTAACAAAGTATTTTGAGCATACATAAGCTTACAAAGAAAATACTTCGTAATTAACAAACTATTTCTTCGTACAACAAAGTATTTTTGTTTTTTATATGTATGCTCAAAATACTTCGTAAGGTTTTAAGAGTGCACTGTGCAGGCAATCAAACAGTCGATGCCATCGTGGCAGCCGTGGAACCGAAATCGGCCAGGCGGCATCGGTGGTCGCTTTTAAACGGGTGGCGATATAGAACAGGCCATCCGCATATATAACTCGGGTTCGCTGTTGCTAGTTAGGACCAAAGTTCAAAATTTGTCGGTAGTTTTCCTTTGACTGGAAAAAAAAATCACACTCGTCAACTGTTGCAAAATGAAAAATGAGGATTTATTTTTAGCAGCGAGGTCCCGCTAGCTAGCTAGGTGTGTCTTCCACGCCGACTCTAACTAGAGTGGCGCGCGCATGCACTGTTTGTCGACAGGAGGGGTGCTGGGTGCTGTGCCGTGGGGACGCAGCCACCCCGTCCGGGCCCTTACGGCCTTACAGGGCCAGGCAGTGCCACAGCTGGTACATACTTTACTCTAAATGCCGGACGGCTCCGGCTACTTACGGCCCTGAGCCAACGAGTCTGTCTGTCTGTCTGTCTGTCTGTCTGTCTGTCTGCACCAGAGGGTGCGTCGCAATGGACTCGAAATGAGGTGGCGTCTCACAAAAGTTGTGTCGCCAACGGCGTTAAGGGTGTCACAGAGAAGTCACAGAGGTGTCCGGTGTCGAAAAATGTCTCCAAAGGAGCGCCACAATGGGCGACTGAAGGACCGCAGAATCGGAAAGAGCGGAGTGGAAACAGAGCGGCGCAGTGCCGTAAAGACCAGCGCAGCGCAGCCAAGCCTTTTAGCGTTTCCATCACGGAGCCAGCAGATCAAAGCCCACAGCCCGTCCGCTCGTCCCGCTGCACCGGCCTCATTATCTTCCTACAGAGCGAGGTGCGATTCTGGCGAGGCAGACTGCCCGGGGCGAGTGCATGAAGCACGTCTGCGGTGCGGTCCCCCTTCGGAACCCTCTAAAGTCAGCGATATTCACACCAAAAAAAAAAAACTTTTTTTTTATTTGGCTTGGTGTGGACGGCACGGCACGGCACGGGACGACGACGTGGACGCCGAGGGAGCGACCCGGCCGGCGCGTCTTCACTGGGGAGCGCCGCCGGGGGAAACGGCGTCGCGACGCGTCTCGCAGTGAAATTGCAGCCGGCGAACAAAACACGGTCAGAGTGGAATAAAAACAACAGCGCTTGACGACTTCGGGGATCGCAGCGTCGCGTGGAGGGAAAGTAGGAAAGGGGATTGAAGGCTCGATGCATGCTCATGTGCATTGCCGATAGTGAGAAAGCCTCCCTGGTTCGCGTTGACGCTCTAGCATCGCGAGCAGGAAGACTTTGCCGGGGGGGAGGGTCGAAAGAGGTACGATTCGCCATAAAACGGTCCCCCTCGAGGGGCGGCGCGGCCAAGGCGCGGCCAAGGCGCGGCCAAGGTGCGGCCAAGGTGCGACGCGAGCGGTCTTCACCCTCGGCCGCCCCGCGCGGACCCCTCGGAGGGTCTGGCTGCCAGCGCGGCTGGCCGGCTGGCCGCGCAAGACAAGAAGGCAAGGATTTATTGCAGTCCGCGCTGGATGCCAGCCCTGCCAGGGCGGCGAGCGCCCTGCCAGGGAGGGACGCCAGCGAGGCCGCGTGTGAGGCCCCGATAGTGACTAGAAGGGCCGGGCTAAAACAGGTCCCCTGCCCCCCGCCGGCCCGGGGCACCGCCTAGCTGCTGGGTAATTCTCTTCCATTATGGATTTCCGACGCCCCGATGGCGAGTAGCTCACCATGAAGTCCATAACTTTGAAAAATATGACTGCAAAATATTTTTCATTCCGGTACTATGAAAAGAAAAAGACATCTTGGATTTAGGCACGCGGAGACAGACTCTCCCTTGATCGCGGCGGCAGGCCGGGCCGGTAAGCGGCTTGCCGGGCCAATATCGGCGGATGAGACGGCCTGGAATTTAATTGCGGCATTGCCGGATATCGCCTGACAAACTGGGGACACTTCTTCCCGCGTTCCTCCCAAATTCCTCAGGGAGGAAAAAGTCGCGAGAATGAAAAATTGATAAATGGTGGCGGGACGGCCGCGTCTGGGGCCCTCGAGTCTCGCAGGGGTGAGATGATGTCTAGACGACCAGCATGCAGTGGGCCGGTTGAGGCGGTCAAAATCCCTCAGGCGTTTTGAGTTCCAGAGTCGCTAAACAGGACTCGAACCAAACGAGTGACCCCACCCATGGATTCCTCGTTCGGAGAGCAATCCATGGGTGGGGTCACGCGTTCGGTTCGAGTCGCAAAAGAAAAGACTCTATAATCGAAATCGGTCTGCTCGTACGTCTGGGGCATTGCCTTACGATTGCCCATGTCGCGCACCAGCGAGTGGCAGCGAGCAAGGAGGCTGCATGTCTGTTTATCGGACTAGACCCGCTGCACACGCTGGCTGCGATTACAATGACCGACCTCGGACACACTGACAAAAGCCACACTGAACCGATCACTCACTGCTCTTTACAGCTATCCCATTTTTATTTTATTTTTTTTTGCTTTTTTGTCTTTTCCTTTTTTAACCGAGCCAGGGCAGTGGGGAGGGGGCGGCTCCGTGAGGGGTTTGTCTGAGGTCACGGGGCCGCACCCCACCCAGCCTCCAGCCAGCCACCCCCGCCACACCGGACACCCCTGGTCTGGCTGCACAACTCGAGGACACACATGTAAACGGGCCGGCCGGGTCAAGTAGGACACCCCGGCTGAAACAGATCTGGTCGGAACCGGTGCACGGTCAGAAAACTCGCAAACCACCGGTCTTCTGGCCCACTGTGCGGCCGCGTCGAGGCAAACGAAGGCCGGAGGAGAGAAGTCGAACGTCAAGGAGCGCCAATTCCACACGACGGCCAAAGTGTTTTCAACAGGACGCCTTTCTCCTCTCTCTCTCTCTCTCTCTCCTTTTTTTTACGAGTCCGATGGAGGCGCACCGACGCCCCGTCCGTCCAGATGACAACGGCCCCACGCCATCGCATCGCGCGCCATCGCAACGTAAAACGGACCCCTTTCTAAACGCGCGCTTTGTCCGGAGGCGGCAAGGGAGAGCGGCGACCGGCCGCGCCCCAAAAGGACCCAAAAGGATGCGAGGAACTGAACCTAGAAATTGAATGCGCATCGCATCAATATCCGATCCCAGTCAGGCACGACATAAATAATGTACGAGATTTCTGGGGGGGGGGCACCGGCAATCCCTGAGTAAGCTGCCGTCCGCGCGGCCACAGAAAGGAGAGAGAGAGAGAGAGAGAGAGAGAGAGAGAGAGAGAGAGAGAGAGAGAGAGAGAGAGAGAGAGAGAGAGAGAGAGAGAGAGAGAGAGAGAGAAAGAGGGAGCTGTCGACGATGGGCTGTCCCTTTCCCTTATTAGCCTTTATCGGAGCCCATAAAGCCCTCCATCAGGCCGCTGGGCCGTAACAAGGCGGCCGGGAGGTAATTTACCGGTGCCTCGGCAGTATTTGAAGAGTGTCAAGTATTGTCCCGCCGATCGGCACACTCAAACACACACACACGCACAGCGAGAGAGGGTGCAAGATCTCCTACAGAGAAGCCAACAAGCCCGCCAGTGATGGAGGGGTGGGAGCGGCGCCAGTCGGCCCTGCATGCTCGCTGACGAGGCGCCGGGCGCTCCGCTTCGCAACCAGAGCGAGAGGAATCACAGGGGAAGCGAGTGCGACTTCCTTGTCAATGGCAGCGCGCCACAGCACAACCACTCGTTAATCACGCACGCGTGGGAAGCGCGCGAACCCCTCCCGCTCGGCTCGGCTCGGCTCGGCGCCCTAAACGCCGGTTGGTACGAGGCCGTACCGCTCCCCCCCCCCCCCCACCACCACCACCACACACCTGCACCCCCTTTGACGGCGCGGCTCCTGTCTTGCCTCGACTCGGCGTCTGACATTCGAGGAGCCAAGGAAAGCGCAACAGAGGCCCTGCCCGCCTAACCCACCCTGCCCGACGCCACACAAAGAAGCCGGCATTCACGAATTACGGGAGGGAGGGGACGCGGACAAAGACTCGCGGCTGAAACTAAAGTGAAACCACGAAGTCTATAAGCTGTCCGGGAAAAATTCACCATTTCGCCGTTTTAAAATTAATTTCAGCGCTGCACTTTACTTATCACTAGAGCGAGGTGATGACACGAAGAAGAAGACGTGTAACATCGAGTAACAGTGAGCTCAGAGGGCAAAATCGACCAGGCGAGGCACGCCGTGCGAAGCCCACACCGCATCCCACGGAGGAAGGCGCCGTCGCGTTTTAAAGTTGCAGCCCGACGCCCTGCTGCTGCGCTGGGTCTACCCTAGGTCTGCCCTGGGTCTGCCCTGGCCCTTCGGGGCCCTCAGGCCGGGCCGCCCTAAGGTGCGTGCCCTCCGCACGTGCTGACGCATGCCCTGGGCTGCGTCCGGACGCGTTGTCTGTCCGTCTCGCACTCACGGGGCGCCCTGCAGGGGTGGGAGACACACTGCCTGCGGCCCTCGCGTCCCTCCGCTCCGCCCTTATCTCCATCTCGCTGCCCCAAAGCGCATCCACGTGGCGACCTTAGCAGGCAGACAACGGCCACCCTCTCCCTCCCTCCCTCGCGCCACCGTCTCACAGCGGGCCAGAATGTGCAACCCGAAATTATTTTCGTCTACGGGTGTCCTACACACGCAAAGAGAAATTCACCCTCGAGGCAGGTAATTTTACCCCTCGTGTGTGGGATTGTTTGCTACTCACGGTTTGGTAAAATTCGCACTCCATCCTAAGGGGTATTTTTTCTCTACCATGGCGTGTGTGGGATTTCCCTGCTATGTCAGGTAAAATGGCGTTGCCACACCCAAAAGGGTAAAATTACCCCAGAATTATTTTTTTTTACAGTGCGACAAAATGAAAATAAGAGGCCGTTAGCCGCACTCAAGCATCTCAGCGGCCGCTCACTGTGCGCTAGCCCTGACCAGGGCCCGGTGAACAGGCCATAAGGCGGAACGGCACGGCCTCCACTCCGACCTAATGGACCAACGGCCTCGGCCAGCGGCTCGGCCAGCGGTGGTCAGGGCAGGCCAAGGCGGGCCAAGGTATACGGGCTCCGAGATGAGAGTCATCATCGGCTCCGCTCCCCTCCCCCCCCCCCCCTTGCGTCTGCCCAAAGACCACCAGACCTCGTTTTTGTGCTGGCCACCCTTTTTAGAGGGCCGTTCATTTCTATGACGACGACGCAATACTTGGCAGGTAGGCAGGAACGGAAAAACACACGGCACGCGATGTCAGGGACGATTTTCTTGTCAACGTGACAGGGACCTTCCGCCATTGTTGATTGTTTGTTTATTGGAATGACGCATTTAGAGAGACAGTTGAACTGTTCCTCACTGCGGTGGCAGCAGTCTTGCTGGTTGCGGTTGCATGCCGTCTGTATCGCTGCCGCACCCCACCCACGACGTCTTCGGCGGCTTCCCCGGCCAAGCGCCTCCAAAACGACGCATTTTGTGCGCGTGCGAGTGGAGAGAGAGAGAGAGAGAGAGAGAGAGAGAGAGAGAGAGGAGAGAGGGGGGTGGTGGCGCGCACCCTCCCGGTGTACCTCCCGGCACGTCGCCCGGCACCGCTCCGCAGCATTGCGCAGTGATGGGTGGATCTTTCTTCCCTCCCTCTGCCATTACGCGCCACCCCCGTGCCGTGCCGAGCACCAAGGTGGGAGGGAGGTGCATTCAAAAAGGAAAAAAGGTCTCCTTCCCTTTCTTTTCGTAGCTAAATTCGCGCGTGCATCGGCCTGGCTTTCGGTTACCGTGTCAACACAAACATTCAACACAGCAGGAGGACCTAACGTGTCACCTGACGGTAGAGAATTAGAGCGGCTGAAGTCTAAATGGACACCCGGTCGTTTCTTGTCAAAACATACTGTAAACAGGCAAAACAAATCGCGTGTGCCAGGCCCAACCTGGTCCAACGTTGTGAGTTGAAGTTGGTTGCCTTTCTCCCCTCTGCCTTCGCCGCGAGCACCGCCGGCGCGCACAACGCCTGCCAGCGCGTCTGCGTTCATAACTTGGTTCGTCTGCGCGTCGCGCCCGACCGGCCGAGACCCTCGTTCGGCGGAGTGCTCGCCGTGTCGGCGAACTCTTACATTAGCATCATGTCAAGAGATTCATCAAGGACACACGGGGCCCTCCGCCAAATTAATTAACAGAGTAACTGGGGAGGCTGGAGTGGGGGGTGGGGGAGGCTGCCTGCCTGCCTGCCGGGGACCCCGACTGAGAGAGTAAAGGATCGCGGGGTCCTGCATGAGAGGACATGCATCTCACCGCCCTGGGAACACGTCGGGAGGGTGGCGACCCGCACAGCGTGGCGCACCACTAGACACACACACACACACACACACACATATATATATATACATATACATACACACACACACACACACACACACACACAGAGCGTCGATGACAACGGGCACGTGGGACTTTTAAAGCTGTTGACTTGGCCTACAACAAAGCCAGGCCACGCTCGTCACTGAGGATGGGTAGAGAGGATCCCGAACCTCTGAGCTTCTAGCGCAGAGATTTAATTGATTTGAGCAGGACTTTGGCGGCAAAGCGGCAAAGGACTGGAGATATTTTGACTCTGTTCAACACATGGACCGAGCACTTTGCGGCTGCTCAATAGGGTATTCAACCACAGCCCATCCCTTACCGCTCGGCAACCTGCCTCCCCCTTCATCGGGGTGACCCCCCCCCCCTCCCCCCCTCCAGGACGCCGTCGGCACCCAAACTAGTTGAAAAGTTGCCCGTCAAAGCGACGCGGTCCAAACTTACCCGTTTCACTTCACGAAGAAGAACTAGTGGATCCACAGACTCAAACTCCAGGAAGAGAAGAGTCAAGACGGACCGAGGGGGATAGAGATGGAGAGGAGGAAAAAAAAACACACACAGCTCACGTGCGCTGGTTACTCTACACTCGTTGCACTTAAGTTTCACTTTGGGTTGCTGATATGGCTGGGATATGTAGACGGTGAGGGAGGCGGCCCGGGGTCACATCGCGCGGCGTCACCTGAGAGGGAAGGGCGCATTCGTCAAGCACGTGTCCGCCACAGCGCGCCACCGCGCCGGGCAAAACGTGCAGGCCGCGCCGGGGTTGGCGCCACGCCGGCTACTGGCGCCCCCCCCCCCCCCCCCGGGGGCCTCCCGGACGGCGAGGGGAGGCTGGGCCGCCAAGCTCCACGCAGCCAAGCGCCAGCACCGCAACACGCCCGTTATTGTTTCCGCGTCAGCGCCCCGTCGACGAGCACGACGAGGACCCAGTGGCGGCCAATCAAGGTGGGCTGAGCCCTGCCGTGTCACTCTGCCTCTCTCGCCCTGACGCACCTTCGAGCGCGCCGGCGACGATCGGTGTACGCGGGTGAGAGAGTCATTAAAAAAGTCATTTAAAGTCAACAAGTGCAAAAGTCACAAAAGTCAAAAAATTACAGAAAAACTACCATAAATTCTCAAAAAAAAAAAGTCACGAAACGGCCTTTACTAATGCTATAAGTCAGTAAAGCCTGGTGGGAAAAGTAATTTTAAAAGAAAAAAAAAGGTCAAAAAGTCATTAAAAAGTCTAATAGTCAAAAAAAAATCCAGAGCAAAATATAGTCGAAAAAAGATTATCAAAAAGTCACAAAAGAGTCAAAAAAACATTTTTTTAAAAAAAAGTCACTTTTGACTTCAACTCAGTGTACGCTCGCCGGCTCGGTTAGGGACCCCCCGCGCGCCTTGCGGCACGTGCGAGAGAGACAGAGCGACGACACCAGTGCAGGCAGCCGGACGCGGAAGGACGCGGCCAACGGGGCGAGGCGGCCTGCGCGTCGTGCCCACCACCGTAGGCGCACCAGGGCGAGGGGAGTCCGCCGCAGACACGCCCAGCCCCGAGCCCACGAGCCCCACGTCGACGCGAGGCCACGACGAGCACCCCTGGGTGCCTGACACTGTGGGTCCGCGTCGGGCGCGTCGGGCGCGGCACCCACCCTGGCCTGGTCCGCGGCCCCGGCCGGCGGGGCGCACAGCTGTTAGACGCCGGCTGGCGCGTGACGCGGCGTCGGGGCGCGCGGCGGCGTCGCGACGCAGAGGGGCTGCTCCAGCGCGGCGCAGCGCGGGCGGCCGACTAACACGGCCCTTCCCTTCCCTCCAGACGCCGCGCCGCGCCCCGCCGCGCCCCACCCCACGAGGCAACCCCGAGCCGAAGCCAGCCGAAGTGGCGCCGCCCGAACGACGCACCCGGCGTCGAGCCGAAGCGGGGCCAGGTCGGCCCGGTACGGCGCGGAGTACGGCGTACGGCTGTACGGCCACCCCGGCAGCCACGCCGCGCCACGCCGCGCCACGCCGCGCTGTGCTCGATGCGCCACCATGAGGCCGTCCGCCGGGACCCGGACCCGCACCCCGGGGCTCCCTGCACTCCCGCCGCCAACAGCACCACCACGGGCTCGAGCACTCACACGCCTCCTAGCGCTCCCACGGCTACCATGGTCCGGTCTGGGACGAAATTTGAACTCGGAGACAAATTGAGTTTGGACCTCAGGATTCCTTGCTGTTGTCATTTTATCCAGTAGTAGCATATTCCACGATATGATTTTGCACGTCCGCCGGCAAAACTAGTTCGGGGAGAGACCGTAAGTTCGGCCCCGGGAAGGCATACCAAACGCACGCCCTGCCGTATCCGGAAACATCCGAAACCGTCGTGAGGAATGTTTCCCAACGCCGGACAAACTATATTATACGTATTCCAGCACCCCTTCCTCCTCAAACTCATCTCCACATGTTCGCAGTTCGCAGGAAAATGATGCGTTCCCGATACCACCCCACCCAATTTGTCTGGCCGTCCGACCCAATTGATAGCGGTTTGCAGTGCTTGGGACAGCTAATTTGATTTTGGCTTCGAGTCAAAAGCGATTACGCTGCCTTTCCCGGCAGGTGAGGCGTAGCGACCTTGCAAATCATTGGCCGAACGGAAGCCGCCGCGCCCCGTTCTGTCTCTCTCGCACCCCAACGCGACGCCCTATGAGTGCGAGAGAGACACACCGACGATAGCACTCGTTCGGAATCGGCTCGCTGACGGCTAAATTTGCCGGCGTTCCTGCTGGCTCACCGCGGCAACAGAGTAGGGCTGCTGGCCCATTAACCCCCACCCCTGCGAGGAATCTAGTGTATGGAGGGATCGGGGCTGACTGACTGGGTCGGACTCCAACCAGTAATTAGGCAAGCAGTGCGTTGAAACGACTCGCTCAAACCGTGCCTCTTAAAGACCGCGCCTCAATTTGGAAATAACTGCATTCCGATTCACATTCAAGCCAATCGGAAGCATGATCTTATAATATCATATATAGGGTCGGGCCCCCTCGGGTCCGGCTGCAGCGGTCCAGCACTCTGGCCGGCCGCGGCCACTCCGCGACACATTGGGCCCAGCCTTTGATGAATGGCTTCGCGCTCCCCCTCCCCCTTTCCCTAGAACCGTGTAGCCCCAGCAATATCGCAGCATGACAAATGGTAAAAAATATTGTGTCTCGGAAATATGGACCAGCTCCAATGCCGCACAATGGAGCATGAACACGCCGGACGGGCTAATGGATTCAGCGGGGGGGAGAGTGGGGGGGCGGGTACCAGCAACGCGTGCCCCCCTAAAACTGAAAACAAAAACGCTCCTCCCTGACCATCGTTCTCACATTCCCCAAAACATATCGACTGCGACCTGGATCCCGAACGGCGGTGGTGGCGGCGGCGGGAGAGAAAAAAAAAGGGGGGGGGTCGCACTGTGTGCCGCATTAATTCAACGACGTTCGCGGCAGAACGTGAAACAAAAACGATTACGTGGACGCTTCTGCCGGCAGTGGGCGGGATGGCGTTGACGGCGCGTCGCGCGAAGTGCGGTTGTCCCACCGCCACCCTAATGGGATGGGACAAGACGCCGACCATGGCCACGACCACGCCAGCCGACCCGTTCCCGAGGGCCGCCCCGCCTCTCTCGCACCCCTTCGGCACGCCCCTCGAGTGCGAGAGAGACAGAGCGGCCGCCAGGCTCGGCGACGTCGCGTCACGGCCATCACGGCGAGCCTCCAATCAACAGGCAGGACAGGACAGCAGGCGAGCCGGAGGTGTCTCTCTCGCACTCACGGGTCGTCCAGCCCGTCGCTCAGCCTGCGGACCCAGGCGGGGCCCAGGCGGGGCCCAGGCGGGGCCCAGGCGGGGCCCAGGGGGGGGCCCAGGCGTGGCTCAGCGGGGCGGCTATCCGATGAGACGGGACGAGATGGTGTCTGATCGGACCACTTACTTGAGCTGTAGGCCGGTCGGGCGCCTGCCTGCGTCCCGCGGCCGCCCCAGCCCGTCCAGGAGGGGCGGCGCGGCGCGGGGTCCGTCGGGGTGGACGTCGCCAGCGGCGCCGAGGGCCGGCCGTCCTCCGGGCTGCTGAACCCTGGCGGGCCTGGCCCTGCGCACGCCGCCAAAACGCAAAACAATCAAATCACGCGGCCTGATGCCTGATCGTGCGCTGGCGTGCCCACTGTGCTGCCCCGCCCCGCCCCGCGCTGCGTGCAAGCCGCCCCGCCAACGCCCCGCCGCCCCCGGCCTAGTCCGGGGCTTGGCGTGTTCGCTCCACTCGGCTCGATAACAATAATATCCGATCAAAACAACTCTGGGTTCGCGGGCCGGTTGCCGGTGCCTCGCATCCCACACTGCGCGTCACGACACGCGACCGCCGGCGGGACGGCCGAGGTGCGGGCGGCGAGAGAGCGTCTTCCGGCAAGGCGCGCCTGCCCCGCCTCGCCGGGCCGTGCTCCGCGGTGCCCACCGGATATTGAAACGAACCCCGCGCCCCCGACTCAGTCCCAGCCCTCGCTCTCTCGCTCCCACTCAATAATGCCGTAGCGACGTCGCGCGGCCCTCCTTGTCTTACTTCATACCACTCCGCCTTCTTTTCCGAACAGGCCTATCGCAGGAGAGACGCGAAAGAAAAGAAGTCAAGGCGGGTAAACGCGCATGGAGCCTCTTCCTCGACGCACGTTCGCTCTCTCTCTCTCTCTCTCTCTCTCTCTCTCTCTCTCTCTCTCTCTCTCTCTCTCTCTCTCTCTCTCTCTCTCTCCCTCTCCCTCTCTCTCTGTGTAACTTTTATCACGGGGTCAGCGAACGACCTTGCAGGGTAATCGGCGAGCTGCCGAGAGGTTCCCCGAGCGACAAGGAAGCCCGCTCCGTCCTGCAGGAGATCGAGCGCATACACACACACTGCGCACCCACGCACGCACACAGCGAAACACGACGTGTCGGATTCGCACAAAAAGCGGCACAAGATGACGGAGTCTGACAGACTGCTCGCTATCGCCCCAGCCAGGCCACGGCGCCCTGCGGCCGAGCCGCCCTCCTTCCCTGCGTCTCTCTCGCACTCGTGGGACTTCCCGCGGGGTCGCGAGAGAGACAGAGCGCCCCGTTCAAGATCGGACGGCCGGGCCCGGGGCCCTCAGCCCTCATGCCCGCCAAGGCACGTCGCACAATAAAAATTTCACCGGCAAAGCCTCAGCAAGCGCAGCGCGCCGCGCCACGGACACATTCCGGACAGGCAAGCCCTGCCCCGCCCACCCCGCCCGCCCCGCCCCGCCCACCCCGCCCGCCCCGCACGCATTCCACCATAGAGGAATTTCATCTCACAAACTTTGATCCTCTTTTTCTCAGTGGAGTCCGCGCGTGTTACGTGGGGGTGAGTAGCAGACGTGTCCGTGTGAGCGACCGCGCCCTTGTGTGCGTGTGTGAGTGTGCGTGTGTGAGAGAGTGTGGTTTAATCCCGCCACGGCATGTTAAGCCCCGTCCATTGCAGAGCCCAGGCCGGCCATCGACAACGCACTCAGAGCCGTGACGCCCGGCGCCGCATTCCGTGCCGTGTCTCTCTCCCACCCCAACACGGGACGCCCCAAGAGTGCGACGGGCCGAGAGAGAGAGAGAGAGAGAGAGAGAGAGAGAGAGAGAGAGAGAGAGAGAGAGAGAGAGAGAGAGAGATCCTTCGGAATCAGGCGGCTGATGGAAGCTCAGTCCATTCCCAGTCCCCACAAGTGAAGCCGTTCACTGCAGCGGAAAGATATAAATGTTTTCTAAAGAATTTTTTTTAGATTAAAATTTTTTAAAAAAAAATATATATTTGCGAGTGAGCACGAGAAATAAAACACCTAAACGACCGGGCAGCCGATATTAGACCGCAAGGACCCCGGCCTGCCTTCAGCACGGCGCCATGTGCCGCAGCCCATAAACAAGCCAAAAGCCTCCGCGTTTTGCCGCCGCGTTTCGCGATTAATTAAAAAACATAAATCGGAACGGCCGGCGGACGGCCGCACCGTGTCGCACCAAAGGAGCGCCACCAAGGCGGAGGGGGCAGGGCGGTCGCTTCCACCGGGGGGCGGCGTGGAGAGCGAGCGCAGCCGCGGAGACAAACACCGCATCGCATAGGTCAGTCCGAAAATGTCACGCCGCCGTCGTGTGGGCCGTGCGCGCCTGCGGGGTAGGCAACATCGGCGGAACAACGCACCCATGTACACCGCGTTGCCTACCTGGTCGGGCGTTCGTGAGCGCCTGCAGGGTAGGCAACGGCCTCAGAGCGATGCTCCCGCGCCCAGCGCGCTGCCTATCTGCAAGGCGGTAAATCTCGAATAACAGGCACTTCCCCGTCCAGCGACGCGCCGCGGACGCAACTTTAGCGTCTCGCTGTCCCTCTCTATCAACGCCGCAACTTTGACGAGACTCACCTGACGCGGCGGCGGCGGCGGCCACGGCTCTGGCGGGCAGCACGGCGGCCTCGGGCAGCGCCGACGCGGAACACGGCTCGCCGCGGTTCTTCACATAGTTCCAGTCCTCGCGCAATTTGCGGACCTTCTCCTGCAAAGCACAAAGGGGAGATAAATTTGGCGCGCTGAGTTATGGAGTTGCGTCGAGGTCGGCGCGGCGGGGCAGGGGCGCGAGGGGGACGGAGCGGCGGGGCAGCTGTTCGGAATCAGACGTCAGCTCGGCGGTCCGCGGAGAAGGGCACGCGCTGGGCGAATCCTGGCTCAAAACATGTGTCCCTCACTTAGCCTTCGGCCGTGTCGAAGGCAGACATCTTCTCGGTTGAGTTCAATCTGACAGGTTGGAAAAGCGATCGAAAAACGCGCACGCACCTGCAACTCGACGGACACGGGCTGCTTGGCGCCCTCGCACTCCTTCTCCAGGTTGTTGTAGTTCTCCAGGACATCAGTCACATCCACGTCGCGGTCGTAGACGTTGGTCTGTCAAAGGCAGGAAGAGGCAGCAGATTGACAACAGCGCCAAATAAAAACGGAATGTCCAACTTCAATGTCTACTTCACTTCCGCATGCTCACCATGATGTTCTCGATGACGCGGCCGCGGTCCGGCTCGCTCAAGTCCTTGCTGATGTTGATGCGCGTCTTGACCTCCATGACCCAGGCGATGACGGCGTCCAGCTGGCCGGTGAAGCGGCGCAGCGCCGACAGCTTGCTCTCCAGGTACTCGCGGTGCTCCGCCAGCCCGGTGCTCGCCTGCGGGCACGCCCACCGACATCATCCTCGAGGCCCTGTCGGCGCATACCCAACCCGACAGCGGAAAAGCACTTACCTTGGCCATGGCGGCCTCGATTTTGGCCAATTGGACCGTGGGGTTGTTGCGCTTCAGAGCCTCGGCGTCTCTTCTGTGTTTCTGCAGCTCAGAGTCTCTCGCCTGGAACAAGCATGATAATCCCTTGAGAGCGGCGCCAGGCTAGGGGTTCGGCTGAGCGCGGGGCTTGGCGAGGCGCGGCGCGGCGACTCGCAGCATCACAATACAACACTGCCTGGGCTGGCCGGCAAGATGCGACACGATGAAGATGCGTTGCACTCTCCCCCCTCCCCCCCCCCTCTTGCCGCGCCTCTGAGCAATGTGGCCACGCATCCCGGTCTCCTCCGCTCCACTCCTCCTCTGCTCCGTGACGCGAGTTTATTTTAATCTTTGGCACCGGCTGCACCGGCGAAGGCGGCGCCACTGTCGTAACGCACGGCACAATTTCCCCCAAAAGAATAGAGAATAGACAGAGACAATGAGCTGCTCACCCGGGTTGTCGTTGCGGAAACGGCGTTGTTCCTGGTTTTTTTTTTTTGTGTTTTTTGTTTGTTTTGATGCTTTTCAGTTTTTTTTTGTTGTTTTTTTTTTGGAGAGGGGGGGGGGGGCTTCCCACGTACCTTGACCATGCTTAGGCGAACAGACAGCGACGTGTCGTCGGACGGGTTCGCGGCAGACGTCAACAAGTACGCCACGCGGTCCAGGCACGCCTGGGCCGCCTCTTGAGCGCCTCTGGCGGCATCCTTCGTTGGGGAGATTGTGGCAGCAATTTTGTCCCGCTGCGCAGTCAGTTCTGCGAGGATGGCTTGCCATCGTTTCCTTAATTCGTCCACCTTCAAGGACATTTCTCGACTGAAAGGGTCCTGATCAGGGCCGAGCCTCCCAGTCACATCGCGACATGTGGAGCTCAGGTTGTTCATCATTCGGTGCTTCACCGTTACCTAAACGACGAATTTACAATAATTTTATTTTTAAATTGCAAAACAGATTTAAAAAATAAAATACAATTAGAGCATAGAATTTGAATGAAGGAGTGACAGACAACAGTCAAACACACATACCTGCTTTTCAAGATCCTTCTGCTTTACCTTTGCCACATCAATTGGCAAATCAGAATTTTTCCATTCATTAATAACACTTTCTGCAGTGTCAAGCCATTCAGAGAACTGCTTTGATTCGGATTGGATATTCAACCACACTTCTTGTGCTGTCAACCACCTTGAGTGTCTTTCAGCATAAGAACGATTGACCTGAGACCACTCTTCTCTGAGTTTGTCTAATACTCGTCTTACTTGACCAGCAACATCTGGAGAAGATGCTACTCGTATGACTGAGTCTCGCTCGCTTTCAACTTTTTCAACCTGAGGCTTTATGGATGCCAATGTTTCACGAACAGCCTAGAAGTTCAAGCAACTATATTTAACACCATCATCTTCATTGTCATTACATAAACAAAATTTTACTTTACAGCAAATATCACAAAAATATTATTAAAATAAGCATTTGAGATCTAACCTTTAAAGCTTCTTCCTGCTTTGGGAAAGCCTCATAGTCTCTGCCACCAAGAGGATGAGCACTGAGTTGTCGTGAAACACTAGATGTGGACTCACGAACTTTGTTAACTTGCACAACAAAGTCGGAGGCAGCATTGGCGGCACTGACATCAACCTGTGCACAAAGGAAGAAAAGAAAAGAATCGACAGAAATATACAGCTAAAGGTAAGGTTTACATTTACAAGGTCTAGTACTGACCACTTTCTCATGTTTGTGGTTTTTCTGGAACCTCAGTAGCTCTTCTTGTAACTCTTCCCAACGAGTAGTTAGAGGCTTCAATTTCTCACTTGCAGCTTCGGATGCTTGCTGGATATCGAGTTCAGCAGCCAGTTCTGACAACTGCCTCATCATCTTCTCCTTCTCAGAGACCTCACCTTGCAAAGCCTAAAAGTAGCATAAGACACAAGAAGAAAAAAATTAATGTAAGATGTAACAATACATTTTTTAAAATCAGTCCCATGGGATTAGTCCCAAAAACATGCACATTACAGCTTTCTATTTTATTTTATTTTTGTGGAAAAAAAAAAAAGGAAAGCTTTTTATAATGAGAGAAAAAAGTCCCCTGAATGAAAATTTAAATAATATTAGTACAGAAGTTTAAGCATTAAAATAACTTCCCCCAGCAAACTTTTACGAAACGAAAGAATAATAATTTAATTACGTTTTCTAGCATTGCATTACGACGCAAAAGGAATCGAAATATTATGCATCAGCCAGAGGAAGCGAAATAGGAAGCATGACCAAACCAAAAGCAGAACTTAACACAAGCCATTCCAAGCTAAGAGGAAAAAAAATATATATCATTGGACCTGTAACTTCATAAACAGACAGATCAATACATTAATGATTTGCATGATTTCTTTGAAAATTTGAGAATAGAATCATAAACTAAGCTTGACATGTTGAATAAAAATAATCTTGTTGGTGGTTGAGCTTCCCACAAAATGACTAAGTTCATTTCATAATTTAGAGGATCTAGGCCCGTATTAATGAAAAGATCACCTGAAGCTGTTCCTCATCATTATTAGCAAGCTGCAACTTTCTCTTGATATTGGAGAGCCAGGAATCTACCTCTCGAATTAGTATGTTCATTTCACGCAATGTAACTTCAGCTCGCTGAGCTTCAGCTTTTCGCACCTGCAAAGCACATTTAATCATGAGATAACAACATCGTTATGACTACAGAGAAAAACATTAAAAAATTACTGAATTCCCACCTCAGTTTCTGACATAACTTGACTCCACTTGCTTCTAAGTCGGTCTAGGGAGGTCCTCTTAAGCAAGTCTGCTTTCTCTGGATCCAAAGTATGCACCATGAGCACTAAACCATCTCCACGGCTTATCAGAGTTGCAGCATCAGGAGCTAGAGCTACAATTTCCTTTTCTAGAGTCTTCATAAGAGACAAAACAAAAAAAGAACATACATATTGAGACCAACCAACGTTATCTCATACTGGTATTATTGAGAAGTCTGTACTTACCTCTAATCTGTGAGTTGGATCTGGCTGCTGATTTATGTTTCTTACAATAAGGAGCATCTGATCCATTCGCTCTAACATGTGCTGTGCTTCAGTTTCGAAGTTAGCAACATCTCTGTCAGCATTCTTGAAATCTACTGATGTGCTCACACGAGGAGTTTTAAGAGCTTCATCCAAATGTTTCTCAAATTCTCCAGTTCTGTTGCTGTCATTGACATCAACTACCTTTCCTTGACCAGAAAGACTAGCCTAGAATCAAAAGCATGATATATTTAAGTGGGGAATAAAATTAATAAAGGCATAAAAATAAGAAAGAACAAGAGTGAGAATAGAAAAGACTCTTAGGAAAGTGGAAGTGTCACACTGCTTTCCTGGTTTTTAAAAATCTCCATGACTTCCTCTTAATTTCTATCACACTAATTTTATGAACATACTGTAACTGCATGGCTCAAAAACAACTAGAGT
This sequence comes from Stenchaetothrips biformis, assembly GCA_030522485.1. Lineage (NCBI taxonomy): Eukaryota > Metazoa > Arthropoda > Insecta > Thysanoptera > Thripidae > Stenchaetothrips > Stenchaetothrips biformis. The sequence continues at coordinate 12,401,285 of CM060097.1, forward strand.
ACTAACTTTGCCACTACATACTTATTACAACATGTTTGTTACAAAAAATCAACCTAGTAAGAGGAAAATAAAAGACGAGCTAACTACCAAGAAATTACAGATTTAACATGTTAAAACATCTCATACTGTCTCACATTATTTAAAACATTTTATAGATGTTTAAGCTTTTCATGTATTTGCTTGTAATTTGACTAGAATAATCTAAAACTACAGTACAATGGTAATAAGTTCACAAAGCTCAAGAAACTAAATAAAGATTCATTGACGTAAGAACATTCCATTTCATATTAAACTACACTACACTACTTGAAGTCTAAATTTGAATCAATTCATAAAACAATGCATCAACTTAAAACCACCAGTACTTAACTACTGAAAATAGACCATTCTTAAATGAGGCACCTGCATTTGCACAGAACAGCCAACCCACCTTGCCAACAGCAGTTTGGTTGTGGAACGCAGGATCCTCATCATCCGAACTCGAGATGTCATCTTCCGAGGTTTCGATAATCGCATGAGAAGTCACAGCCGCCACAATTGAATCATTGTCAGAAAATTCAACAACATCATCAGTTTCTTTGTCACTACCATAGAAACTATCTCTATCCCAATCTTCAGCATCTCTGATGGACTCTGTCTTCACTCGTTTAATCTGATCCCAGTTTCCTTCTTCTGTCAGCCTCTCTTCAGGATACTGAGTCACAGTTCGCTTTCCTCTTCTGGTGATGCTTCTACTGGTTGATGGTGATATCATAGCTTCAGAGCCATCACTTTGTTTTGTTAAACTCTTGAGTCCTTGCTGTTTCTTTTCCTCGGAGTCTGAACTGTAATTTCCAATCAACTGATATGTTTTTGAAACCTCTACTTCCTTCCGTAATGTTAGTTTTGGGCCCGCATCTTTTACTATCTCAGGTGTCGATTGAGCAAGACCACCCTTTGAGTCATTATATCTCCAAGCAGTTACAGTTGTCTCTTCCATTCTGTTCACACGATCTGTCATTTCTAAACATAGAGGGGCAGTCTCATCGGGCTTCACTTCAACCACCTGTATTGGTTTTGCTGATTCAGTGCTTCTAGGGAGAGGGACTGGCTTTTCACCTTTACCTTTCAATAATATTTCTGAGAAACTTTTAACATGAACAGGTAGTGGAGAAATTCGTCTTGTTAGAGCAGGTGAATCGGAGTCTGTGTCAGGGGCAGACTCTTCAGTATCTTCCACAATTTCAACCATCTCTACAGTTTGTGGTCCCATATGGCATGAACTGCTTGGATAAACTTCCATGGGCTCAACAGCGGTGACAACTGATTTGATTATTTCCAGTGCTTTCACCTCTACCATTTGCAGTTTCTGCTCCCTTGGCTCATGGTAACATAATTCTCCAACATCAGCAGATGTAAGATTATTGTTTGACACCCGAGAGAAAAGAGAACTGTCTTTGGCAAGTCGGAAGGTATCATCTGCTCCCTCACTATGCTTCTGAGGAACTCTGCTTGCAATTTCTCCAAGAGCCCCTTCAGATTGATTAATTCTAGGTCCATCTTCCTTTTTAGAAAGTTCTTCTGCAAATTGGAACGAAGGCAGCCTATCATCCAGGTCTTCAAATGCTGGGTTTCCTATTCCCATAATGGCAGATTCTGACATTGGTCCAGCATCACAAGAAGATACCTGTGATTGGTTTAATCCTGGGCTGTGATTGGAAACTTGTTCCAAGCCCTGTAAAAACAAGGATGAGGACAATGAATTCTCTAAATTTTCCTGAGTATGCTCCAAACATTGTCCTGAATATCCCCTGCCACCGGTACCAAGCTGCTGTGATTTGCACTCTCCACAAATACCCACAGGAAGCTCAACCACCAGAACAAAAAGCATAACAAAAGACACTTAGTGCTGCATTCAAATCTGTGCGTGGAAAATGCAGAAAACGAAGAGGAAGTGGGTACGGAGAGAGTGAACGCCACATAATGCATTAGGTTGCATACTTAGGAGTGACATAAATAGTTAGAAACTTTCCACCAGTACCACAACATTAATGTGGCTTTAGCAGTCTGAGAGGTAGTTGCAACATGATTTTCTGACAGCTTCAAGCAACATCCACAATGTACTATTGATGACAACTGTATGTCCTATTTCAAAAGAATTAAGTGATGAAAGTCCTCACGGCAAAAGTTAGCAATTATCTTTTTCAGAGTGTCACAAGCTGACCAAACAAATACCATTCATAACTCTACATCAAACTAAAACACAAAGCACAACACAAAGCACGTATAGCGCACAAATATGTAGAATCTGATTATTACTGAATATTACCCTAATATTTTAACAGCTACAATGCTAAATTACAATTAGTCTCATGAAAACAAACAATTATGTACAAAGTTCTCCTAACCATAGGAAGAGGATTAAAAAACTGGTGCAACACTTTTTACATGTGAGCCGCAATCCATAATGTTAGGAATTAAAACAGGTCACACAAGATTAGGGAAGAAACCAGCTCAGTTCAGCATAACATAACAATTCAAATGGGTGAGATGGATAAGCAGTGTGACATCACAAGTTTCAGTTAGCCTGGCCTTTCTTAGCAGATGTGAACATTAAAAAGCAATCAACCGACACCAGCAAGAATGGAGAGACCTCCACAAATTAATTTAGAAAATAGATGCTTATGAGAGTGTTATATTTTCAGTTGAGTAAAAATTTCCTTGCAGGATTGAGCAAATAAAATAATATACGCAATAATACTAAATTTGTTTTCAATAGCAAATTTGAATATTAGTAAGAAGCTGACAAGGTTTTAACTTATGCCAACAAAAGAACACAAAACAAATCAAAATTGGAAAATTATTACATCTATCATATAGCTTAATCAAATTTTCAAATACAAAGCATTCAAAATTGGGCTTGAAAATGACTGTTTGGAATATTTTTGACACACTAATGTTAGGACAAGAAAAGGGAAGGAGTAAATACAATCAAGTGTTTTACCTCTACAGTGGTCCGTGTCGATTTGGCTCTTTCAATAACTTGATCCCATCTACGCATGACATCACTCACACGCTCTTGCAGTACCTCTAGATACACTGGGTCACATATGGATGAAAAAGTTTTGTATGAAGAACTAACACGATCGCGCATGGTTTCCCACTGTGGCACCTCCTCCTCCAAGAGCTCCTGCAAACAGTGCTAAGTTTATCTCAAGAATTAGATTAAATGGAGACTTCATATTTAAGACTCATGGAAGAAAATTCAAGTTTCACAAGAGGTGTGTTACTCGATGTCATAAAGAGAGGAAGTAAAAATAAGGCAAGTTAACTAACCTTGAGAAATGCCCTTTCTGACTCAAAATCACGTCGCGCCATTGGTAGAGATTCCCGTTCATCTAGTTCTGACTCAACCATGTCCATCCACTCATTAAGGGCAGGTATGTCCCTGTGCATACCCAGTGATAGTTCTTGGGCATTTTCCAATGCTTTCTTGGATTCAGCTATTTGTGAGCCAAGCTAAAAATGATGCACAATAACATTTTACACCTCAAATGTATATACATTCATAGCATAATAGAGAAAAACAAACGAATATGCAAGACCAAGAAGTCACCTTGTTATAAAGGTCTTTCAAAGAGTCTAGTTTTGAGTTGAGCTTTTCTGGGTCAGTGGTGTTGTTATCATTGACCATATCTCTTCCTTTCTTAATAATGGTTTCAACTTCCCCTTTGAGGTCACTTAGAGTGCAATAGAATCTCTGAAGAAACAATAAAAATTATTTTAAGAGAATGGATAAATGCCTGAACCACCAACATCATCGTCACCACTAAATAGTAAATAGCCCATACCATGCAATGTTTAAGCTGGCCTTCAATTCCTTCCAGGTCATCTGAAGCGATGTCCAGAAGACAAGTTGCCTCCTCGACACCCCGCAGTTCTCTTAACACTCTTGTAAGACGTGGTTCAAGAGCTGAAGAGCTTGAATGGAACTGCTTGAATCTTTCCTGCACCTCTTTGAACCGTTTCTACAAGAGAATCAAGTAATTTAACACTCAGTGGTTGACATAGTGTTGTAAATAAGGAGAGAGAAAAGTAATGTTTCACCTCCAACAGCTGCATCTGATCTCTTAAACGGGAAGCTGCCTCCTGTTTCCCAGATTTCTCATATAAAGCGACCTGTTCACGCATTTCAGCCAGTGTGTTTGCCTGTGTTTCAAATTCATCCACCAAACGCTGATGTTGAATGCATAGACAAAAAAAAAAAAAACAATAACTAACATGAAGCGATAATACATGAAAAAATAGGAATTTAATGACTAAACAGCATGCATCACCCACAAATTCACCATATATATTCAACATGCAACAGGAGACTGGATTTTATCTCAAATTTAGCATGCAATAAGGAAAATATTTCAGTTGTCTTGTCATAATTCAGTCATTTACAAGAGACCCAGTTGCACCCAGTGAGATTCAAAACTACCTTTAATCTTTCATCCATTTTGAAGTTGAACAACTTAACAAACAGCAGGATTGTCCAATGCCAAACAAAAACTACAACAGTAAGAGCTTTCACTATTTTTAGGGTGAGGAAAAGGAGGATGTTACAAGAAATGTGCAACCAAAAGCCACAAAACTTTTAAACAGATGATGTACATAAATATGCTAAGTGTTATTGAACATGAATTTCAAAAGAACGTCAAAAATTTAATACTAAACAGTAAATGCAAAAATATTGGGAAAATACCACAACAAAAGGCAATTAGTTGTCATTTTCTTTCTACAGTTGCCCAAGTTACTGTACTGGAACAACATGTTTTCAACACAAACCTGATCATCATCTGGTAAGTCATCCGCAAATATGTCATTTTGCAGACGAGCTGTTATTAAGGCATCTACGTGAGTTAACCAGTCCTGTAGCTCCAAGATTTGACCTTCAGATTCCTGTGCCTCTGCAGCCGAAACTTCTAACAAGACTGTGCGGTCTCTAGCCTAGTGAGGCAGGCGAAACAGAAACAAAGCAATCAGACATAAATTAAAACTACTTGAAAATATGACACATTACTAAACCGAAACCTTGATGTAATTATTTAATCAAGGACTTAGTCCTAGTCTACACCACAGGCCACTAACACATAAAAGGCACCCAACATGAGCTGTCTCTTTTAACTATCATATAACAATAGAGATGGAAGATAAAGCAAGCTCCTCACAAATGCACTTCCCAAACACACATCTGATCTAAGACTGATTCCACAAAAAAACTGACTAAAGCATGAAAAAGTTCCCCCTTATACAAAACTTATGCGACTTAAATCAAGCCACAGTGATATCCGCCTCAATTGTTTCCCCTCAGACCAAATACATTGTTGATCTGTGGAAATTCTAGCCCAACACCATGCAGTCCAATCCGTCCCACTGATACGCTTGCCATGGCATGCCACCAATCTGGCAAAGAGGCAAAAAGTAATGAGAAATTTGGAAACCAACATGCTATCCATCACCGTCAACATCGACAATCAATAACAAAAATATATAATTTTTGGTCCAATTTCTAACTTGTAGAGTGAAGAGGAACACTTGGTGACTCACTTGTTGACTAAGCTGGTTCCACCGATTGGTGGCAGCGGCAACTTCAACTTTCACCATTTCCGACATGACTCCATCTTCCTCCAAAGCCTGACCAATTTCTTGAATTCGGGCCAGCCTTGCATCAGGATGGTTCCGGATGTAATTTTCTAAATCCTGAAAATACACAGGCAGCAAATCCACACAGGCACTTTACAACAGAGCACAGCACTTTGCGCACCCAAACTTGCTCTTGCAAAGAAAGATGCAAGAAGGCTCACAGCACAGATGTTACTGCTAACAATATTAGGGAAGCTAGACTGTAAGCATTAATGCACTTTTAAAGATGAAGAGTGGTCCACAGTCCAATAAAACTTATTGTAAAGCACAAGAAAGTAGACAATCCCCTTCCAGTGGGACCCCAAAACCACATTAGAAATAAAAGCAATACATACATCCAATTCCTCTGATATTTCCTCTGCATCAGCAGCTGATTTAGGGGATTTCCTGAGTCGTTTTTCCAGCTTATCAAGCCAATCCATCTCCTGAGCTACAAGAGCTGCAGTAAAAAAGTACAGTATGTGAAAGTGAAGACTTAATTCAAGTTTATCAATTTATTTCTGGGGCAAAAAGATGATGACTGTGATTTTACCTTTAAATTCTCCATACTGATGGGATGCATCTTGCAGAATGCGGAATTTCTCAAAAATTACGTCAGTGACTTCTGTCCACTTGGCATTCAGTTGAGTGAAACGGCGGGCCAATTCTTGAACAGATGGTCCCTCACTACTCAGCATCAAATCATTTCCTAAGTGTAAAAATTACAATGGATTTTTAAACACATGAACCGTAGAGGCAATAAAATGCTAAAGTGATGTAGATCAAAATGTTTGTCCCACCGCTTAAGGGAAAGTCTAACCTGTTTCATTCAGCTGACGGAAAGAATCTGTGCGATTTTCAACTTTCTGTTTCAGGGACTGATATCTTCCTTTCAACTGGAACAGTTCTGCTGATGATGAAGCATTTCCAACACTTGGTACCTCTTTCTCAAGAGCAGCCAACCAGGTAGAGAATTCTTCAATTCCAGTTATGACCTAAGCACCATCCAACATAAAATAATTTAGAGATGAACTTTCGCATTTGATTCAATGGTAATTTAATTTACTCCTCCAGCAACTCTTTCTTTCAGACTTCCTTACCGATTGACTCTTCTCATGCACATTCTTTAAGCTAACATTGTGTTTTTTAGCACCCTCAACAGCATTTCCCCACTTTTTCATAAGAGCCTCATGTCTAGAACTTAACTGAGAGGCAAAGGAATCGGTGGCACTTTCTTTTAGCTTAGAAAGTGATGTTGATATGTTCTGTACATTGCGTTCCAGTGTTTCTATGTCATCTTGCAATGCCTAAAAGTTTATAGATTTCAGAAGGAAAAAAAAATTAAAATCCAAGAAAAGAAATTTAAAAAGCAATTACTGCTAAAAGCATTCTGCATACATTTGATTGCTCAAGTTGCGCCTCTAAAGTTGCTAAATCACCAACAGGAAGCTGCTTTTCAGCTTGCAAAAAGCTTTCGACATCTTGAAGCCATGCAGTCAATCCAACTACTTCTTCTGAGAACTGACGCATAGTATCAATATCTGAAAATATTATATTTTTAGCTGACCTGACTGATAAATACTTTGCAAAGATCCAATACAGACAAGCAAAATCCAACTGGAAGAAATAAAAATGTGCATTTGCAATCCTCATTAATAACTCACAAGGTTGAAGTTTGGTTTGACGTTCATGAAGAATGGCTTTTATGTCACTGCATCGAGTGCTGAGCTCCACAAAATCTTCACCCTCTGCTTCCTTGCTGAGTTTGTCAAGCTGTTTTTCATTTTTCTCCAATTCATTTTTCAGGTCCTAGAGAATAAAGTGTCTTTTAAGCACTGAAGAAACTCAGTACTTCCATTAGTTGAACGAAACATACCTGGAATCTCTTAAATTGTTCCTCCATGGCAGCAAGATCTGCAAGCACAACATGGTCAGAAAGAAGGTTGCTTTCTGCAGAATTGACCCAGTCAGAAATTGCCTTCATGGCAGGAGAAGGTGATTTAATTTGTTTCATCACTACATCAGCTGCCTCTTCTTTCTCAGCAGCAATTGGAGAGCCCCCACTTAGTTTAGTTTGGTGGTCAACATATCTACAGAAAATAAACAACAAATGGTTGATGGATTATGCTCCACGTGACGAACTGCAGCAACAATCCGAAGAATGCAAGATGACAAACCTTTGTTGTAGAAGTGTCCAGTTATCTCCTAGATGAGTAACTTGCTGCACTAATTGTTGGTCAGTTTCATCATTTTCAGAAATCTGTTGGGTAATTTGTTTTAATCTTTGGAGACGATCATCATGGGATCTCATTGACTTTAATTTGACCCTCATTTGGTCAGCTAAAACTGATGGGGAACTAGCTTTGGAAGAGGAATCAATTTTCTCCAACCACTTTCGGTGGCCATCAAGCAGTCCTGATATTGCTGAGAGCTCGCTTTTGACCGTGGTCACATCCTGATGATACTGAGCAGCCTGACATGTTGCCTGGACTTTAGAAGATAAGTCAATCATTCTTTGTTCGGCATCCATCCATTTCTGTTGTTCGTTATAGACAGACATGTCATCAGCTCCATCTGCTTGCATTTCTATAGCAAGTTCCTGACCTAGCCGGATAAGTTTTTGAAGATCTGTTTGGCGAACAGTGATCTCTACACTTATTTCATCTAGCTTTTGTTGAAGCTCTGCAGGAATGTCTTGAATATTAGCTGTAACCTGCTCTATTAGTTGGTCAGTTCTTTCCATGAAGGTATTTAACTGATCTAATGATGACTCAAACTTCACTTTTTTAACAGTGCCAGTTCTGCGCCGTTTAGGTTCACTAGCAGCACTTGTGTCCTTTTCTTCGGTGGTTCCCCCATGGAGATTGAATTCAAACCCAGAGTTGCATATCTAGATGAATTAAAAAATTCAATTACGACTGAGCAAAAAAAGGATAATAAAATAAACAGGGAGTTATAACATACCCTTTGCGCTTGTACTTCTATCATTTGGGAAAGAGCCTCCCATTTATCCTGAATAGTTTCAATTTTTTCCTGTAACTCAGAGGTCCAACCAGGAGCTAGTTTTGAATCCAGCTCAGTCGTATCTTCTTGCAAGTTTTCCAAGGTTGATTGTTGGGTATCCATTTCACGTCTTGCAGTTTGGAGGGTTTTGATTCTTTCCAGCACCTAAATATTCACAAGTTAAAGAGGTCAGAATAAAAATGAAACTTCAAAGACATCTTTCAGTCGATGGTTTCCTCACCAACTGTACAAACTGTAAACAAACATTCACCTGTCCTATTTCAAAAGCAGGATCTGCTTCCATCCCTTTAAGGAGCTTTTCTTTTGAGTCCAACCACACTTGTAGAAGAACACATCTGCCAGACACATCAGCCCAGGCATTGTTTACCTCCTGTAAACGTTGCCATCTTTCTTCAGTCCATTTAAGAATGTGTGTCCAACGTTCACTTAGAGCTGTCAGCTGATCTTCCATGTGAGAAACTCCATCTGTCAGGTAAAAAATAAGAACAGATACATTTGTGTGATTCCAAGTTATTAAGGTGGGGGGGAGAATGAGATATTCAACTCTTACCGCTCTCAGGGCTGTTATCATCCACTACTACAACCATTTGGGACAATTCTTCGACCAAAGCATCCTGCTTTTTCAAGTCTGCATGAAGGATAGGATGTTGTTCAATTTGTCTCATAAGATCAGCATGTGTTGGTCCCATTTTTGCCATTCGAGAGATTCTATCTTCAGTGATGGTTAACCATTGCCTGAAGCTGTCAAGCTCTTCTTGTTGCTTTTGCATCAAAACCTCATGAATCCTGAAAAGATGGGTGTTAGGGAAGCTTAGAGTAAAATAAAACTCACACTACATAATCCTGAAATGAGTTTTTTTTTACTTTGTTTGGCGCTCCATGGCTTTGACTCGCAAATCTTCCCATCTTGAGTTGAGTAATTTCATTTGAATACGGACTTCATCCTCTTCATCTCGAGATAAACCACCTTCTTGAATTATGTGAGTTCCCTCCTCAAGGACCGACCTCACACCATTTTGATGACGTGCTAGTTCTAAAAGAAATTCCTGAGAAATAAAAAGTGTTTTTTGAGTTAATATTACTAATAAAATAATTGAATGGACAAAACATAGTCGGTCAATAGCAAATTACTTCATGCGTATGAAACTGTTCTTTGATTTGGTGAAGAGACCCAGTAGTTGGAGGGGCATTAGTGAGCCTGTCCTCGGCTTCCAAAAGCCAAGTTAATACATCCTCTAATGCACGTTGGTACCCTGATAGCTCCACAGACACATTTGTGGCCATACTCAAAGGGCGAGATGTTGGTACCCCAAGCATGCCCGCACTCTGCAACATTGAATTGTGTAAAATTATAAAACCAATAAAACAAGGAGACGACTTAAAGTCATTTAGTTTCAACAATACATACAAAAGCATCCGGAGATCGCAATTCAACAACTGGTGAAGCAAGAGAGCTATTGTCTGAGTGAATGGAGAAGTCCAGACAGTCAGCATCAACCTCAGAATGAGGCAGGGATTGAAACAAGCACATCACATACATCATAATAGATTTTTTATCAGGCTGAGAAGTGTTGACATCTTAAAAATAAGAAAAATATGTATAAGTTAGTCAGATTTTTGAAAACCACAGTTGAATATCAATGTTAGAGTTGAAAAAGCAAAATACCTTCAGGGTCCAACAATCTTTCAATACCATGGAGCTCCTGAGCCATTCTAAAAGCATACTCCAGGCGAGCATTTGGATGCATTTTAGAAATTGAAGGAAATTGGAAAAGTTCAGAGTGCCATCGATGTATTAAGGCACTGAACGCCAAGCCATCAGACCAAGAGGTACTGAAGTTCTTTATGTCTACCCCAGGATAGTTCTGAGTGTTTTGTCTACACCAAGCTAGAAGGGTCTTCTCCAGATTAGTTTGTTGAAGTTCTGACATGAGGTCCTTCAGATGATAATGAACCTGAGAAGCACAAAAAAATCTATTATTGGTTGTCCAAATTAAATTTCAATTGTCATTTGACAGTGAATCATGCCTGACCTGCCAATGTAGAATAATGCTCCAAACTAATCCTAGGGTAAGTTTAGGACTTCCATCAACAATATCATTGCTGCTGATATTTACTAATTTGACCTGCAAAGAAATTTTAGCAACATTAAACAGTTAAATTAAAAATGGGATTCAGAGCTCATGGATATGGATTGTGTAACTTACATTATTTTGCTCCAGAATTTGTAGAGCCTTGTTGACATTATTTAAATGATGAACTCGCATTTTCCCTTTTTCTCGTTTCTAAAAATAAAAAGTGTTTCAAAAAGTGTTTTATTTACATAGAAAGGGAGGAGGGGAATGATAACTTACATATTCTTTTCCTGTAAGTATTTCTAGGAGGGTAAGAAGGTGGTTGCCATCTTGAAGGTCTTGAAAGAGATCCCCAATGGGTGGAAGATTTCTCTGCAAAAAGAAAGAGCGACGGAAGACGGGTAAGCGACTGAAGACAATACAGTGAGAATATCATGACGTAAAATGAATCAGTCAAAAATAATTTACCTTGACCAACTGGGAGTTGACCCATTTGGCAAAGGTCTTCTTCTGCACATCCTCCCGCTCATCTGCAACAGAGAAAGAGAGTGTCAGAAACAACCTTCCACAGTCTTTGAGAAATTTGAAACAAATTTGTGTAAAACAGGGTGGACATCAGATGATGTCATGGCGAAGCAGATGTTGCTGTTCACACCCTCGACCAGCAAACGCGCCAAGGGTGGAGGCTTTTATCTTATCACCTAGGAGCACCACTACCATGTCTACTTCCACACGAGGCATGGGACCCTCCAAGCGAGTTCCAGCTTCACCGCTGCTGATTTGTCTGTCCCGGGGTCAGTGTGTGTGAAACTAGGTACAAACTGGCACCTGCAGTGCAGGCTGATTGAGGGAGGGGAGGGGGGAGGGGAGGGGGCGTTGGGGGAGGGCCCTTCTGGCACCGCGACCTGTTGGCAGTCTAATAGCAAGACTCGGTAACTCTCGAGCACCTTCGGAACCTTCGGCCATCAAAACGTTAGGTCTATTACAAGAACAAGCCGTTTCGACGCGGTCCGTCGGTTGCAGTGTTAGACAAAGGCACCGTCTCTACCGGCCGTCCCGCACCCTTGGCGCCTTTGGCCGGGCAAATGCCATTAAAATTATTGAAAACAGGCGCCAGGTAGAGAAGCGTGCCAAACGGGAGGGTGTGCCAGTGATGGTACCTTCACAAATGTTCCACAGAAAAGTGCAAATATTTTTTTTCTAACTTACTAAAATAATACTAAACAGGAAAAGTAGATGAATTCATTATAAAAATTAAGATGTAGATAAAATAAATTTGAGGAACAAGGTTGAGAAAATAAGAAGAGAACCAGAAGTTTTGCTAATGCAATAAAATCCTTCTTTTTTTAAAATTATTTTTTTCTCTTTTCTTTTTTCAAAACTTTTTACTTAAGATACAGGGATATTGACATGGCACGACTGTAATAACGGCAAAATCAGCTGCGTCTCAGAGTACAATATTTAATGAACAAGGGTTGGACTCGAAAACTGCCTAGAGTATGATCATGAGTCAACAGTAAGTTTACTGAGGTGTTGAGGTTAGGGATGACCTCAATAACCAGTCACTTGGTTCGGTGTACGCGAGGACCAGAATCACAAAATAATAACACAAACCGGAACAGAAAGCTTCTGCATAATCTGGGCTGATCATGAGGTATGTAGATAAACTTAAAACTTCCGACAGAAATTCGCTGTGTACGTGGGAGCTTAAGACCTATGGTTCAACAGGTGTTCCAGCCGCTATGTAAACAAAGGTGTCTCTTGAAGCTATGGAATGAAAATGCTTATATGAAAGAACAAAGATATAAATCTCATAGCTTACCAACGTAGACGCCTTCCATTTCGTAGATTTTAAGTCATTTAAGGGGACAAAAAATGTGAAGTGACACCAGCGTTATCTGAAGGCTAGCTTAAGGACTCCAGCTTCACTGATCATAATGAAATGCAGGGCAGCAAGAAAACACAAATGGTGCTGGAGAGCATCAAGCAATAGTTTTGGGAGAAAATTCTACGGCTTTTCACTCAGTTAGAAACTAAGTTTTGGAATCTACGATGAAAACGCCGGCAAGCCAAAATATACACGCACACGAAAGCATAAACAAAACCTACACATACACTACTCTTCCGAAAACACATACATACAGGACGACCACTACAAGAAATAAAAATCATGGGGACTTTCTTTCAAATATTCATGCCACAATTTGATTTTTGGCTTCGTGATGCAGTTATTATTCACCGCAGTGACAGTTTCTTACAAAACTATGCCATTGGATTTTTAGAACTCGTCACGTGCAGCGTTCGTCGTGCACGGTCTGAGATTGGGAATGTTGGCAGCAAAGGGGGCGAACTTTAAGCGCTCGTGTTTGAGGGAGGGGGAGGAGGAAGAGGGCGTTTTGCCACGACCAGCCGGTGTCTCGTCTCGTATCACGACTGGTATCGGAACTTTTCGTCTCAATGTCGCATGACGACAAAGCCGGCGACAGCACGAACTTTGAGTTTGCACTAAATGTTGCAGCTGGTTCCAACAGCTCCAGACTCGCCGCTTCGCCGATAAGCACTGCGCAGCGGGCTTCGCTCTGTCTCTCTCGCACGCATGCGGGACGCCGCATGCGTGCGAGAGAGACAGAGCGACGACACGAGCCTGCGGAATCAGGCGGCAGGCTGTTGCCGTCCTGGCACCGAGCCGGCACAAACACGGCACCGGAGTGTGTGTCGGTGCAGCGATTCGAAAGGGGTTTCGGGGGAGGCGGGGGGGGGGGGCGGCTATGCGTGGGCGTCAAGGCGACAGCGCTGTCCTGCGTTTCCTATCCTGTCCGTCGGCAGCCGCATGGGCTCGGTCGGGCGATGCGTTCGAAATAAGGATACACGAACACGCAGTGTGTGGGTGGGTGGGCGTGTAGCGGTCAGTGGTCCTTTGGCCTACCGCATAGCGTAGTAGCAGCAGAGAGAGAGTTGGGCAGCAGGCTGATTCCAAACAGCCGTTCTCGTTTTTGTCTCTCTCGCACTTGTTAGGGGCCTCGCGTAGGGGTGCGAGGAAGACCGATGCGGAGTTCGGGCGGCTAATAAAGTCCGCGCCGCGCTCCGTCCGTCTAGTACCGCACTGTGGCCATGGCCATGCTGCAGCGCGGCAGCGCAGCCCATGCGGGGGGAGGGGAACCAGAGACTTCCCGACAAGAGGGGCGTGAGCGCGGGGCAACCCGACACCGTGGGTACCGACGGCCAACGCACCTACCCGACCGACCCGTGCAGCAGCCGCGACGCCCGGCGCCGGGGTGTGCGAGTTCAGGGCGTATAACCCCTGGAAGTTAGGCCAGCGGTCCCCGACCTTGGGGTCGTGACCCCACTTTGGATCGCAGAAAATATATTTTGAGGTCGCGGCTTGGTACTTGGGGTCGCTAGACAAATAAAAAAAAAATTATAAACCTCATCCGGAGACAAGATTATAAGGTTACTTCAATTCAAAAAAAATAAAGAGATTTCTTTTTGTTATGAATCAAGGTTGTTGTGTGGGGCCGCGAATTTTTGGCTGTGGGGTCGCAAAAATGTTTGGCGGCCATTTTCGGGTGGCATTCTTCTGTGACGCACGGCAGATGATGCAGTATGTAGCCATACTCACTGGTCCACTGCTCCCCCATGGACTGCACCACGTCCTGCAGGTGCCTGTGGTGCTGGCGCGGGGCGCGGGGCGTGGGCGTGCGCGGGGCCGGCGGCAGCGCCGGGGGGAAGGGCCGCCGTCGGCGGGGCGAGGGCGGGGGGCGGCCGGCCATGGCGCGCGAGGGGCACTAACTACGGCGTGCACGGGGGCCTCGTGCTTCTCCGGGAACGTGCGTCAGTGCCGGCGGGTGACACATCGCGGGGTCACTGCCGCTGCTCGCGGCTCGCGGGCCTGGCGGCGTCGGCCGAGGAAGCGTCAATTAAGGCCGGCACAGCTGGGCGGCGACGGCGGCGGCGTTGCGACTGTCTCCTTGGTGTGGAGCGGATCATGACCGAGTGCCCGTCGTCCCCATCATCGTCTGCGGCTGATGGCTTCGGCTGCCGCGCACCAATTGACGACGTCGGCGTCGCGGCCGGGCGGGGCGGGGCGGGGCGGGGCGGGGCGGGGCGGGGCGGGGCGGGGCGGGGTCACAAAGGCGGGGCACCCTCCTTCGGCAAGGCAGTGGCGCTCTGCTGAGTGGCCGGCCGCGAGTATGCACGAGTGAAATTGCACACTGTGTGGGCCGTATGCCGGGCGAGCTGGGCCGTGCAGGCGAACTTGCACCGGCTGCGACAGGTCCCTCCGGGTGCAGCGCCCGGCTGTGCCGTACGCCGTGCGTGTGGGCGACGACGCGCTGCCCAGAAGGCGGCCCGGCCGCGGCGCACTAGCGGACTTCGCCACACTCCGCCGCGGCTTTAGGTTAATTGTTGCAAGATTGGCCTGGCCAGGCAATTCTTGGTTTCCTCGGAATTAATAAAGGCAGGACGGCGCGACCCGAGGAGTGATGCTAGACGTGCCGAGTGGGGGCGGCGGCCGCGGCGTCCTCCAGGAAGCGCACAGTAATTATCACAGTCTCGCCCGCTGTCACACTCGCCGTGACGCTCGTCACGCTTGCTGTGGCACTCTGTCACACTCGCTCGTCGTGCTCCTCGCTGCACTGGCTGGCCGCGGCGCGGGAGTGGCCGGCGGGGAGGACCCCGTCGTCGGCAGGCGGTGCGTGCCGGGCGCCGGGCCCGTTCCAGGCCGTCTAGCCGCTGGACCGAGAGCGCGGACACTGCGGCGGCACTGCGAGAAGAGAAGCTTGGCACGCCGCTCTATTGGCTCAGGCAGGCTGTTGCCCCAGTCAGTGGGGCGTTGTGGCGGGGCGGGCGGCGGCGGCGGCGGCCCGGCTCTGCAGCCAGTGCATCGCGCCCGCCTGATCGTCTAGTGATCATCTCTCTCATTGGCACGTCCCGGCACGTCCCGGCCCCCGCTTTCCTCTCGAGAGCCGAGCGCGCGACCCGTGAGGCCGCCATACGGCAACAGGTGGGCGTGGGCGTCCGAGCCGTAAAGGTAAAGGTCCGCGCGCAGTGTAGTCACACTAACCGCCACGCGTTGTTGGTGCGTCGTTACGTACACAGCGGTGCGTTACACATGGTCGCCGCCAGACAACATCGACCTCGAGCGGCTGGGCTGTCGAGAAGTTGCCTGCAGGCAGGCTGAGCGCTACCCGTCGGCGCGTTTGACTGGATGCCGGCTTTCCCCTCCGTCCCGCGCAGACTGTCCACCGAGGTGACAGTCGCCAGCACGCGCCAGCAGCCGCCCCTCCTGCAGCATGAATGAAACGGACGCCGCACTTGCCGCCCGCTGCCCACTAAGTTCGGGAACTTGAAGGGCTTGCTGCTTCGCCCCAGAGAGGGATCTCTCTCTCTCTCTCTCTCTCTCTCTCTCTCTCTCTCTCTCTCTCTCTCTCTCTCTCTCTCTCTCTCTCTCTCTCTCTCTCTCTCCCCCCCACGTCCCGTATGGGTGCTAGACACAGGCCGGCTTCTGGGAAATGCCGCGGCAATGAGCTTTTCGGGAGGACTCGTCACGACGATGAACCAGCCAGGATACGGCACCGCGGTGACACCCCACCCCACCCCACCCCCAGCGAAAGGCGAGGAAGGCTCCAGTGCGGTGCGGGCTGCGGGCGCGGCGCCCTGCTCTCCGTGCGTTAGCGTTCGTTGGGTTGCCTACCCGCCGGGCGCATCGAGGCCTGGCGCCGCTTGACATACCCTAACGTTCCGTGCTGGTCCATCACTCCGTCTCTCTCGCACCCACAAGGGACCCCACTTGAGTTACGTTTTAAAACAGGAGTGAAACACGTCTTTTTGAACGAGATCGAGAGAGACAGGGCGACGGGTCCGCCGCCCGACCCGGCCTGTCTCTCTCCGTCCCGCTTCGAGTCTGTTTACTTGCGCCGTCAGTCAGAGTTGCCGTCAACTTCTCTCTGGCTCGAGGCGGAGCCGCCAGGTCCAGCCGCCTCGTTCCGAGGAGTCGATTCGTCGCTGTCGCTCTCGCACTCCCAGGGAACGACCCGAGGAAGCGAGAGAGCGACATAGCGTCGGAACTGTCCTTTCGGAATCAGCAGCTGCTTGTGTCCTTCACGCTACTCACACCCCCCGACAAATGGACATCGCTGACCAGGGGCGGTAAAGGAAAGTGTGTGTGTGTGGGGGGGGGGGGGGTAAGGGGCTCCTTGTCTCTCGCCGCGGCAAGCCTTGCAATGGCCGAGGGGTGGCTTTCCCCAACGGCACTGAAGGGGGCCGTCAACGCGTCTTCCAAAGACGTTTCAGACAAAAGCGCCCCTAAAGGCTGCATGGCGTGCTGCAGAAAGTGACGTTTTAAAATAGACCAGCCGTCCGGTCACGTAGCAGCGGCAGTGGCTGAACATGAGATACGGCGGGGCTCCTTCCTTACTCCCGCGCTAGAGATATATTTGTAAAGGAATGCATTCCACCGACAAAAAATTTTAATTAAAGTTACGGTGAAGTGACTGAGTGGATTTTCTTAATGAAGTGTGGGTAATTTCTCGAATATTGTAATCGTTTCGTAAAATGAGATTATTATTGTGGCCAAGATCACGGTTTCACGGAAATAAATCAGACGCTGTTTAACAGACAAGTTGTCCATCAAGATAGAAATATTAGCGATCTCAGCATACTATGCTTCTGTATTGAATGTCTCTGCTGCTCCCCCCTCCCCTTTCCCCCTCCTCGGCCATTTGGCACTCAGGTGCGGAGAAAGCCGAGTTATCACTCAACGTAATGGTCGTTCTTCCGGGGCCACATTTTCCGGCCGATTAACTCTTGGGACAAATCTGTAGTCATCTGACATAACAGCGTATCTACTATGAATTTCCCATATGACATACGTTGTTATGTCAGATGAACACAGAAATCTAAGTCATGCTATCGATCCTCTTATTTTCTTGGGTATTTTATTAATAGCTGTAGACATCTAATCTCTTTAATGAACAAAATGTACAGTCACGCATCAGAATGAGACTCTCTTGCTTGAAATTATCACTAGCACTGTATGTACACTTTGGTCCTGATGGCTAGGAACTGCAAAAAATAGTGAGCCCCGTAAAAACCAGGACGAGTGTCTCTATCATCAAGGAGAGGTACAGTAGAGGCGAAGGTACAAGCGCAAACAAAACCAGCTAATGTATGCCTGTCGCCAAGCGGTACCGGCGCGGTGGTACGCGACTGGTATGCGTCCTGGATAGACCTCGAACACCGTCGAAACCTCACCGTCAAATCGGACAAATTTTTCGATGTTGAAGTGCCAGTGGATTTAGCTTAAATTCCCGTAAAGTCGTTGCTAATTGTGGGCAGGCCAAGGCATGGCGTACGCCTTCGTCCCTTCCGGCCAGCTCGTTGGTCGCTCCGGTCGGTCTGGAACGGCTTATCGGCAGCCTGCCCGGCCCTGGCCGGGCCTGCCCGATAGAGGACAGCCCTTCGTTGTTGGTTTTGAGTCGCCACACCCTGGCCGTCGCTCTGATACGCGATGCAGAGGAAACTTGGTTAACTTCCACTAGAACAGTGGTGTTCGGTAGTGCTTAAGTAGTACTTCCCTATTCCACTTCCGAACAACATGTACGCCTCAATAGCGGTTTGATCCGAAATGCGCACTTATTTCTATTTATTCCTGGCCAAGGTTGTAAACAGAGTCGACAATTAAAGTGGTCCGCGCCGCGCCAACCCCGCGCCATCCATCTGGGATGATGGCATTGCATTGTGCCGTCCGGTGGCTCGCCAGCGAAGCCTGCGTCGGAAGCGCCAACGCAGAACGCAGAGGTGAAGTACTTTGCCGAACTCTGGCTCTATGTCCACCAGCCAGGAATGTCCGATCCGGAAAATTCACAGAGAATTACATGGAATTTATTAAAAATAATGCCTTTGAGGTAAAAATAAATCCACGTCATTTTTATTTTTTTTATTAATTTTTTTTTGTAAACATTTACGCGGCTGAACACTGAGCCATGCGTACATAACACCGAATGTGCGGATCAGGGGTTCATTCATCCCGACGGTGAGGCCCTGCAAGGCCACGGCGACACTGCGTGCATTAACGATGCAGGTGCACGCGCCCCGGCTTCCGCTTGCATGCCTTGTATCAGACTGGCAGGCAGGGCAGGGGGATGAGGGGCTCTGGGCGAGCACAGTGGAACCGGAAGAGGAAAAGAACCCCCCTCCCCTAACAAAAAAAAAGGGTTTTCATCATTTTTATTCGTTTCGAGATTCAAATTGTACGCGAATGACAATGGAGTAGAGAACTAAAGTATCGCAGTCGACAATGACTCAGACTCTTCCCCAGGGAGCGGGCTGAGGAAGACAGGGGCAGGATTATGGAGGGTGGGGGATGGAAGCCCCTCCGCAGGCAGTCCTACAAGCAGTCCTGCTGCCAGAGGATATTAGACAGGACACGCGTTGCATTGGTGGTGCCTGCGGCGCCTTGATGAGCCCGTCTGGGCCGGCGGGCCGGCTGGGGCTTCCCTCCGCCTGCACTGTGCGAAGAGGGAGGGGGCAGAACAGTTTTTGGCATCTGACCACGGTCGCGCGGTGCCCAGCCTACTCGTCGGACAGAGGCGCCACTGTTAAATCTCGAATTTGACTTCCCGACCGTTGGAGCGTTTTATTTTTGGCCACTGGGACTCACGAGCGCACTCAAGTTTGAGTGCGTGTGTGGGTTGGTGCTTCCCGCCGCGTGCGTCCGTCTGTGTGTGCGTGCGTGTGTGTGACGTCTAGGTGTGCGATTTAGAACAGTGCCTTCGTCTGAAGCAGCCGGCTGCGCCGGCTTGGTCCACGGTGACGCGGGTCAGGTGCGCCTGCGCGAAGGTCAGGGCCGTCAGGGTCGCTCAACGCTCAGTTAGTGGATGCAGTGTCTGGCAGCGTCTGTGTGTGCGTACAGTACGCACGGGGTTGGGGGTCAGTCCTCTAGTTGAATTAGTTGGCCGAAGTCCAGTCCGATTAGGACTAATCATAAAGTCACTATTGCCTGTCTACCTGTCTGCGTCGTACGTATTCGGAGCGCGCGTGCGCGAACATCGAACCTCTCGCACATAACTTGAGGCAGGAAAACGCCTTGACGATGGGCTGCCCTGACTTGACGTCAGTGGCGAGGCGCGAGGCCTGCCTCGTGGTGGCGGCGGCCCTCGCGGTGGCCGCGGCTGCCGATTCAGACGTTTTTGTGTTCGTTGCGCGATTCGTCCACTCACACCCACCAACTGCGTCGCGCCGGTCGGCGGACGTTCGGACTGTCGGTGCACTTCAAGGGGCCGCCACCTCGACAGGCTGAGTCCAGACAGAGTCTGCCTCGCTCGCACTCACGGCGCGTCCCGCTGGATGCGAGAGAGACAGAGCGACCCCCGTGCTGGCCGTCGCATCGCCCCACTGGAGAGAGACAGATCGGCGAAAACACACTTGGGCGTGCAGGCTCGGCCAGCGCCGGCAAATAACGCGGTGCTTGTGTCCAAACACGTCCACACTCGGATGGCCGCTCCCACCTCAGCGGCCCCCTAGACGGCCTAGACGGCCCGGCCGGCCGGCTCCCTCCTTGGAGTCCGAGGACCAGGCCGGGGCCTTGCTCGGCCTTGGCGCCGACCGGGACTAGGCCGCGGCGCGCCGCCACGCTCGACCAGGTCGACCAGTCCGCGGAGACATGCGCGACTAGACTCGCGGACCGGCGCGCCAGGCAGCGCCTGTGCAGGCGAACGACTTGCGCGCGTTGCGCGCCGGACGCTTTTACGTAAGACTACACTCACACTCGGGCTCCTCCTGGAACGGCTGGAACTCCTGGACGCCGGCCTCCTCCATGGCGGCACGGCGCGGCGGTCGAGGGCGGTCAGGTGCTGCGAGGCGCGGTGCGCATAACGTGTGTCCAGTGCGGGGCCGGCGATGACGGCCGATGACGCTTCGGCGCTAACGAACTAGCGAACGCGGCGATCGTAACGGGGGTTCGACGCCCGGCGGCCGCGACGCGGGGCCGTCATGCTGGTGGTGCACCTCTCGGATCGGTGGCGGTCGACGCGGTGCTCCAGGACGCCGATGAGAGGCGGCGTCTCCGCGGTAATTGACGGCGACGTCGACGCGATGCCGCGGAGCCTTGACTCGCGAGGCAGGCCGGCGCGACGCGTTTGCTATGCGATTCGCGAAAGCGAAGAGCCGACGGCAACGGGAAGCAAATAAAAAGAGAACGAGTCAGTAATCGCGAATTGGCGATCGGATCAACCGGCGGGGCGCGGGCCGGCGTGTACCGCAACGCTGTGTCAGCGCGGTCGAGTCGAGGAGTCAGTCTAGGCGGTTCGCGCTTCGCGGTTCGCGCTTCACGTCGCGAGCCGCGTCGGGCGGCAGGGCGGGGCTCGGGGACGCGCCGAGCCGCACAGCACGGCACTGAGGCACTGGGCCCCGCGCCCCGCAGGCCGCAGCAGCAGCGCCTCGCGGCCGCGGCCCCCGGGGCCCCGCCGGCCCAGCCGGGGCCCAGCCGGGGCCCAGCCCCTACCGGCCGCGTGGAAGGGGGCGTCGAGGATCTCCGCCCGGTCGCCCGGACGGCCGGGCTAGCAAGCCGTGTAGTGCCAAGACGCGTGCGTGTATGCGCCGGTAAACAAACAGCAAGCCGGCGGCGTCGCGACGCCCTGGCGACACGACGGCCCCCTTGGGGCCTCCCTCCTTCCTCCCTCGCCTCGCTCGCGTGGTACTGCCTAGGACCCTAGTCCCGCCGCGCATGCCTATCAAGCTTATTTTACCTGCAGACATTAAGTGCTTGCTGATAATGATAACCCTAATACCCGTTTTGGACCTGAGGCCAGTCGCACGCTGATACGGGAAATCTGACGTTATCGAATCAGCAGCATCGAGACCGATGGACTTCCCTTGGTTAGTAGAACCATTTTGTGACGTAATCCAGCTGCGCACTAATTACTTCTAAAGCTGATTCGACCTTTTTCGATCAGTCATTCGCCGATAAGAGTAGTTTTACCTTGTAGAGGTCAGCCGAATGCCAATGATCATGACAATTGCAAAACTGCAGTCGGGCCGGCTGGCTGCCGCGCTGCCGCCCCTGCCGGCCGACCTGGAGGGCTTCTGCCGAACTGACGGCGGCGAGCGAACCGGACATGCGAACGAACAAGCTGGCGGGCGAACGCCTCCGCGGCGCGAATGACAAGATGAACGAGCCAGCGGCGCGATGAACGAACGTGGGGAATGAATCGAGCGGGAGGCGCGAAGGGAAGTCGCGAACGAAGGGAATGATCGAATGCGACCTCTTGCATACATTGAACGCATCCGTGAAAGATTCACTCTCAATGAAACAATTCGTTCGATCGCCCTCGTTCCTCGTTCACGAAGACCGCTCGTTCGGGCTCTTCGTCATTCGTAGTCATGTTCATTCGCCGCGAGTCAATTCGTTCGCTTGTTCGCATGTCCGGTTCGCTCGCCGCCGCCAGTTCGGCAGAAGCCCTCCTGCCCGGTGGCCTTGGACGAGTGGCGCCCCTAGCGGCCGAAAATGGCGGTAGTCACCCTCATCTTCTTCCTACTTTTCTTACCTCACTGCCCGCTTAGCGTCAGCCGACGGAGGGAGAAGTAAACATCCTGAACTAATCTGTCCATACGTGATTGATCAGAGAAATTTCGAGTGATAGGAAATATGTCTTATTCCTCGTTATAGTTTATTTCTCATGTAAGTGTTTGGATTAGTTCTCGGTACCTCTGATTTGTCCTTCTTTGCTGTTTTTCCATGACTACCGGTTTTGATAGGTTATGGGTCTCTGTCTTGTTTCATTATTGTGTGTTTGTTTACATTTTTTTACCCCTGTATTCGTCTTTTCTCTACTCGTTTTCTAATATCAAACAAGCGTTCTTCGTTGACACTCCGCGTTCCGCGACTTTTACATGTCCAGGAGGCTTAAATGAAGGCCATTTCCACTGCTGCGATCCTTTTCACTGAGTGCCCTGCTAAAGATGAATGATTAAACTCTTTATGTAATTAATTTTTTTCTTCAACTTCTGCTTTATGTTGACAGACTAGTGCCATGGACGACGAGTACGATGAAGACAGGGGGTGGGACCAAGACATGGGAGATGGAGACGTAAGTGTTTTCATCATCCAATGCATTTTTCTGTCTTGCGTCTCTACTCTCTTTATACTTTTCTGTAGTCCGACGAGGGCGGAGAGACGGTTGGGGATCCTCAAGAAGTTCTTCGTGAGTGCTTGGAAAAATTCAGCACACCTGATTACATCATGGAGCCTGGTATTTTTACGCAACTTAAGAGGTCAGTTTAAGGCATCGTAAAATTTTGAATACAAAGTTGATGAATTCTGATTTCTGATCATATTTGTTTCCATAATAACTGTGGCTTTGTCGTTTGATTGCAGATATTTCCAGGCCGGAGGTAATCCGGAACAAGTCATTGAACTGCTGTCCCAAAACTATAAAGCTGTAGCCCAAACAGCGAATCTTGTTGCAGAATGGCTTATTCTTGGTGGTAAGTGCAGTGTTTGAAATGAGAAATTGAACTAACTGTGGTTTGATTTAATCCCATTTGCAATCTTTCAGGTGTCAAGGTAACAGAAGTTCAAGCAATGGTAGAAAATCATTTAAAAGAAATGATCTTAAAAAATTTTGACCCTAAAAAAGCTGACACTATTTTCACAGAAGAGGGAGATGTTAGTAGTTTTTTTCCATTGAATTTTTATAAAAAAGTAAAAAAAATGTCCTTACCCAATTAATTTGTTTACCAGACCCCAGCGTGGCTTACGGAAATGATTGAACATCCAACTTGGAGATCATTAATTTACAGACTTGCAGAGGAATATCCAGATTGTTTGATGTTAAACTTTACCATCAAGGTATGGTTCCCATGTTTTGAAAAATCCTGTGATCCAACCTGAGTGTTGGGCTTTTGTCTTTTTGGCTATGTCTCTCCGTTTCTCTCCTTTACAGCTTATATCTGATGCTGGATTTCAAGCCGAAATCACTAGTATATCTACTGCTGCTCAGCAAATTGAAGTCTTTACCAGAGTATTGAAGACAGCAATTGCTAACTTCCTACAGGGTCCAGAAGACTGGAATAAAAGCGTCCGGGAAGTTGCGGTATGTTCCTTCAAAAAATACTCCTATTTTTTCAGCTTTTTCTTTTCTATTGTTGTAATCTGTCTGAGCTTGTTGACCAATTATATTTTCCTACCTTGTTCAGAAAATGGTATGCCATGGTCAGCACACTTATGTATATAGTCAAGTCCTCTTGGCTGTCTTATCACAAGAAACAAGAGGAGGTGCTGTGGTGAAGCGTTTATCGCAAGAAATTGTGAAATGTGCTCAGGAAAGGTAAAGGAACAGTCTTTGTCTTAAAAAATTATTAAGTTTATTGAATTTTGCTTACACGTTTTGTTCTTTGCTTCAGTTCTCATGATGTTACACCAATCACAATGGCACTGAATGGTGCAGCAGGGTATCCCCAGGCATGTCAAGCCCTCACATCAATGCTGTCCCGAAATGCTTTAAATCCTGCTGACATTTCTGTTCTATTCCGCAATTACTCTGCCCTTGACCCACCCCCAATAGATCTCATTCGTACACCTCAATTCCTTGGTAAGTTTCAAATTGCCTTTTAAATCTTACATAATAATAGGTTATTTTTTTTATTTTTTTTAAATATTCACTTCTTGGATTTCAGAGCTTTTGGTCGATGCTCTGTTCAAACCGGGCGTAAAGCTCAATATGGAACATAGGCCAAAATATGTTTACTTACTTGCATATGCAGCGAGTGTCTGTGAAACGTGGCCTAAGAAGGGCGTAGCAAGCAGCAAGTTAGTGAATAAGGAGGAGTTGAAAAATACGGAGAAAGCAGTTGACAAAGTGTCAACAATTTGCAGCACAAATAAGGGTTCTACTGAACTCATTGCGGAATTGAGCACCCTATATGATTGTATCAAGTAGGTATTGCGTGCTAAAAGTGTTCTAAAATGATAAAAATTGTATCAAGTTCGAGAACAGTTAAAATTATGTGGTATCTATTAATTGCAGGGTTCCAGTGGTTTCAGTGGGTGTTGTGAGATGGGTGGAAGTGACAGTATTGGAATCTACTTATTTCCAGCTGTGTGTGGAATCAACTCCAACACACTTGGCTCTCTTGGATGAAGTGGCTGGCTGTCATCCCCTTCTACATCCAAGACTCTTAAACTTACTAATAACTTTGTTTGAATCAAAACAAGATGCATTAGAAATTCTTGTTCAGGTTCGTGTGTCGAACAAATTTTCTGGCATTCAGACTTTATCTGTTGCACTTATCTTAACAATTTGTTGTGCTAATTTTTTTTCTTAGCTGGAACTGCGCAAAATGTTATTGGACAGAATGGTTACATTATTATGCCGAGGTTGTGTTGTCCCAGTCATGAAATACATTAAACAGTGTTGGATTAGTGGAGAAACTGATATTTCTCTCATTCGATACTTTGTCATGGAGGTAAGATTGTTTTTCAAATCTCCAACATTTTCCTTTGTACTGTAATTATAGAAACCAATTTTTTCAGGTTTTGGAGGCCATAGCTCCTCCTTACACAAATGAGTTTGTGCAATTATTTTTACCTATGGTTGAAAATGAGGAAATCACTGGTTCTATGAGAGGAGATGGTGATAATGATCCGGTTTCTGAGTTCATTGGTAATTTTCAACTGGCAGTTTCTGATCAATTATTTTTTTACTTGAACAACAGTAACTTTGTGTTATGTTTTGCAGTGCACTGTAAGGCTCACTACACAGTTCATTGAAGGATGGAGTGACAAACAAAGAAAGTTACCAGAATGTTGGCACCTCCACAGTTGCCATCATTTAAAAAAAAAAAACAACAACAAAAAGCACCACTTTTATTTAAGGGACAGGGAATCATCATGTTTGTTTCCTGGCTGCCTTTTTCTGCAAAAGGTACTATTGGTATATTTTACCAATTTTCATTTGCAATCTGATCATTCCTGAATACTATTGGCTTGTAACCAGGTTTGTGATTGTACTATATAGATCAAGGGGGGGGGGGGGGGGGGGGGGGGGGGGGGGGGGGGGGAATCTGAATGTGAACATATTTATCAAATGATATGTGTGATTTTGTGGATTGAATGCATCAATATCCATTAGAGGCTGTGCTGGATATGACAGCTGGAGTAATGTCGTTCTTTTGTAAATAGTGATTCTCTTCATTTTTGAAGGGCAATAAAACAACAAATTACTATATACATCCTGTATTGGTAATTTTCAAAACACAGAGCAACTTGAGTGATACATTCATAAATACACACATGAATTAATGATTTGACACAGATTTACATCCATAACTTCATTGTGATAATGATAACCATTCTGCTTCTTGACACACAAATTTGAGAAGGCATTATTAAGTATTGAATAAAATAATATCCTCAGAGGAGACCTTGTCTCTTCAAATCTTCAAATGTTTTCTTATTTACAACATTACCAAGAGAATCTTCAAACTCCTCTTCTGCTTCTGGCTGCCATCTTTCTGTTTCCTTCTGGTCCTTGATTTTCTCCCACAATGCCAAAGCATCTTCAATTTGCGTGACATTCGCAAAATGAGCTGTATTAGGAATGCCCAGGCACCTCATTCCGTGAGCATGCCTCCACTCAGCAAAGTGCCTCTGGAATGCCTTAGGTCCCTTGTAGGTAAAGTTTCCACAAATTTCACAGTTATAACTGATGTTAAGCCCATGCAATTTGTACAGCCAGTAAGGAATCGGTTTCCCATCCCAACCAAGTGGCAGATTCTTTGGGTTGTAGGGCACCTCTGAATCATCTTCATCCTCGGAGTCTGATGCACTAACTTCAGCATCCGAGTCATCTCTTTCACCCTCAGTGCGGGCCTGCTTTCTCTGAACATTCTCCTTAGTAGCATTTCTCTGCTCAGAGAGAAGCTCTGCAAATTTGTAAACCTGAAACAACAAACAAGGGTCCTTATAATTTTGTTCTTGCTAAGATGTAAGGGGAACTATTAGACAAAAAGTGCCAAAGTTAAAACATACCTGTGCTTCAAGGGCTGCGATGTCCTTGTGTTTCATTGTGTCCCGACCACGACCAGGTTTGCTCTTAGCCAAGAGAGCAGGGTCGATTTCTGCCTTGCCTTTGGTACTGAAGAGACGCTGAGCACGCTCCTCTAGGGTTCCTCCACACTTGAGACCCAAGGCAAGGAGGGCCGATTTAAGACGATCCAACCCAAGAGATGCCAATTCTTCCCAAGAGGAGAAAGCTGAGAGATCCAGATGGGCACCCTGGTTAGTCAGCACACTGCCAGTTTCCTTCGGCCAGCCTGGGAAACTGCCTGCATCCCACTGACGATGAAAATCTCTCATCACACTTTCCATTTCACCATTGACATCGAGGAGGGGTCTGACTCGCTCAACATAGGCGTGCAGATAGTCCAGCACATCCAAAATGTATTTGCGGTACTCAGCGTTCTTGCGGTCTTTGGGAATGTCATACAATTGGTCAAAGGTGGTAAGGTACGTAATGTAATCAACCTTCTCGATTCCTTTGAGATTGATGTACTTTTCGTAACATTCATGAAGATCCAAGTATTTTCCATAACCCTCTTCATCAGTGAACTCGGTCATATTGTTGGAATCTTCAGCAGGGTTTTCACGAAGCTTGCCAATTTCCTCAAACTCAACGGACATGGGAACACTGATCTCATCTGGATGACGGCGGTAGAACTCTTTGATAACCTTGAGACGGGCGTAGAAGTCTGCAAACTCGTTCGGCCCGGACATGGAAGCAACTTCATCTTTGCGAAGGGAATCTTTGTCTTCGTAGAGTTCCTTCAAATTCGTTGTGCTGTCAACAAATCTGTCCAAAAGACTCTTGAGCCGGTGGTCCGAGTTGATCTGTTCGCGCTGTCCACTCTTCTTGTGCAACATTTCCCTCACCATCGAGTCCATCAACCTTTCTCTCTCTTCATGGTAACTACGCTGCTGTTCTAATATTGATTCCATGCTGTTTAACTTGCCACTATTCAAAAGGTGAAACGGAGTCTTAACCTAAATTCGTCGACGCACCGTTTACGACCAGCAAGAACAATAAAAAAAACAACAACAGTCTGCTGTCTGCTGTCAACAAATGGCTGATATAAAATGGCGGTACCAGTGTAGGAATCCTTGTCAATTATTTTATTTTCAAATTACTTTCAGTACATAACCGAATCAAGGTCTTGAACGAACGAACGAATAAGAGCACGAATACTAAAATGTCTCGCGCTACGTAAATATTTGGCAGAATAGAAGAGAGTCCGCGCTTTCGTGTCCTCGTGTGGTATCGCACAGTTGGTAGGGCCTTTTTTTGCCGCCCTTGCGATGTATTTCAAACCTGTTCGCACTTCAGTCTCTTCGCAACACATAAAGGCATTACTTCTTTCTGGACTTTTTAATCGGCATATTAATATTATTAAACTGCGATAAGTAGCGCTCTTTCCACCCTGTCAGATGTTTCAAATAGTTTGCCTGGAAAAGGGGCGGGGGTGGGGGAAGGTGTATACTACGCGGCGTGCTTTTCGAGTGCACTTCCCTTTGCTCCGTCACTCCGCCACTTCGTCACTCACTTCCTGCGGGGAGGGTGTGGCGCCAAGACGCCGCGATGAGGCACGCGTGCTCGCCGGAAGATTGCCTCCGACTCTCACTGCTGGGCCGCGTCCGGGGCGGCGTGCCCGGTCCGGCCCGCTGCGAGTGCGAGAGAGAGAGAGACGCCACACCTGAGACGCATCCCGACGAGATAAGGGCGCTTCGCCCAGTTTGCCCCGTCGGCGTCGCGACGCTCACGCCCATTGGGCACCGCTGGCATGGCCTAGGCCGCGGCCAGCAAGCCCAGTACCGGACCGAGCGGCGCGCTTGTGGCACCGTACGCAGCGCCGTGTGTGTGACCGTGTGCGCGAGCAAAGAGTGCGTGTGTTCCGCCAAGTCGGTCGGCAAGCTTTGCTGCCCAACCAGCTTGCCACCATGGAAAGACGTCCTCGGAGAAGCGTGAGGTGAGAGGGGTTCGCTTACGAAGAAGGGTTGTGAAGTGCAGGGATGGATTCATTATTTCGCAAGGGCTGTGACCAGGGAGCGCTGGGCGTAGCAGTGAACGTAGAACGTCTGGTCAAAGCTAGCTACTGCCTTGGGGTGGTTTTAGGAAGAGACGTCTAGCACGGTCTGTCCGGACGCCCAGTACAAAGTTGCGCTGTAAAAAGAACCGGTCTGGCGGATGCTCCTAGGCACCGTTTCTGGAGAGAACTACCATGTTTTAGGAACAGCGGGTTTCCCTCTGGCTCGCCCAGATCGTTCCAATCGAGTGAAATAATCGAAGAAAAATGCGGCGCGGCGCGTCGGGCGATTGCGCACCGTGGAGGCGGCGCGGGACAGGTGCGATATGATAAGGCTGATAACGCGGAGGGGGGGGGGGGGGCAGGCCGCGCCCGTCTTCCGGTACCTTCATCGTATTCGTCATCATGCGGCAGTGGCCACAGTCCTTCGATTGACCGATTGTTTTCCCCGAATGAAGCGACGACAGTGTTTGAACTAGACCTACACTGCATCGAGATATCGAAGTGCACGAATTAACGGAGCGGAGGAGACCGTGTGGCTGCACTGCCTCTGCCGTGCCGGCTAGATAACTCGATGAGTCAAGTGGGGGAAATTTTGGGGCGGGTCGATCGGGGAAGGGTCTGGGTACTCACTCTGCAGGCACGGACCACTTGGCGGGGCCAAGGCACCCTGAGTAGGGGCAATAATGACTGTTCAAAGACTGTTTCGTCGGTCCTCGTTGATCGCAAAGTAAAGATAGTTCCCCCGCGCTCATTTATTTATCTATGATTTTATTTGACGTCGTGGATACCTGAGTGAAGGAGCTGCACGAAATCTGCCCTCAGTCCAAAAGCCGAGCTATGTGTCGGAGAAAGGCATGCGCCCGGCTCGCCTCGGTGAAGCTCTAGGCACGGAGAGACGCGCGAGCCCGATTCGGCGACGGAGATAACCTGTATCTACGCACGCCGACGCAGAGCACTCCCAAAAAAGTGGTCGGAAACCGTGACATTTAAAAGTCTCTTTTTCGTCTTGCAGGTGGCCGGGCCGGACCTTGCTGTCATGGATCGCTCTGTCTGGCGTGTTGGCGGCGGTGGCGGCCCAGGAGAACGCCGGCATGACCATCCCCAACTCCCTGGTGGAGTGCTACTCCAACGCCTCCCTGCTGTCACACGCCATCCTGCCCACCTTCGGCATCGGCCAGCTCATCGACCTCATCCGCAAGGTGGAGAACAACCAGAACATCCCGATGGACCTCAAGAACCTCGCGGTGCAACTCACGCAGAGGTCAGTGGGTCGTCCCGTCGTCCCCGGCTTGCGATCGCCGAGCGCGTGGCGCCTGCAGCGCCAAGGGTAGGCAACCCGACGCGTTCCGAAGCCTTGCGTTGCCTACCGCTCAGGGGCTGCTCCAGCATCCCACTGATTCCGAGACTCGTTTCCGTCGCTCTGTCTCTCTCGCACTCATGGGACGTCGCGTGTAGCTGCAAGAGAGACAGAGCGAGTCTGCAGCTGACGAGCCTTCCTCCTTCCAGGTTCCGCCAGGACGGCATCCGGCGCGCCCCCGACGTGAACCCCTCTGACGGCGTGGTGCCCTACACGCCGTCCGGCCCCGAGTTCTTCCGCCACATGATCCTGCTGACCAAGCTGATCCCCGGCAACGCCTACAACTTCCCCAACAGCAGCCTCAGCAAGCCCGAGCAGGTTAGATCAGTGGCACTCCGCGTCCGAGATGGAGCGTCTGGAGACAGCGCCCGTTCCACAACCTCGAATTATTTTTTTTCAGTGCGCGCTGCACTTTATGATGTCCTCCACGGTGGACGACATCAACCGCGGCACCAACGACGACCAGCCCTGCAACAACCTCAAGAACTACCCGAGCGACCCGTACGGCAACTCGGCCACCTTCAGCGGCTACCAGAGCGGCGGCTACGGCGGCTACGGTGGGGGCGGCTACAGCTCGGGCGTCAACTACAACAGCCGGCGGGGCCCACCGACGCGCGGCCCCAGGAGGACGAGGGACGCCAAGCCCGGCATCGACGACGACGTGGAGATCCTGGACCCCAACCTGCAGTGAGTGGGCCCGAAGTGCGCTCTGATGGTTACCCTCTAATCTGCGCATGGTCCAACTAAGTTTGATCGATGAATTAATTATAGTGTTTGCCGGATCATCATTTATTTCATCCAATAATTTGTAAAACAAATTTTTCTTTTTAAATTTGTTGATGAAAATTTGATTTTTTGGTTGATATTGTTAACGTTTTCGCAGGGCTGCGGCGGCGGAGAAGGCCGGCAAGAGCACCAACTACGTGCGCAGCCGGTGCCCTGTGCAGTCCGGCGTGGTGCTGACGCCGTGGGGCTCGGTGATGGGCGGCACGGTGATCGCGGCCATCGCGGCGGGGCTCATGCCGCAGACCGTGCCGGGCGAGATGCTGGCCGCCGCCTTCCCGCGCTCCAGGTACTACACGCCGCGGAGGAACAGCGCCGACACCATGGGCGCCATCGACAACAAGTGGGCCGCCACCTTCTCCGGCGACCTGGCCCAGGTGGCGCTGCTGCAGGGCGCCAGCGACAGGAACAACATGGCAGTTGGCATGGCCGGCGGCTGGTCGTCCGCCTTCGAGCCCAAGCAGTACTACATCACGCCGCAGAACCTGAACCGCCAGACGGACGGCTCCATGACGGACCCCATGGTCAGGGGCAGCATTGACGGTGAGTGCAGGCACACTGTGAACCGGCCCAAGACCTACACACACAAAAAAAAAATGTTTTTAGAACAGAAACAATTTACTTGCCTGAGGTAAATTTACTTGAAAAATTCAAGTAAAGTCACGTGTTGCAAGTATATTATCTTGGTTCAAGAAACGGCCTTTTTTTGGGTGCACCTCACTCTTTCTCCTTACGAAATCTTACCAAAAAAAATGCATCTCCCAAAAAATATTTTGGAGAGACAAGCTTGACAAGAAAATACTTTGGAAACTACAAATAGTTTGTGATGGTTTGTGGCGACACTGAGGTTGCATCCGTTGGCAGGCCTCATCATGGCTTCGCTCGTCGCCGAGTGGTACAGCCGCACCAGCAACTCCCTGAAGCTGTCCCAGCTGCTCGACATGTACTACTCGGAGCGCGGCGTGTTCGACAGGAACACCCGCGCGTGCAAGCGGCGGGAGCGCTTCGGCGACGTGGCCACCACGCAGACGCTCAACGCACAGGTATGCCGGCAGCGCCATCCGACCCACCTTTTACGGGACACACTGCTTTAGCCTCTATCCTCTGTGCCGCAGACCGAGGCCTTCTCCAAGTTCTACGGCCGAAACAACCCCATCTCGGTGACCATGACTGATGACGTCATCTCCGAGCTGGCGGACGCCGCCGTCTCCAAGCTGCAACTCTACATCCGTAAGCACCTTGACGTTACACTCCCGCGCAAAAGCGAGTCCGGCCCCGTAGAGTGACGTTCCCGTTGTCCAGCGACGGCCAGCGCCCCCGCGTGCGAGGTGCCGGCGACGGGGCTGCTGGCGCGGCCCTACGCCAACCTGGTCGTGCTGCTGGACACGACCTGGCAGTACACCGACATCCACCCCGCCATCTCCTTCCTGCTGGACCGCATTGAGGCCGGCCCGTTCGGCAGCCAGGTGACGGTCCTCAACGCCATGGACGGCAGCATGCTGTTCAACTCCTCGTACCCGCGCCTGGACTGGCACGTGGTCTACACCAGCGCCGCGCACTCCAACGGTCAGTCGGCGCGCACGCACTGGACGTCCTCGCAGGATTCGGGCAGGCCTGATTGGGGTTGTCTCTGTTCCGCAGCGGCGGCGACGGGCTTCGACATGCTGTCTTCGCTGGGCGCCGCCATGCAGAGGCTCCGCACGCACGACGCCGACCTCCACGACCGCCGCATCCTGGGCGGCCGCGGCCAGGTCGTGCTGTTCGTGCCCCAGCAGAGCAAGGGCGTGGACCAGAACAGGCTCTGGGAGCGCATGGCCAACTACCGCATGCTGTACCCTGGTGCGTTCGACAGCCAGGTGCAAGGCACCGCCACCGCTGGTGAGGATGAAAGACACGGGTTCTCACTGTTTCCTCGCCGTTACAGACGTGGAC
The DNA here is from genome assembly GCA_030522485.1 of Stenchaetothrips biformis. NCBI lineage: Eukaryota > Metazoa > Arthropoda > Insecta > Thysanoptera > Thripidae > Stenchaetothrips > Stenchaetothrips biformis. The sequence goes on from CM060097.1 coordinate 12,434,183, forward strand.
CTGCTGGTGCTGGCCAGCAGGAACATCAACCGGAACGCGTTTAGCGCCATGACCAACGACACCAACAACGACGTGTTCTCGCTCGAGCCCACGGATCCGTACAACTCCATGTCGCAGTTGGTCAACAGGATCAAAAGAGGTGACGCTTAAGGCCTTTTCGACTAGTCAGTGAAACACTTGTCGAGCGTAACACGTGTGCGTTTGGTGACGTCCCCGCAGTGCCCCGACGCCTCCGCAACCCCAACTGCGACCCGGACTGGGTGGGGGACCGCTCGGGCAACTCGGAGCTCGTGGACTACGTGGAGCCGCTGGGCGTCAACTACTACCGCCTGGCGCCCAACAACTTCTACCGCACCACGGACTCGCAGGCCAAGGTGCGCGTGACCATGAACCAGGGCTACGGCACGCTCACCGTGTGCTACTCCAGGACCTTCCCGTCCATGAACGACACCAGCAGCAACATCGGCTCGCAGGCCACGAGCTCGGGCACGTGCAGCCAGGTGGGCAACAACGGCCTGGAGATCCCCATCGCCAACCTGTGCCCGAACGCCAACTACGTCAAGGACTGCCAGCCGCTGTACCTGGCCGTGTCCGCGGCGCAGTCCGCCACCGGCTCCAGCACGCGCTGCCAGGGTGAGCTGTTCATGGTCGTGTTTTTGTTTTTGAAGTGCCGCTTAGTCCCGGAGCGAACGCCTTGCACGCCTGCACGGCGGGACTGCCTACCCCTGCCTTCGCAGGCGCGTTCCAAGCAGCTTCAACTTGAGAGGCTGCACCACAAATGATGATTTTTTTTTTGATTTCTTTTTTTGGCTCGTTGCAGATCAAAATGCGTGCCGCTTCCCCGACATGATGCGGTACAGCGTGATCCTGGAGCGGGCCGGCTGCTGGAGCTCGGCCAGCGGCCTGCAAGCCGCCGGCGTGCTGGCGACCCTCCTCCTGGCCCTGTCGTCCCTCCTGCTGCACTAGCCGCCACCGCGGCAACCCAGGGAACCTCCCCTCCGCCGCAACCCCCTGGCCGCTGGGATTTTCTCGTCCTGGAATTTAAACGGCAGTGGTCCCAACCACAGAGCGCCCACGCGCTACTTCATCAGGCGCTGTGTTCTTCATTTCACCTTCACCTCATCCTGTTAGATTAATTTAAAAGTTTACTTCTTGTTTTGTTTTTCTGTTTTACTTGGGAGGAATGCTGAATGCTCTCTTTTCTCACACAATACAACCTAGCTGATTCGAGTTATCTTTGGCCCCACCCCATAAGATAAGAAACGTCATCCATAAGGCAATCGATGTAATTCACTTTTTTGGATCAACTTGATACTAGAGCTGGCGGAGGTCTCATCAAGGCATTCATGTGTAGATTTTGTTTTAAATTTTAAAAATAAATTTATGATTAATAAGTTATTATAAGTGTTACTGCCATTACTTAATGAACTGAAGTACTGCACAGCACAAGGTCATGGCACTATTAGGTAGGATTTTCATCATTCATTTATTTTATACCATTTACATATGATAGTATGATAAGAAACACTGTGTAAAAAATAGTCAAATAAATCTGAAACAATGATTTTGTAAACACTTTTTTTTCAGTCTTCTTTGACAGCGGCCTTTGGTGGGCAAAAGTCCCTCAAGTCGTTCCCAACAAAAAATTTGATGAGACTTAAAATTATGACTGATGTACGTAGACACACTAATTATTAAGACTACAATTAATCCAAGCACTCTGGCAGAGTCCGGGTGAGGAGCTGGAGTGAGTTGGGCTGCCTGCCCTCTCGGCGCAGCCGTGGTGGGCACAGCGATGCGCCTCTGAGATAGGCCACCCATCGAGCGCACTCACTGCGGCTTGAAGCCACTGTAGCGCCTCCGGGATGCACTGGGCTTCACTGGCGCTCCATCCTGTCCGATCCGGAGGGTCGGAGGGCCTGAGGCGGCATCGGGGCCGCGTAACATTGTTTGAGGAAGATTCGCCGTGTGGGCGGAGAAGCGCGCCGCCAGGAAGCGATGGAAGTGGAAACCATTACTCCGCTCGGCCACGTTCGGCCACGCTGCCGCCTTCCCGGTCCGGATGAAAAATGCCCTGTTGCTGCTGCACTGTGGCGGTGCGCAGTGCAGCACACGCCGGCGAACCCGCGGGTATCCGACCGTGCGACGCGCTGTGATGCTTCAGGCCGCGTTCCTCTTGAAAGGCGAGTCGAAGAGAACGTCCAATTCGTGGGTCTTTTCACTATGCACACGCGGGCGGCTCAGCAGACGGGGTACGCGATGTGCACCTCGGCGGAGCCCTGCTTGACTGCCGCGAGGATGGCCGTGGCGGCGTCCTGCACCCGGCACGGCCGATGCCTGCAAAGCCAAGGAGCAGTCAGTCTTCCCGACGCACGTTGTGATGAAGGGCCCTAAATTGATGCCGAAATTAAATTTATGACTTTTTATGCAGACCCTAGTGGGCCGCACCTCGCCTGGTCGGAGTGCAGGTGGACTTTGGTGTAGCGCACCGCGGCCCCGACCTCTTGAAGGCTCTCGATCCAGGCGTCGGCGACCATCCCTGCCAGACACAAAAACATTTCTGCAAACTAAGGCCCCGAAAATTCGAAAATAATTAATTTTTAATTCAACCCAACCGGTCGCTGTCCTACCGCTCTTGTGCGCGATCTGCTCGTCCAGGACGTGGACCACGTGGCCCCTGGTCCTGGCCAGCATGCCAGGGAGGAAGCCCAGCAGCGGCTGCAACGAAAATACAGAACAAAATGCAGAAACGGACTTAATATCAACTGACTTCATGGGAAGAGCCAAGATGGATAAAGAATTAAAATGGCATTCTGAGGTGGTTGATTATGCCGAAGCGGCCAGTCTGCTCAAGGCTGCACGCGCCTGGCCGCGACGACGCCAGACAGCCCTCGCAAGCCGCGGTCCAGTCGGTGACTGATTGCCACCAAACGCCCACGGCGCCGTGCCCACTGGGCCCGGCTCCCTCACCCAGAACTCGTTGCCGACGATCTTGCCCGCGCCGTCCACCGCGCTGGCGTTGTTGTTGTTGCCCTCGGGCACCACGAAGATGAGGTCGACGCCGCCCTCGACGGTGGTGACGGTCCTGGACAGGCCCAGCGCCTCGCCGGGGTTCCGCCAGTCGCACGCGAAGCCCCTGGCCGGCAAGGCGCCGCCCTGGCCGTGGCCGTCGTGGCCGAGGCCGTCATCGCCGTGCCCATCGTCCCGGCACCGAGCGTCGCGCGCGGCCGCGGCCTCCAGCTGCCAACACAGGGAAGGGGGTCTTACAGTCTCGCGAGAAAGGCGGTTGGAGGCAGACGACATTATTTCAACCACAAAAAAAAAATAGTTACTGTAAAAACAGAGAAGAACAAAGAGAGCAAGCATTGTTGTCGATTTAGATCATGTCGAGGAAATTGTCAGCAGACTCTCAGAGGCTTCGATAAATTACGAGCTATCCTTTACTGGAGATATATTTCATCTGCTTTGCAGGGTCGAAATGCAGACAGACACTCGCACGCGCCCGCTTATCTAGTTTTTTCAATCTGCAACAGTTTCCGTCCAAATCTCGCCAACCTTGACGGCGAAAACGAAATTTTCACGCCGCGGTCCGTTGCCGCCGGATTTTGCATACGTGACCATGGCCAAAATTATCAATGCCGAAATTTTCGGCCAAGTGCCGACGGTTTTCGGTGTATAAAAAAAAAGCGAAGACTCAGCAAGGACAGAGTAGGGACCTCAGCCAAAAATCAGATAAAAAGTTGTTTTTTCTAACAAGATGCACCTGCACAATAGTCTAGCACATTGTGGCGCTAAGCAGCGTCTTATTTCCAAAGTTTTCACGCTTCACGACTCAAAACAGTGGGAAGTCCCTGTGGAATGGAATAGTCCGTCGCCACGCCTTGCGTGCGCCACCCTACCTGCTGCAACTGCACCAGCCCCAGCGTCTCCTGGACCTGCGCCGCGTCCTGGTCGATGCATATCACCCGGCAGCCCAGCCCCACCAGCTGCAGGCTCAGCTCGCGGCCCAGGCCGTCCCCGCAGCCCGACACCTGCACACAGAGACGGACCAATCAGCGCCGACAATGCTAATGATGACGTCACACTCGCAACACAGCAAGCCTGAGCGAGCCAATCATCGATCACCAGCTTCCGGCTCTGAAGCTAATTTTTTTGTGTGTGTGTGTTTGGGGAGGGGGGTGTCTCTATCGTCGTGCGTGCGCTTGAGTTGCGGCGCCGCCTCGTTTTGCGTGTGTTTCCGTGCGTTTGTGTGTGTCAGTGCAGCGGTTCCCAACCTTATTCACCTCGCGACCCAAAAATGGCTGCCAAACATTTGCGGGGCCCCACAGCCAAACATTTGCGACCCCACACCACCTCCCCCCGCAAAAAAAGGTTCATTTTGTACTTATTGAGTAAATACAGTAGCTTTTAGCGAAAAAAAGAAAGAAACAGTGGGTGTTGAACCCTATAACTCCAGGTTCAGATTGCAATGTCTGTACGCTCACGGCCACCGAGATCACTGTGGTTGCTACGACTACAAAGTCTAAGATCTGATGTTCAAATCCTGCCACACGCACGCTGTTCGAATCCAGCCTTTCAAAGGCACCGCTTCACCGAGTGTATCCCATGTGGCACGGTGGCCGAGAGCAGAGAGGCGCTGAACCCTGAGTCCGGGGGTCCTGGGTTCAACACCCAGTGCGAATGTCATTTTCGACACGCTGTCCCGGGGGAGCGACCGCCAAATTTTGTGTCGGCGGACGCTTCCCTCGCGACAGCACTCCGAATAGCCTTTCTCTTGCAAAAATTTACGTCATTATTTTTGAATTGAAGTAACCTTATAATCTTGTCTCCGGACGGTGTTTTTAATTTGGGGTCTGGCGACCCTAGGCGACCCTAGGCGACCCTACACTGAAAAACCAAACGTGGTCTAGACCACACCAACTGATGCGGTCAAATGAGTGCCATTTTGACCGCATCAGTTGGTGTGGTCTAGACCACGTTTGGTGTTGTCATTGCATTGAAAGAGCACTCCAAACGTGGTCTAGACCACACCAGAGCACTCTAAACGTGGTCTAGACCACACCAACTGATGCGGGCAAAATGGCACTCATTTGACCGCACCAGTGGTGTGGTCTAGACCACGTTTGGTTTTACAGTGTAGGCGACCCTAGGCGACCCCAAGGACCCCAAAATATTTTTCCGCGACCCAAAGTGGGGTCGCGACCCCAAGGTTGGGGACCGCTGTCATAGTGTGAGTGTGTCAGAGTGTGTGAGTGTGCGAGTGTGTGAGTGTGCGAGTGCGCCGCGAGTCGCCACGCTTTGATGCGCCCGGCGATAGTACACACTTGGCCGGCCCAGCCTAGACGCCGCTACACACTGGAAGTGCGTGCGCGTGCTGCTAACCGCATAATGACGCGCGCATAACGATGATGCAGCGCTTAACGCGAGCGCCGCCGCGTCAACGCGGGTAAATGACAATTATTTAATGGCAGTCGTCTGGAGATCACACTATATTTTTAAAAAAGTAGATCGTAAAATTGGACCTGGAGGAAACACGTCGATTCTCAGTCCAGACCATTATCTTTGGCTTATTTTTTTTCCCCCAATGTATTGGAGAGTTTTGCCACTGGTCCGGCTGGTCTGACTCGCGCCCAGCTGACGACCGTATAACAAGCGCCCATTCCGGCCATTGGCCAGTCGCTTCCTGTAGCGTGGCGTGGCACGGCCAAACAAATCCCCAAATTGCACTGGGCTTGACATTGGCGCGGACGGGACGAGTTCAAAGCCCGTACCGATGCCGCACGCGAACAATGCCTCCGTGAGAGCGCGCCGAGCCACCGGGCGGCGGCGCAGGTTGTAGAGGGCACTGTGAGAGAGAGAGAGAGAGAGAGAGAGAGAGAGAGAGAGAGAGAGAGAGAGAGAGAGAGAGAGAGAGAGAGAGGGAGAGAGAGAGAGAGAGAGAGAGAGAGAGAGAGAGAGAGAGAGGGGGGGGGGAGAGAGGGGGGAGGGAAGTCCCGAGGCGCGCCGCGACAGTCACGGCCAAGGTCCGCGGAAGGTCCTGCAGGCGTCCCGACAGCCCTGGAGGACCCTGGCCGACCCTAGCCGACCCTGGTCTGTCCGCTCCGAATCTCGGAGTGGCATCAGACAGCGGGACTAAATGCCGCGTGCTTCCGTAAACAGGAAAGCCTCCGGTCCCTTAACCCCGCCCCATATTTAACATGGGCAGAGTTGAAACTTCGCCGCGCGGTTTGTTATCTGTTGAGAGCCTCTACGTCGAACTGAATAAGAGACTCTGATCCCAGGCGCGGACTCTCATCCTTGACCCGCGTTCAATTCTCCGGCCTGGCTGCCAGGCATATCTGGAAGAGCTATTCCCGGCGGCGGTGCGGCCCGCTGGCCCCGCACACACACATACGCCGGTCGTTCCGAACACTGAAGAAGCGATTTTCGGCGGCGAGAGTCTGCGCCGGTCTCTGTGTGTTTCCGTGCGATAGCGCAGCGAACGCGTCGGCTGACCCTCCTGTACAACGCGGCCTCGTTTTCCCACTGCCCCCTACACTGCCCCGCGGCGTCGCCGGTACACTGTGTCGCTCTAGGGGGCCTCCGCGACGCACCGCGGCGCACCGCGGCGCCAGAATGGCGCTAGCCTTGGATAACACGCAGAACCTGCTCGCCGTCAGCGCTGTCACCGCGCCACTTGCTCTGCAGCAGCATCATCAACAACAACAACAACAACAACAACATCAACAACGGAGACCGTAAGCCGAGCGCGGTCCGGCACGCGGAAGGTACACACGGCAGTGAAGGGTGTGGCGCGAGGCACGGCGCGAGGTGCTGAGGACGCCCTATCGAGCTTTCCCATCCCACCCCGCCACACAGTGGACCCCATCCCGCGCCCACTCGCAGCAGCAGTGGACAGACACCTACGTGCCAAGTGGCCCGGTTCGAGCAGTGCTGCAGGGTGCTTCGCGCGAGTCTCGTGCGACGAGGCGTGGACCGTAGTGGACCGTCGAGCCGGCAGCTTGGCGGCCCCAACCGGTGGGACGGAGAATCATCCTGGCGCGGTGGCCCACTATGGCAAGGGACGGAAACTATTCAAGCGCTAAAAAGTAGAAACTGTCTTCACTGATGCTTTTCCTGATTCCGAGCTGGAGTGGACTGGGGCAAGAAATGGGACAGTGCAAGCGTGTAGGTCGACCTGATGCCCTTGCACGTCATATGCGCGCGCGCGCGCGTGTGTGTGTGTGTGTGTGTGTGTGTGTGTGTGTGTGTGTGTGTGTGAGTAGGAGGGGGGGGGGGCAGCAGCTGGCACAGATTAGAAGCGGAGCAGTTAACAGCAGAAAGCTTTCGACGCGACCTTGGTGATCCTACCGGTGACACCAGTAACGACCAACTACGATCGGTCTCCATTGTATCCCTAGGGCTCGCCCCATGAGTGGGAGGAACACAGAGCCACGAAAGCCCTGCGAGGGCTTCCGTATAAAGTAGTAGCCCACCGCCCGGAGCGACTGGGCCTATCGCCGCTGAGTTATGTTGATGTGGGGAAATGGTCCGCGGCCGTCCGGCGGGAGGTCCAAGGTGAAGCGGTGCTCTACTGACCCAAGGACGCGCTGCTGGCTTCTTTGTCGTTCCCGGGTAGCATTCCGTACATGGTGGTCAGCTTGTTGACCAGACGCACTCACTAGCAGCAATCAAGTAAACTCCAGGACATACATACGCACCAGTGCCCTCTTGCCGCGCAGACTGCAGGTCTTGGAGCCGCCGGCGCCCAGCAGCCAGGACCAGATGGAGGCGAGGCCCTGGCCGAGGCCTTTGCCCTGCCCCGGCCCGGCCCGCACCGGGTCCGGCGGAAGCCTGGTACCGCCGCAAGCGGTCATACCTGCGACGCAAAAAGACGAGAAAATGAAACCGCACCAGGAAGCGCTCGGCATAAACAGAGACGCTGCAGAAGCACGGGAAAGGGGTGTGGCCTTGGCGCGCCGGTTCGCGCTGCACTGGGCCGTGACGTCGTCGGTCGGCACGCCTCGCTCTGCCTCTGTCGCACCTTTGGGATGTTCACAAGCGGTGCGAGAGACGAGAGAGAGACAGGGTGAGGCGCCGGGGGAGATCTTCGGTCGGTCAGTCAGTTTCACTTTCCACTAGCTCGACGCCGCTTCGAGAGGCCGGCAGGTGCTGCTGTCAAACACGTCTAGAACGGACCGGCCGGCCAGTCGCTAAGAACCACCCAAACTAAAATTTGAATCAATCTCTTTAGCAGTGTTGCCCCGTGGACTTTAATTCGAAAAAAATTAAAAATAATAATCAACGAGTCTACGGCACAGAATCAAAAATTCTGAGCTAGTTGTTAAAATTCTAGTTGTCATTCCCTCTGGTCCCTTCGTAGGTCCCTTCCTGCCCCAGTCCGCCACACTCGGGACGCTCGGCTCGGTGTAGCATTGCACCTCTCGGCCACACCTGCGAAGATAGGACCCGGTTCCGGCTGGCCTTGCACCGCGCGATGCGTTCGCGAGGGCGGACCGAAAGCCGGCAACGCCGCGCCTCTCGATTCAATTATTCAGTAGCTTGATGAAAACAAAAAGTTACAAGTAGCCCGTCGCGGTTATCCGAACCCGGTAGTAGTGGCCACAACCTGCACGCAAGCTGCATGACCTCACAGCTGCTGCCACTGTCCCTGCGCTGACTGCCCCGATTCCTCGGCAGCCGAAATCCGTCCTCGCTCGGCACGCACTTCCTGACTCGACAGGAGACCAATTCTCACCCGTTCCGCGAACGCCGCGCGCCGCGCCACGCGATTGGCTGCACAATTTGCACAGGGAGGGCCAGGCGGTCGTTCGTCCTCCAGTGACCTTGGCGCGCCGAAAGCGGATTCGCGTTCTGAAGAGCGTTCTAAAAGTTAACCATAATTGTTATTTTTTAATGCATTTTTCTTTTTGGAGTGCTGTCTCCAAAAATATGTAGAAAAATAAATCAAGTACGTTAAGTTTGCACGGCCTGGTTCGAAGCGCCGTTACGTCCAAAGAGAACAAGACTACGAACTCGGCAGGAATTTTACGAGGACCTCCCTCATTACGACCCCAGATCGTGCATTAAATCTAAATCGCATTCGGCTGAGTGCTGGCGGGGCCTCCCGACGACCTCTGGAAATATTCCTCCAGACGTAGCGATAAAAAAAACCCAGCCGTCCGTCCGTGCTGCTGGACTTCGATTGAATTGCATTTGCAGCTCGGTCACGAAAGAAGAGATACGCGATCGCACCGGTGTACATGCAATACTGGGTTTCGCGATTCGAGGCGCTGCTGTTTTGTCCGCGGCTTTGTTCGTCACAACAACTAAATTTCCTGATTTTTTGATTCTTGTAAATAAGTGATTTTGATTTTCCCCTTTTAATTTATTTCCTCCCAAAACATCTAGTGGAGCTGCTTATTACGATCCATACCTGGGCATCCAAAACGCAAGCCTCTAGAAGGACTCCCATTTTTTTTTCCGCGCATTGTTTGGTTCGAATGATGAGTCTCGAGGCGTCAGGCCGAGGCGGCACTAACTCTGTTACGAGTTCCGGCATCGCTCGCCACAGCGCAATGACGCCTTTGAACACATACGCGAGCGCGCGCTTAGCCGGGGGGTGGGGGGGGTGGGGGGTGGGGGGGGGGCACACGCGTAGATCGTACAGCGTCTGTCTGCCGCGGCTGGCCAGTAATTTGAAACGACGTCAGCGGCAGCGTCTAAAAAGCCGAGACGAGACAACAACTAAGTGCAGTCATTGAATGGAGATGGGTTGAGTTTCGTGTGCTCCGCAATTCTCGCGCGGACGGATTCACACGTTCCACGGGACGTGTGTCCAGGCACAGCATGCAACTGCAGCACTCGCGGATTTGGGCCGTGAATACGTATTCCTCTTGTTTTGATTTCCTCGTTTAATGAGAACATTCTTCGTCTTAATCTTACTGTGTACAAAATAAAATTAAGAAGAAAGATTACACAAGTCAATAGAGTTTAGACTTACTCCGTTTTCCATTTGTAGGTAATCGAAAATGTATCCTTTATCCTTTATGCATCGGCGGTGACAATGCCGAGAGGCACCCACTGTTTCACTTCACTCCACTTTTTTGCACAAATTATCCTCCATCTTCCATGCACGAGACACACACGTCAACTCCCGCGAAAATCGGAACACGGGCGTGACTGTTTCGTCGTTTCCAGTGAAGCGCAAGGACCCGGCAGGGTTCGCGAGGCGTGTGCAGCCAGGAGCGAGCGTCTCGGCGAGCGCGGCGGGACTGAGCAGAGCAGTTGAATGAGCTCGCTCCCCGCTCGCCCCTCCCTCTCTTCCCCTCCCTCCCCCGCCTCTCCGCCCCGCTCCGTCCCGAAGTCCTGAACAACAACAACAACAACACGACCGACCGCACGACAGGGCGCTATGATGAGCTTCGACGCCAACGGGCCTTTTCCAGAAATGCGATGACGCATCGTGTCACCGACCGCCCTCATGGCAAGACTTCGCGAAGGCGCGAAGGGCAGTGTGCTGCGCTGGCCTGAGGGGGATTGTTGGGAGAATCGACGAGAGATGGCGCTGCGGCTACAGAAGAGGGTGTAAAATTAGTTGGGTATCATCCTTCACCGTTTTAAAAGCGCGTCTCCGTTCACTGTTCGGGGAGGTCTGGGAACGGTGCGCTGCCCTGCCCTGCCCTACCCTACCCTGCACCTCCGTCGCTCCGGACTGGTTCCTGACGGGTTCTCCGACCTCACTCCGCCGTCGCTCTCCATCGGTCGTTTTGCTTTGCGGGAACCGTGGGGGAAAGCGAATGACCCGCAATACCGTCCTTCCTCAGTCGAGAGCGTATGCACGCCGACTTCAAAATTCAAGAGCTCACGCTCGATTCCTGCCATATCTATTGTTCATTTCAACATGCTCTCTGCACTGATGCAGCCTTTCAAAGGCAACGCTTCACCACGCTCCAACCACGTCTCAGGGTGGCTGAGAGCGTAAAGGCGTCGAACTCTGGGTCCGGGGGACCTGGGTTCGACTCACAGTGCAGGTGTCATTTTCGACAGACTGTCCCGGGGCATTGACCTCCTAATTTTGCGTCGGCAGACGCTTCGCTCGCGGTGATGACTGTGCCCAATTTGGAGACCATGCAACACTTGTTGACACCTCTAAGTGCGCACCATTCCATCAAGGTGCAACTTTTGGCACGTACGCCGGGCGCATCCGCACTGAAAACCGAAGTGTTTACTCAACACATACTTCAGTGGTCTTACTGTGTGCTGAGTACACAAGGGCTCTATAGGTCACTTTAGTTTTCAGTGTGGAGCCGCCGAGTTTCCGGCGGGCTCCTCGGCGGCCCTTCACCCTCACCTCCTTCACCCTTCCATGCGTGAGCTGTCCACTGGGCGACCGCTTCCTGCGACCTCGGCGCCTCGGCGTCTCTGCCTTGGTTTGTGCCTCGGATTCGGCGGCTTGTACTCCATCTGCATGCCAGTCACATCCTGGGCTGCGCTGCGAGGCCGAGCAGGCCGAGCAGGCCGTGCGGCTGGCCGTGCATGACCAGGCCCAGGGTCCCACCTGCGCCTCCGTCAAGATAAGGCCGGTCCGTGCCCACTGGGCCGCGACCGCCACGATGTGGCGTCCAGCTCAGTAGTGCTCTGAATCCTTTAGCGCGACAGCCGCGGCCTCGCGGCAATCCCCTCTTGAAAATCCGTAACCCTAACCTAACCTAACCTAACGTCTCACGGCCTTCCAGCTTTTTTGAATTTCCGGCGCGCGCTTGTTTTCCTTGGCTCACTCTTTCCGGTTGACTGACGAGTTTGAGACGTTCAGGGAATCGCTGCGAATCAAGCATGCGTCTAGAGAAAACCGTAGCGCATTGCCACACGCATTGCGATGCGAGGCGCGCGCGCGCATGCACACATACACACACACACACACACAAACGCGCGCGCTTGCGCTCACGTTCGCACTAGTTCGCACCCTTGAGCATTTGATTATTCCCAAGGACGACGCGGCGGCGTTGGTTTTGCCGCTCCGCGTCCATCTCGATCTACCGAGCCTAATTGTCTGCAGCAGACTAGTTCCGAGAGTCGTTGTCGTCGCCCCGTCTCTCTCGCACTCATGGGGCGTCCTGCACAGGTGCGAGAGAGCGACGGAAACGACTCTCGGAATCAGTCTGCTGGACGAAGCGAAGCGACGCGCGGCGAGGCACTCCAGAAACGCGAGCGGACAGGCCGCGCTGCACAGTGTGTATAGTGTGGTGCACAGGGTCGGCAACGCACTGTAAAAAATAAAAATAAAATGGAAAAGACACGACAAATAGAAATATGGAATTCAAGCAAATTTTAGTTAGTTTCATTTAATTTTTTCCCCCGATTGCAGCTTTGAATGGTGTCAACACGGCACTGAAAGCACGCACAGAAAATAATAAAAAGTGTAAAAGAGGTAGAGTTTTGCGTGCGGCTGCCCCGTCTGGCAGCGGCATCCTTACGGCAGTCCTGCTGGCCTCCGGGAGGCTACTGACCCCGGCCAGCGGAGGGCACGTTGGGCGCGGTGAAGGATGGAGGGCCCCAGGAGCCCCAGGCCGGAGGCGTGCCGCCGCGTGCCGCGAGGGCTGGCGCGGGCGGGCGGGGCGAGGGGAGTAGGAAATGACTTGATGGGTTCCGCCCGCCAAATGCCTACCACTCTGATGGTCTCCTTGCTCCACCGAGAACGCGTCACCGCGACCGTCAAAATATGATTTAATACTCGTTTTGTTGACTCTCGACCGACGCAGGCCGACAGCGACGCGGCTGATGACTCGACGAGTCAGCTCCCGCACAGTAGGCAAGTAGGATCCCTGATTGCAGGATGTTTCCAGGACACGGGCCGGCTGGCGGATTCCGGGCAGTGCCTCGTCGCCGTCCCTCGTACAGTCCCAACAGTTCGGTCCATAAGTGCGAGAGAGACGCGAACTCGCTCGCGATATGTCCCAGCCGAGCGTTGAAGTCGTGTCTGGGCAGTGTCGCAGCCTTTCCCCACCCACGCTCTGGCCGGGCTGCAGGCACGCTCCGTCGCTCCAGGCCACTCCAGGCTCTGGTCACGTTCCAGCGACGCCGAGAGCGGCGCTCCAGACGGAGGCAAGGTCAAGGTGCCGCCGTGACGCCGACTTGGGCGAGGCGAGGAGGGGCGAGTCGGCAGCCAGACGCGAGCAGCGCGCCGGCCGGGTAGGCAGCCCATTTAACCGGACTGTTCTCAGCGGCCGACGCAATTTCAACGTTCTAGGCCCCGCGCATCGTCGGCGGATCGGTTTTGCTTTCCAAGAGGCTCCGCGGATCGTCGGCGGATCGGTTTTACTTTCCAAGAGGCTCCGCGCATCGTCGGCGGATCGGTTTTGCTTTCCAAGAGGCTCCGCGGATCGTCGGCGGATCGGTTTTGCTTTCCAAGAGGCTCCGCGGATCGTCGGCGGATCGGTTTTGCTTTCCAATAGGCTCCGCGGATCGTCGGCGGATCGGTTTTGCTTTCCAAGAGGCTCCGCGGATCGTCGGCCGATCCCTGATCCACTCTGATGCGGAGCTCCCCGGAGCTCTCCCTAAGCCCCCTGCTCACCTCACCTCCCACCCCCCTGAGGCGTTCCGTAGGGGTGCGAGAGAGACAGCGACAAAGCGACCCTTCGGTGGCCCTTCGGTGGCTCTTCGATGCCCCTTCGGCGTCGCTCGGCTGGCGTCGCGACGCAGCGCCGCGTCGTCTCGTCCCGGAATAAACAAGAGGCCTAAAATAAGCGCAGTGGAGGGGCGGGGAAGGGCGGCGCGGTTAACCGGGCAGAGAGAGAGAAAAAGAAAAGAAAAAAAAAAGCGTAGCTCGTAGGCTCTTGCTAAGACAGGACATCGCCCCGCCCGCTCTTCGCTCATGATCTTCACCTACTTTCTGCCCATTTTCTACCGTGTTGTGTCCGGTCACAGCGAGTGAATCTTGTCCTCCAGAGGGTGAGTTTCAGTTTCAGTGGTGGCCGGTTTCCGAGTCCCGACTGCAGTCGCGAGCATCTCAGAAACGTGCTCTTTTATCAAGCTCATCTCAGAGCACCCAGGCAAGACTAGGCTCTGATCACTAGACCAACAATAGTTTCGATAGTTTTTGAAAAAATCGTAAGCGTGTGCTTGCGTGTTCCGACTTTACATGCGCATGTGTGGCTTTTGCACTAAATCATAACCTACACGACGTGCGTGTTTTCTTTTCTGAATATTTTCAAACAGCATTTCATGAACAATTCATCTAGGGAGTGCCGCAGATTCTACATAATTGAACACGTTCCATTTTCTTTCTGCAGTCTATTTAAAATTCCCCCGTTGACTCTTGTCCAGTATGGCATGGCGTGACACAAAAGTGAGAGTTCTTCCAGTGCAGTCATGACTGAAAACGGGACCATCACTTGCCTATCTCGGTTCCCCATTTTACCGTATCTGTTTCCAATTTTATTTTTTTAGCCCGGGGTGAACAGTTCCAGTACGCCGGACACCTTATTAAATCGTTTTTTAAAGTGTTGGCTATACTGGAGAAATCTCTTGCACGTGCACCAACAGCTGCTGCTAAGAAAGTCGTGGTGAATCATTGCTAACATCAGTTAAAATTTTTAGTAATGACTGCCTACATTTTATTTGTCCAGAGAACTTCCCTGTTTTCCGCGAGCCCCTTTTTTCCTGATCTTAACTCCTATTTATTTTATGATTATTTTGTTATTATTTGCATGGTGACGGAAGCAGCGCCTTGAATGAAAATATAAACAAACTAATAATTTTTGCCGACAGCAGTATCGACATAATTTCCATTAATTGTTGTCAACTAGATTGATTTTCATTCAGCTTTAAAGTTATTTTTGACTGCGTAAGTTTTACGGATGTAGTCACAGAGGCTTGAAAAGGTCACCTTGTTTTAGAATCAGAGAAATCACCCTTGCCGTCTGTCGAACTGCCTGTCTAACGTGTCTGCATTTGTAGGCACTCGTCAAACAGGCACTTTTCTCTTTACAGTATCAGTTCCAGGTCTATTGTCATAGCCTGCTGTTCGCTCCAATATTCTGTCCTATGCTCCTTTATTCGACCCCTATACAGATTTTTAATCTGGTAAAATAATTAAAGCATGCCTGTTCCAACCTCTAAGAAGATTGCCTTTCCCATGTCGCATTTTGTTAATCCCGTGTTTGCACATGCTCTGATTCCCATCCTTCTTTTAACTCAGTCTTGCTGCCCTCATGTCGCTTATAGTTGATCTGAATGTATTACCACTGGGTTTCATGTCTACGATATGAAGTCTGGCCACTGTGTAATATTTTTGCCGAAAAAGATATTGTGTGTACAAGTGCATTTTTCTCTTGTTTCACAGGTATTGAATGATCTAGTACGATGGAAGCAGTAGACAATAAAGGTTCAGAAGCTATTTCAAGCCTGCCCCCAAAAGAGGGCTCTGTCACCTCTCCGAATACCAAAGGAGATTTACCGGACAAAATTGCCATTGAAAATGGTGGTCTTAATGGCAGCAGTGAAAAGAAAATAACTCAGGAGAAAGAATTTGTGGAAAAAGATGAAGCTAAAATCCCTGTGAAACAGTCTGAACCTACTGGAGGGAAACAAGGCAGTGTAAGTGTCTTTCTCAAGACAATAATTTTAAATAATTTAATTAATGATCTTATTCAGCTCTATTTTTCTTTCTTTGCAGAATAAATCTGCTGAAATTGTGAATAAGAAGTCCTCTCGAGAAGAGAAATTTTCTCGCAGGAAGGATGAGCGAGGTGTCGATCAAGTCATGAAAGGTCTCAACTCATTTGAAACACCGCAGGAGAAGCTTGATGCCCTTGTTAAGAAGTATACAGAAATATATGACGAAAATCGGAAGCTTCAGGTATGGTAATGCCTTAAACTAATTTATTTCATGTTGTCTTAATTATTTTCTAACTCTTTCTAACTTTCAGACTCAAACAAAGAACTATGAGAGACGGTTAATTCAAGTAGAGCGTGAAAAAGATTCTGCCCAAAGTGAACACAGTAAATCTGTGTTAGCTAGAAGTCGATTGGAGGGGCTGTGCCGTGAGCTTCAAAGACAAAACAGAGCCATCAAGGTATTTTAATAGACAGTAAGGGTATGCATAAAATAAGAACTCCATGGAAGGTTACATCAAATTATCTATGACATTGTCTTTTGTTCTGCAGGAAGAGAGTGTTTTGAAGATTCGGGAAGAAGAAGAAAAGAGGAAAGAGGTGTCAAATAAGTTTCAGAGCACACTTGCAGAAATTACATCATTGATGCAACAAAACAATGAGAAGAATTCTAAGCTACGAGATGACAACATTGAAATGACTACAAAGTTTAAATCTGTATGTGAACAGTATGAACTGAGGGTGCAGGTATGTTTTAAATTTAACTAAAGATATTGTTCTTATTTTTTAATTATGGTTTATCCATAAGTCGTTCATATTTATTGACATTTCAATGTTCTGCAGCAAGTCGAAAAGATCTCGAAACAGATGCAGCTGGAAGCACAATTAGCTGATGCAAAACTTGCTAAGGCACATCTGGAGGCTAAAGCTGAAAAGGAGACTATGCTCCGAGATAAACAAGATCTGCTCTTGGTAAATATTAAAATTTATAACACAATTTTAAACATTGGAATATGTTCCTCATTGTTTTGAATCTATACATTTTATGATAGTGATCTTCCTCTTTGCATGAATGATAATAATCATCATTCAATTTTTACTGCTTTGTTTAGGAACTTGCTCAATGTCAAGTAAGAGCACAAGAGCAAGAAAAAACTGAGCTGAAGCTACGAGAACAAGTTGAACTTTACACCAACAAGTATGATGAATTTCAGACAGCCTTGTCGCGTAGTAATGAAGTTTTTGGAGGATTCAAAGATGAAATGGACAAGGTGTGAAAATTAAGCTGATCACTACTTGCCCCCTAAAAAAATAATGATTTTATTTTCTGTATTATTCTCTTGTTTGGTTTTAGATGTCAAAGAAAATTGTCAAACTGGAGAAAGAAACTTCAACTTGGAAGTTGCGATGGGAAAAAAGTCACCAGGCTCTATTAGAAATGGCAACTGATAAACAACAACGAGATGCTGAATTATCCTTAGCTAACCGCCAACTTAACCAACTGCACAAGTTGTGTCGGACATTGACAGAAGAACGTGCTAAACTTATGGCTCAGATAAATGCAATTGGTAAGTTGGGCTCGAATCACTCAAGGGTGAAGATCCACTCTTATTTCTTTTCAATAAATATTTGATGCTAAAATGTATTCTTGATATTTCCAGGTGCCAACACACCAACAGATACGGCTAAGGAAGATAAGTTGGCTGCTGATATTGCAGAAGATCGTAGGAAGTTGAATGACACATTAGACAGTCTTCAGTCTGTCATATTAGAGAGGGAGCTCCTGCACAAGCAGCAGCAATTAGAGAAACAGCAGCAGCAACTTCAAGTGGAACTTCAGAAGCAATTAGCAGCGGAACCCAAAGTCGAAGCATGTGAAGTAAAGACGGCTGAAAAGGCGCTTGATTCTACAGCAAGTTGCTCAAAGCCTGCTGAGATAATTATACCTGCAGGCAAAAATGCTGAACAATCAAAAAAGAAAGGCAAAAAGCAGAAATCAGGCCGACAACCCATAGATAAACCAACAGCCTCTGAAGAGCTGAAACCAGAACTGAAAGAGGCCACTGCACCTCCATCAAGCAATATTGATGTTTGTAGTGGGAAACCCTCTCAATCTGAACTTACGCCTTCTGCCGAACAGAATCAAGTAGAAGCTCAGGGACCATCAGCTCCCATAACTGATCTCTCCGTGACCGATTCCCAGCCATCGTCAAGCCCATCTATTACTGAGCCGGCAATCCAAAACCAAGTGCAACCAAAGATAGAGGATGTTACAGATAAGTTGACCATAGCAAGTTCTGATTCCAAACCACTCAGTGCTCAAGAACCTGAGGTTTCAACAGAGGCAGTTGCATCATCAAATTCTACTGCACCTGCAACATTCAGTTATGCTGCTGCTCTGGGAAGCAAACCTGCTGAGCCACCGGTAGGGAAAAATCAGGTTGAGAAGACTCTTGCTGAGCCAGTAGTAGAAAAGAGTCAGATTGAAAAGACTCATGTAGAGACAGTGGTAGAGAAAAATCAGACTCTTGCTGATTCAGGGAAAGAGAAGAGTCAGATTGAGAAGACTCCCACAGGAGAAGTGAAAGAAAAGAGTCAGATTGAAAAGACTCCCACTGATCCAGTGAAAGAGAAGAGTCAGATTGAACAGGCTTTAGCAGAGCCTGTTGTAGAGAAGAGTCCGATTGAAAAGACTGAAAAGGTACTTGCAGTGCCTGAGACTGTGAGCACTGTTTTTGCAAATGTAGATGCAGTCAATGGCGGCGCTCCCAAGCCAACAGTGGTGGAGGCAGCAATAACTCCTGCTGAAGAAGTTGCCGCTGCAGTGCCCCCTGTAGTCCCGCCTCCCAAGAAGAGCAAGGTAACATGAAAACAGTTTTTTTACTTTGAGTGTTGAGTGCAGTGAGAGTTATTCCTGACGCATCTTCCTATGTACCCTTGTTTGTGCTGAAGGTTTTTTTTTTTACTGATTTTACTTTAATATTCCTGCTCCGCTTAGCCTCAATGTTCCTATCCATTAAATTTACTTATTGTTTACAAGTAAACAAATTTAGATAACTTCCTTAATAAAAAATGATGCTTGTTCCACATTAAGGAAGGATTCACATTTCTACTTAAGCTGTAGTCTGTGATGCATGTTCATTTGGTTTTACCATTCTTTTCCAATACATTACTACTCATTTGTCTTGCTTTATTATGATCATATCATCTAGCCATAATTTGCTGCCATAAAATGAAATGATCATAATAAATTTTGGAGAAATGCATTGGAATGAAGCCTGTACCTTTTATTGTAGATGTAGAGTTTGAAAGTTCATTGTGCTGTTATCTATATGGAATATTCCTTAGGGGAGGGCATCTTTCAAAGTTGGATGGAAGCTGATTTAGTTTGCTTCTTGTGCACCATTTTAGTCACTGTCCACCCCTACGGAGTACTCCATGTTGATTTGCCATAGCCTAATATTATTTATTGCAATTGTACTACTAATTCTCTGCATACTATGTCTGGGGCCAAAAATGTGAGAATCTATATTGATTTTGTGCCACCAAATGTGTCATAGGTCCACCCTTATTTTTACAGTAATTTATTTAAAAGGAAAGTATCCCTGTACTGATATTTAAGACTGTTTGCTATTTTATTTTCTCATAAAGTAAACTAATTTATATTAGTCCTCCCTTCCTGTAGAGCATAAAAACCTTAAGCCCTTTTTCTGGTACATTATTTTAGTTTCATTTTGTAACTTGAATCATAGCCATACACATTATGGAACTATCATTAAACCTTATCAAGTTTTCAATGTTCATCCAGTTTTGTCCTCGTTAATAGTATCCTTTTTCTTACTTTAAGAGTGTTTGAAGTAACAGAAATCAAAGATGTAAAAGTTATCAAATGACTAAACCTTGCTTAACAGAAGTAAGAGTTTTCTATTTTCCAATGGATTTCATTGTTTCATCTGCAGTGAAATTTTGTTCTGTGTGTTCTAATTATGAATGATTATGGCAAACCTTCCGCCTGTACTCCATCCTGTAGATGTCATAACAAAAAAATAAATCCATTGGTTTGTCGTAATGTTGTTTCCAATTTATTTAACTACATTCATCCTTTTTTTTTACTAATGCCTTTTTATTGTATTCATTACTGAGCTTGGCTTGCCTGCATCATTTGTCATTGCCCTGTAAGAAGCCTGTTGCCTTTAAAGTTTAATGCAGGACGGCATCTCAGTTACTCAGTTTAGATTGTCGCAAATGGATTTCTTTTCAAACTAGCAGTTGATGCTTTTTCAATTTGGTTATAGAAAAGGGTTGGGCAGCCACTGGGGATCAAAGGGCGTTCAGCATCTCTGTTTCGGCTTTCGAAGCTGTTTGGTTGCCTCAAGCGACAGGGTCAGGCAACTCAGACGCATGACACAAGTTGAGAATGCAGCCAGCCATTTTATATCTCTTAGAAACGAGGTAAAGTTTTGTGTTTATCTTTTCATTTCGTTTGAAATATCCAAGTCTTTTTGTTTTAAAGCATTAAAATACTTTGTTTTTGGAAATGGTATTTCCTGCTCCTGTTTGTTTTGTTTGAATTGATGTTTTGTAACCATAATTTTAGAAGAAAAAAAGAAACACTTAAAGTGAAAAACAAAAGATGAAAGAGGATTTAAGATCAGTTGGAGAATGCTTGAGGCTGTCACCTGCACATAGGTTCAATGCATGTGTTTTTTCTGCTGTCCAGCTTGTGAGCTTGCTGCTCTGCGCTCTGAGGGGTCTACCATCCCCTTACCCACCCTTATTTGCTTTTAATTTACATTATTAGCCATAATTGTATGGTGTAGGATGTCTTAAGTCACCTTTATATTTTACAACAGCTTATGATCAAAGGCAATATTGAAACAAAGAATACAAGAAATTTCCTCACTGACCCCCTCCCCTTCACTGACACCTCCCTTCCTTTCCCTAGATCTCACAGGCTCGACCACGTACATCACCAACAAAAGCAGCTGGTTAGGTTGCCTATTTCATTGAAACGAAGCAAAGGTGTGAATGCTTTTATCATTGTTTCTCAACAAGTTTTACCACATTTGTCCACTCCCTGAAAATGGTCCTTTTGCAACTCCCGTCCACTCTCTCTTGGACCCAGTGTCCACCCTGTTCGATCTGCCCAATCAATGTCGCTTGCTGCACTGCAAAAATACATACTTATTGCTCTTCAACCAACCTCCTTACAACTTTCTCTATGTTCCAGGAAAGTGGCAGGAAGAGGAAGAAGTAAACCCGAGTCGGCGTGTATACTGCAGCTCAGTAGCAAAAGAACATTATCTCGATGTGTAAAAGGCTTGTGATTTCCCTACAATCCGAAAGTTTGTCTTTTGTTATTACAAAGTCATCAACTATCCTTTGTTTGTTAACTGTTTTATCTTGCTGTGAATTACACCTTTTCTTTTGTTTTCTTTGTTTTCAACGAAACTGAATTGTATTCATTCTGGCTCATGAGGAGTATCGTGATCGTGGCGGTGATTTTTCAATGCAAGGGAAGTCCGTCACAAGTTCGCGCGCATCTTACTTATTTCGCCTCAAAACTACGAACACCCATTACAATAACGCATACGCAACACAAGGATTGCAAGGCAACGGACCTAGCCAGCCAAGCCAGGCCAGCACTCGAAAGCAAGTTCCGTACTGTAGCGCCTGTGAGGTAGGCCACCCACCCGTACTGCAACGCACCAGAGTGGAGGCGGTGGCCTACCCTACGCCTGACGTCCTCGCAGGGGCAAGGTAGGCCACCGTCTCCACTCCAGTGTGCCGCAGGACGGGCCGGTGGCCTACCTCACAGGCGTTACATATACCCGTGGTCGTGGCTCGGCACATTGGCGCCTCCATTCTCGACAAGGCCGCGGCCAGCCAGGACAGGACCCCCCCCCCCTCGCCCCTCCCGGCAACAGTCCCTAGACAACCACTTCCAACGCATCCGGTGGTGGGGCTCGCCGCACTGGCGCCACACGCCCTATCCGCCAGCCAGCCTTTTCTGCCTTGCTGCCCCCTCCTCGGAGCAGATTCCTGGACGTCGTTGTGAGGAAGAGGTTTGGTGGGTAGAAATCATCTTTCGTGTAAATTTTCGCCCTGCTTCAGCAAATTCAACGGCAAGATTACTCGGACAGGTGAAAGTTAAGCATGGGGTATGCGTGATCAGGAGTCAGAGACGAAAGATCCGTCACTGATGTGCGCTCGCGCTCGTGCGTCGAGTCTTGACGGCAGCCCGCTCTGATGTTGCCACCTTTCCCACAAAGTGGAGCATTTGTATGTCTTCAATTAAAAAAAATCGAAAGTTAAACAAAAAATAGCGTTGCCGTACTTCTGAATCGAATTAGTAAAGAGAGAAGAGAGATAAACCTTTTTCTGTCCAGAATCGCTGTAGACAAACTACGTCCTAAGAATGGCTTATGTTGGCAGCAGAGGTCCATGCTGCTACCCCCCCCCCCCCCCGCCACGCTCCACCGCAAAAACATCCCTTCAGTAGCAGCAAACCAGAGGACCCTGAGGGAGTGGGAAGGGACTTCTCGATGGTCGAGCTGGACATAGCGCTCAACAAGATAAAGGACACCGCTCCAGGCCTGGATAACGTGACCGGGCCCATGCTACGGAACTTACCAGAAGAAGCTAAGAAGACACTGTTAGGACTCCTGAACTGGATCTGGGGGTCGGCGGAGTTCCCGCGCGGCTGGAAAATTGCACTACTGATGCCGCTACTAAAACCAGGGAAACAGCAGGGCGAGGCTGGCTCGTATAGACCCATCGCACTGGCCAGTGTGGTGTTCAAGTTGTTAGAACGAATGCTTAAACGGCGGTTAGAGTGGTGGATGGAGACGCGAGGCCTTCTCCATGATAGCCAGTATGGCTTCAGGAAGGGGCGGAGCACGTCGGACGCCATCGGAGTGCTCACCACAGCGGGCACAAGAGCCATTGCGCAGGGAAGGGTAGTGGCCGCCATGTTTGCCGACGTGGCCGGAGCATACAACTCCATCCGTCCGGCCCTCCTCATCGAGAGGCTAAGAGTGGCGGGGGCACCCCGACGCGTGCTGGCCTTCGTACGAGCTACTATGTACGGGCAGCAGCTGAAAGCGACATACAATGGACGGGTCGTGGGCCCTAGAACAACCGATGTCGGTCTAATGCAGGGGTGGTGTTGTTCGCCCCTCCTCTACATATTCGACAAAGCGGACCTGTGCAGAGACATGCCAGCGGGGGTTCAATCATCCCAATTCGCGGACGACGTGGCGCTATTCGCGGAGGCAGACACGGTGGAAGAGGCGGTCGCAGCCCTGCAACCGGGGGTGGAAAGACTTGCCGCTAGATTGAGACAGGACGGGGCGGACCTTGCACCAGGCAAATCCTCATGGTTCGCTATCACGAGAAAAAGGATGCCCCAAGTGCGGCCAAGACTGGAGGTTGAAGGCGCGGAAATCCCGTACGCCGAAAACCCAAAATACTTGGGACTCATCATGTCGCCGAGACTACAGTGGAGTGCGCACGCCGCATACGCAGCCAACAAGTGTAAGAAGAGGATTGACTTCCTACGGTCAGTGGCAAGCGCTAGGTGGGGCAGCCACCCCGCGCTGGCCCTAAAAATTTACAAGAGCACCATCAGACCCGTACTTGAGTATGGGGCCGGGCTGGTAGACCCAGGAACAAAGAAGGACTGGGGACGCCTGCAGAAAGTGTGCAATGCAGCCATCCGGACGAGTCTAGGGGCAATGCCCTCATCCCCAATTCCATCGCTGCTTGTGGAGGCAGCGGAATGGCCCCTGAGGAAAAGATTTGAGTACCTGGCAGACAGACTCCTGGTGCGCTGGAGGTACAGGGGAGACCACCCGGCACTGCAAGCCCTGAGGGACTGCCTCAACGGAGGGGCCGTGGTAGCCCGACTGCAGTCCAGGACCCCGCTGCTCCTGCAGCGACTGGTGGAGTTACCCGCGAGAGCAGAGGGCGATGTGGAACTGGAGGGGGCAAGGGGTCTACCATGCTACCAACTAGGGCACCAGGATTGGATGCGGCAGCTGGAGGTAACTACATTCTTCCCGCCGGCCCCTGTCGTCGTAAGCGACCAAGCAGATGACTCGCTGGAAGAAACATATAGAGCACTTAAGAAGGGCGTATGGAAGGACTGGCATGTCCTAGCGACGGACGGGTCGAAGAGTAATACAAACGGAACGGTCACTGTGGGCGCGGCGGTCTACGACGCGGTCACTATGGAAGTAGAAATGTTCACCCCGCCCCCAGAAGCCTCGGTGTACCTGGCGGAAATGCTGGCCATAGAGAAAGCTCTGAGATACGCACTGAGGAGGGAACTGAAGCAGGTCGTGGTGCTGTCGGACAGCCAATCCGCGCTTAAGGCACTCCAAGGACACTCGGCTGAAGCGGCAGTCCCAGAGGCCTTGGTGGAGGCAAGGAGGGCGGCCATCCAACTGGGAAGTACAGGAGCCAAAGTGTGGCTGGCATGGGCGCCAGCCCACAAAGGCATCGCACCGAACGAAGCAGCCGACGCCGGGGCCAACTTGGCCAGGTCGGAGGGCACCAGGACGACGATGAGGCTGCCGGCGTCAACCTACTACGGCGCCCAGAGGGCGAGGCAGAACGTGGCGTGGCAGCAGGAGTGGCAGGCCGCGCCGATTGGGCGACACCTATTCCAGCTACAACCAAACATAGTGAAGGAAACATGGTTTGCACGGGCCAAAGGGCACAGAAAAACGATGGCGGCAATGGTGCGCCTTAGAATAGGCCACGCGCCGACTCCGGCGCACCTCCACCGCTGTGCGGGAACCGAATCCGCGGCCTGCCCCAGATGTGGAGAAGATCCGGCTGACCAACTTCACGTAATACAGCACTGCACCTTCACAGACAGGGTCGAGTTCGAAGAAGAGGCCAGGAAAGCCGGGCTGGATCCGGCTCTCGAGGCAATTTTGAAAGCTCCCGCCCAGGCCTTGCCGGTGCTGGCGGCCCTGACGCACGCCAACCCCCACCTTAGACTGTGAGAAGAGGGGGGGAACGAGTCCCCTGGCCAGCATAGGCACCAGCCTCGGCCATAAAACAAGAACCTCTCTCTCTCTTTCAGTAGCAGCAGTTGTATATTAGCAAAACGTAGGATATTTTATTTGTGACATCTGCTTGGCATCCCTGTCTGGGGTACAGGTTACTTTATTTCTTTTGTTAAACGAGATAATTTTACTCTTGCCGTTATCATTGTAGCGCAATTTCAATTGGCGCATGTCAATTTTCAATTTAACCCTACTCTAACCACACCCTCTCATCTTTCTATTTTTCTCGTTAGCCATTTTTTTTTGTTGTTTCCTGTACTTCGTTTGTTGTCGTTCTTGACCCTTGGGCATGGTTTTTCTGTTTGCCCTTATCATTTTCAACTGTCAATGTTCATTGAGCCACTGTGTTGACATTAAAGTTGATACGTATCATATGAAGGCAAATCTTGTTTCTCGGAGTTAAGTTTAGTGCCCCTAGCCAATAAAGAAAAGTAAGACTTTCCTCGCATGTCAAAAGCATGCTGACGTTTTCACCTTTGTTCTTTGTTTTTTTTTTTCAGACCAAAATAAATAATGTCACAGCCACCACCCGCTGGGTTTACTGCTCCAACTCCTGGATATCCACTACCCGCTTACCCTCAGCCAGGCAATGCACAGCCTGGTTATCCGCAGCCTGGTTACCCGCAGCCTGGTTACCCACAGCCTGGTTACCCACAACCTGGTTACCCACAGCCAGGCTATGCCCCTCCGGCTGGACAAGTGTACCCCCAACCTGGTTGGTACACACACAGTCATATTTTTGATCTCATAATTGAGTCAAAAATATTATCTGTTGCACTGACATTTTCATTAATTCTCAATTTGCATTCTCGCATATCAGGTGGGTATGGGCAGCCAATGGGATTTGGAGGGCAACAGCCGCCCCAGTATGCCCCAGCTGCATACCCTCCTCCTGCTGGACAACCCTACCCGTCTCCAGGACAAACTGTAACTGTTCAGCCAGGCTCAGTTGGAGCAGCTTCAGGAGGTAAGATGTTCTTCCTATGGAGTTGTGGTTTTCCGCAATACATCTATGTTTTTTAAAATTAAAGGCCGGTTACTAGCCAAGATGTAAAATAGGAATTAATTTCTACCGCCTCCCCCTAAAAACTTTTGCACAGGCTCTCAATTTTGGCCTGAACTGTGAGGGTAATGTTTGCTTATGTGGCTACTGCCTCTATCTTAGGATTGATAAGAGTGCCTCCAGTAGATAAAGATGAAGTATGCAGGAGTGGGGAGATGTTGGGTAGAAGACCTGTGAGATAAGCTCCACCGTTGTGTCGCAGCAGGGAAAGAGGGTCACAACATTGGTGCATTTCGGAATTCTTCCTCGGTTTACATTCTTAAAATGAAAGGTTGTGAGTTAATTGATCCGTCTTGTCCTTGTGAGTTCTCTTGGGATAAGAAAAAGCTCAAGCAACATTGGTGGAAACAACTCAGATTTTTTTTGAAGACACTCAGCATGAGAAAATGTTGGTCAAAAATTCAGAATACAGTGTGCAGTGTTCCTGACCACTTCTGGCTCTCTGCATCAACTGACGTTTCTTACTTCCGCTTTTTAACTGAAAGTGAACAAAGGTTGTCTTTAGAAGTTGATTTAATTAATACCTTTGTAGTACATTGTATGATTCCAGTTTGCATTAAATTGACTTTCTCCTTTCCAGACGTTTGGATGAGTTTGCCTCAAGGCGTTCCGATGTGCCCGCCAGGTTTGGAATACCTTACATCGATTGACCAACTTCTTGTACACCAAAAAGTAGAAGTTCTTGAAGGTAAAGATGTTATCTGTTTGGTGTTTGTATTACTGCTTCTTTTTATATAAGTTTGTTAGTTTATCAGTACTTACAGTAGGTACTTGTGTTTTAAATTAATTTGACCTTTTTTTTTTGGTTCTGATGCATCTTGTAACTGTTATTCTAGCTCTGACTGGGTTTGAGACCAAAAACAAATTTACTGTGAAAAACTCAATGGGTCAGAAAGTGTACAAGGCGGTTGAAGACACCGATTGCTTGACACGTAATTGCTGTGGTCCGTTGCGACCATTTGACATGAAGATTTTGGATAATTTTGACAACCAAGTCATTCACCTCAACCGTCCACTGGCTTGTGACTCGTGTTGTTTTCCATGCTGCTTGCAGGTACATACTCAGTTCCTTCATTGATTTTTGGAATGTTACAAAATGTAGTTTTACTGTGTTGTGAATTTTTGATTATTTTATTACCAGTCTATGGAGGTATCCTCCCCACCTGGCAACACTATTGGCAGAATCGAACAAGAATGGAGTCTTCTGAAACCCCAATTTGTCATCAAAGATCATAATGATGAAGTTGTTCTACGAATTGAAGGACCTTTCTGCACTCTCAGCATCTGTGGCAGTGATGTTAAGTTCAAGGTGTGCCATTTGTTTCTTATCGTTTTTTTGCTTGTCACATTGTTTTCTCTACCCATTCATTTACTATTCCTCAGGTGTTGAGTAAAGATGGAGAACATGAAGTTGGCAAAATATACAAGCAGTGGGCCGGCCTCTTAAGGGAGGCCCTCACAGATGCTGATCACTTTGGGATTACCTTTCCCATGGACTTGGATGTTCGTATGAAGGCTGTTATGCTTGGAGCATGTTTCCTCATAGTGAGTAGACCTTTCACCAATTGTTAGAAATGATAATGTATTTTTTGTATTCACCAGCTGCTATTTATTAAAACGCAACTCTTTTCAGGATGCTATGTTTTTTGAGAAGAAACAAGATGGTGCTGCACAAGTAAGTTGACTATGAGTGATTTCATTTCTTGAACAGTAACGCCTGATTAGCTGGACAAATCAATGTTTTGTCGCAGCTAGTTGGCAGAGCCATAATTAGGCTGTGCTCTGCATCAAATAACTTTCATGCAGCACTTCAGGCTTTACCACTGGCTGAGACTTGCATGTGTTTCCTAGCTATACAACATCTAATTTTATCTTATTTTCTGTGCAGGCTTTGTTGTAGGATCTGCCAAACAATATGGAGCAACTATACTTCATCGCAACAAGTTGATGAGTCATGTCATGTTTTGAAACTTTATTCGCTGTTGTTTATGCCATTATTGAACGGAAAGACTAATGTTAAATTACAGTCTTTGTAAAGCCTTATTCTTGTTTCCTGAAACTAAGCACATGTTTGTATTGTCCTTATTTCCTCGGATATTTATTGCATTTTTGCTGTGCCAGGTAAAAGAGAAGCTATTGCTGTGCTTAATTTGTTTGTATTTAATCTTGGCAGTAACTGTCATTTACCCAATTATGAGTCTCTATGTAGGGTTACCTGTGTAATTTGTGTGTTACTTATATTTTCTTTCCCTCTTTTTACATAGATAAGTTGTGTGTTGTGTACGTTGTACGTTGTACATTGGTGCCCAGATATCTCAAAGCTGATAGTGTATGGAGCATTTCTTGCCACTAAACCATCACGGCAACATCGGCTGTCCAGTTTGGGTGTGACTGTTGGTACTGTATTAATTTTTTTTTCTATGTGTACTTGACCACACATGAGGAAATATGGCCTTCTAACTCAATTTGACTAAGCTTGTTCACCATTTGCTCTTGGTCATGACTGTAACTTCTAGTCTGCATTGCAAAAAAAACAACTAAAACATAAATAAAAATGAATTATTTTTATGCTACAGAAGAAACAAAATATGCTCTTTACGCAGAAACTTAGAAATATAATAAGAATTTTATGGAACAATATTGTGTCAATATAAGACTTAACAGATCATGGTATAATTTGTATTTTTATTCAATCTTGTTACCCTTACCACTTACAAAAAAAAAATTTATTCTGTGAAAATTGATTATGTGTTAAAAAAATTATGAAATATATGAACCAAAGAATTGAAATCCCTTCTTTTAGTTCTTGTTCCTCACGCCAAAATCAAGCAGTGTGTACCTTTCATCGTAGATTAGTTGACCGTTTTTCTAAAGGCTTTAGCTGACTAACAGGTATACATATAACAGTGATCCATATCAATTAGCAGTCAAATGTATTTTATTTTCCTTGTCAATAAATAAAAATATGGGCAAACATTGGTTCAAAGTCTCTTACATTGTAATGATACAACATTTTTCTCTTAAGTGAAATTTATGTTTCAGAGAAGAGATAAGACCTTTTTAGTTGAAGTTCAACATAAATGACTCTTAATTCTAGTTTGCTTTTACCTGTAACCCTGTGAGACTAGTACATGCTGGGAAGAAGTATGTTACAGAATACAACATACAAATACAGTTTGTCATTCCAACGTACACTTATTATTAAACTCATTCATAGTCACGTTGTTTTCACCACCTGAAATTATTTCGCATCAAAACTTCGTGCCAAGTTTTACTTGTTTCCATGCGGGTTAGATTTATAGTACTAAAATCGTAGACCCATTAGTTTGGAGTCTTTGAACTATGGATTTTCCACTTTTTGAAGGGACCCCAGAACTTTTACTGAAACCAACATGTAAGGAAGGGAGTGCGACATACAGCAGTATCTTCCGAATAACAACAAATACCTCTGGTGTAATATTTGAGCGATTTTCTATGATATTACCCCAAACAAGTTTTTTAAAAATTTAATGATAACAGAATCATAAAACATCTGATAGTACTTTCCCGCTAGCATAAAATGACATTCATAAGTATAAAAATATTTTTTTCTCTGTTACAAACAATAGTGTAAAGTTCGAAAGTAGTCTTTTCCTTGCATTGAATAGAGGTGGGATCGTCCTTTCTTTAAACTTTCCTATCAAGTCACCCCAAAATAATTTGCGCAAAGATTTGAACAAAAGAAACAAGGGCATGAGTTAGAAAAATTAAGAATAAATAAATGTAGATTGTTTTTTACTAAAAAAATCAAAACAACCAAATTTTACAAATAAATATTGAATCATGTTCACAGTGTAGTAACAATTCATAGTAGCATAATATTTGGTATGATGACATCACATGAGGCACAATAAGTTATGATAAATAAACAAAACTCTCAACATGTGAAGTAGTAACAAACAAAACAATGTACACAAGAAATAAGTATCCATAACTGTAAAACATCAACAAGTGTAATAGCTTTGACAATATCATCTAGGCTTACGAACAAATGTACAAAAAATACAAACTGTTTATAAAATAGTTCCTTTTTTAAAAAGTCATTCCATTCGTTTTTTCACTGTCAAGGCAACCCATTGATGTTTGAAAGCAATGCACTTGAGTCACGTCATAGTTACTCAATGAAAACTATCAGATTCGTCTACACTAGCACTAGCACAGATGCAACAACGAGGCGACCCACACTGCTGGCTTTCAGTGCAGTTGAGCGAAACTTAGACCACAGGGACGGATAGAAAAGCCTCGGGTACACTCTCATAACACTATTTCCTGTTAATACATTCGTTCATTTGACTAGATTTCCACTAGGGACCGGTTCATGGGACGGATGGCGAGTACAGCGAAATAGTCTAAGGCAGGATACGGAGGCTTTTCTGGTGCTTCCCTGGGGCTCCCCGCCCTGCCGCCTCAAGCCCGGGCTCGACAGGCGGCGGGCCAGCTCTCGCGGCGCTATCACAATTTCACGCACAGCTCGTCCATTTCGAGGGCGACGTCCGGCACGACGGACACGTCCGGGGGGTCGGAGGAGAAGGTGACCCTGCGCTTGCCGCCGCGCGTCAGCGTGCCAGTGTCCCGCGTCAGGGTGCCCCCCGTCAGGGTGCCCCCCGCACCGCCGTGCTCGCCGGCGGCCTTGGCAGCGTCCACAGTGGGCATGCAGCCTCCGATCCCCGCCGGCGGCCTGAGCCCCGGCAGCACAGGCAGCACGTCCACAACGTCCACGACGTCCACCAGGTCCATCGGCAGCCTCACCGACGCGTCGTCCACGACGTCGCCGGGCAGCATGAGGCCGCCGCTCTTGGTCCGCCTGATCTGCGAGTCGTCCTCCAGCATGTAGGCGTCTGCCGGGGGCCCTCCGCCTCCGCCTGCACCGCCACGGCCGCTGCCTCCGCGCGTGGCGGTGCAGGCGAACCGCTAGAAGCAGTAGGTCCGCGACGGCGGGCAGACGGACGACGACGGCGAGGAGGACGGGTCGGCGACGACCCCCACTGGCGGCGGCCCGGCTGGCAGCGGCGCCGGCACTCCTCGGTAGGGCGACGGCGGAACCACTGTCAGGGTGGCGAGGTGCCCGGACCCCGCCGGAAGCTCGGGTCAGCCGTAGTAGTACTGCTGGTTGGGGCCGCCGCGGAGGCTGCGCGGCGCCTCCATCAGGTCCACGGGGGCGCCGGCCGCCGCGCTGGCCGCCACGCCGAGCCCCAGGCTCTGGCCGCGGCGGAGCGTGCCGTATCTCACAACCTGCGGGCAGGGACTGCATTCAGCACACACACAGACACTGAACCGATACTCCAGCTGCCTGCTGGCTGTCGGCGGCGATACCCCGGCCATGCGCGCGCGCTGCGCGCGGGGTATCGCCCCGCCACCTCCACTTGGTTTGGCAAATCACCTCGGCGGGCTCGTGGCGGGGCGGCGAGTGGATGGCGACCGCGGGCACGGCCACGGGCGTGGTCAGGTCGATGTCGGCGTCGATCTCGCTGATGTCGTCCGTGAAGCCGTTGGGGATGCGGTCCGTGTTGGCCGCGCGGAACTTGGCCTCGGACTTGGCGCGGTGGCGCTGCACCAGCAGGCGGCCGATGACCAGCCCCAGGAACAGCAGCAGTCCGCCCGAGATGGACAGCGTGAGGTACAGGTACAGCTTCTCCTGGTTCTCTGTGGGAGGGAGACCGGGCGTTAGAGCAGGGGCAACGGAAGCACAAGAGCTGCTGCTGGAAGAAATATTAGAGCAAAAGGTTTTCATCATTTGATTACCAAGACACCTTCCCCCCGAAAAAAGAAAAAAACAGTTTAAAAAAATCAAAACTAAGTTTATTTTTTCCTAATTGTGTAAAAAGTTTGAAACTCTACTTCAACTTCTACACCAATGTCTACAAAAGAGATTCTTAACTAGGGTTTTTAAAAAAGTAAGAAAAAAAGGAGCCAGAAAGGTAACGTATAACTACCATAGAGGACTTTAAAAGTACGGTACATGACTGCTGAACCACTACGGGATGTTAATGAAGCTCAACACTAACGATTGCACTGCTTGTGAGTCCACTGCATGCCATGCAACACGTCGAAGTGTTTCCATTCCACATTCGAACTGGCAGCCACGATTCTCCAAAAATGAACAAAAAGCCAGTCACATAAAAAGAAATTGCACCCACTTGAAGGCAGTTCGGACATATCATTTTCAAACCACACGGATTTTAATGAAAACGGTAACACGTGGTGGGGAAAAACACAGTAAACATCCATTGGCCGGTTTTTAAAGTGGACGGTCCTTGTCTTCCGCGCGGCCTCGCAGCATCCGGTCTCGATACTCACGCTTCATGAAACTGTACGTGTTAATCCACTCTGAAATGATGCCGATGACGCGGGGCGAGGGCTTCTCCCCGGTGTAGATGGTCACGGTGCAGTTGATCTGCGCCAGGTCGTCCAGGTCCTCCTCCAGGGCGCCGTCGACGCCGTGCTCGGCGGAGGACTCAGTGGGCAGCGCGGCCAGCGGCCTCCCGGCACGCCGCCGCCCGTCGTCGGCCTGGTCGAGGTCCTGGAGGTCCTGGCGGTCCGGGTGGTCCGGGTGGTCCTGGTGCTGCGCGGGGCGTGGCCGCTTGGAGGGGCGGGGGCGCGGGGCGGCGCGGGGGGTGGGGGGCGGGGCGTCGATTTGCTTAGCGGGCCGGGGGCTGCCGCCGGGTCTGACGACGCTGTGCTGACGGCCACGTACGGGGCCTGGCGAGCCTGCCAGGACAGAATCAAACGGAATGCACGGCACGCCACAGTAAAAGCAAGCAGGACCGTTTCCCCGCCACTATCAGCGAGGGGGAACGAAAACCACTACAGGGGGTGAGTGAGGCTGCAGGCCATGCAAGTCCACGTTACTAGACAACACTAGAGCATGCTCCCCGCACTGGTGCCTTCGGGCTCTAGGGCTCCCGTTTCTCAGCGATCTACACCTTTCTAGTTTAGACCGTGCGCGCCACAAAGTCGTTCAGCTTTCACAGTCAACTCTCCCAGCGTCTGGTAACATTTCTATCCGAAGTTCGTCGGCCAGTCTAGTGGTAAAGAGGCCGCTCAGACGGTGACCGGTCGGACCGAGGGACACGGATCGACAGACGGACAGACAGACAGACAGACAGGCAAGGTGGTGCGGCCGTCCGCTCCCCCGGGAGCGAACCCAGAAATCCAGGAATCCTGGCTCTCCACTCCACTCTGCGCCGCGCGGTGCCTCGGACGGCGCTTCGCTCACGGCGCTGGGCAGCTCTGCTAGGTGCCAATGGTGCCTCCGGGACGGCCGGGATGGCTGGGACGGCCGGCCGAGGGCTGCCGAGGGCCCCGATGGCCGCGCCAAGGCGTCGCCGAGACACTAAAACAGCGAGTGGGCCGGACCGGCTGGCTGGACTGGGTCAGTGTGGCCGCCACCTTCTGCCAGCGCACAGTGGGCCAGAGGACCGGCGCAGGCGGCGGACAGAACTCCAGCCGCCACGTTTTGAGCTCCAGAGTCGCGTTGCAAGTTGGTACTGGAGCGGCATGGTGCCGCTTATTTCCACGCTTTTCCACAGCGTCGTGTGCTGTGTACTATTTTCCTATTTTATTATTTGGGCGCTACACCGTTTTGCGGCCCAAAGCGCGCCTGCTTGTTTACCGCCGCGGAGACCGTGAAAATATAAAGAGGAACAAACAGAGCAGGCGGCAGAGGTGGGATCGGGAGGGGGGGGGGTGTAACCCTCGCCCTGCCGTGCAGCCTAGGTGCAGCGGCGACCAAGGGGTTGGCGCGAGGCTACCTCTCTCCCCCTCTTGCTGTGCCACACAGCACCACGCCACACCCCAGCACAGCTTGGCTCCAGCCAAATATTGCCAATTTCACCTCCAGTGTGCGAAAGGTAAATAAAATCCCAGTGCAATTAGCTGGCTCTCTCGCTCGGCTGAATCAAAACGAATGAAGACCCGCCGCGGAAGAGAATCACGTTAGGGAATGGGAGAGAGAGAGAAGCGGGATTCTTTGCAAAAGCGCGAAAAAAAAACTGTACAGATAAACACAAAATAAAATAATGCAGTGGAAGATATTTGCAGCGGCGGAACGCAGGAACACTCCGTCCATTAATTCCAATGCATCCTGGATGGAATAATTAATCCCTTTTTCCGGTCGCGTGGAGCCGGGCACAGCAGCGGCCCGACGTCCTGCTGCTGCTGCTGCTGTGTGTGTGTGTGGGGGGGGGGGGGGGGGCGGGGTCGCCCGCGCGTCGCGTTTGGTCGGCTCTGACTCGAGTCTCGGCTGTCCCGGTGCAGCAGGTGTATCTGCCCTGCGGATTTAATTAATATGCTTTCAGCCGGTCGCGGCGCGGCGCGGCGGCTCTCACCAGCTGGGGCTGCTGAGACACTGGAGTGGGGTAAAAAGGGGTACACCCCGCGGCCAGATTCAGGGCGGACTCGTGCGTAAACTGAAACGCTTCATAAAGAACTTTTAATTTATTTTTTTTAAGAAGTGAAGAACTTTTTTTATGAAATACAATTTTAAAAATTCTAAACTTCAGAAGCGAAAAAAAAGGAACTGTTATGAAATTATTTCCGACTGCGGCGTTTCCAGCTCGACTGCGCATGTTCTGAAAATGCAGCGATCCATCATTGGACATCAATCATGCACGGCTTTTTGGCTCGGCGGCGCGGCTCAGCGGCACAGCGACGCTAGCAGAGCGACGACCCGTCAGCCCCGCACAATCCGCACAATCACAACCTCAGGCCGGCCGCAACCAGTATTGCGTCGGGAGAGAGAGAGGGAGAGAGAGAGAGAGAGAGATAGAGAGAGAGAGAGAGAGAGAGAGAGGGAGAGAGAGAGAGAGAGAGAGAGAGAGAGAGAGAGAGAGAGAGAGAGAGAGAGAGAGAGAGAGAGAGAGAGCGAGAGAGAGAGAGAGAGAGAGAGAGAGAGAGAGAGAGAGAGAGAGATGAGGCGGGGGGTCGGGGGTCGAGAAGGGAAGGTCCTTGCACATGAGCCCCAACACTGCGCGCCAACTTTAAACGTGGGTAAATACATTCACCAGGCTGCAGGCACCACGCCCCACCCCAACCCGCCGCGCCTTGCTTGTGGTGTTCCTGCCGAGCACGAATTGATGGGGGAAGTTAGTCGTCGCAGAGACGCGCCGGGCGGGGCGGGGCAGGGCGTGTGTTGCGGTCATTCCCCGTGCTCTCTGTGCGCGCTGGATTTGGATCCGACTTTGCTTCACGTTCCGACGATCCGACGCCTCGATCGGCGCGGCGTCCGTCCACCACCGCGACTTCTTGTCCGCTTTGGCGTCCGCCTCCAGCTCTGCTCGCTCAGAAACTTGACTTTGTCTCAATTTGCTTACACTAAACAGGCAAGTTTTCGTAGTGTAGTCCCGGTCGGGTGCAAGGGCTGCGCCGACAAAGGGCCGCGCAGAGGGCGGCGCCGGGACTCGAACCGCGACCCACGATAAGGACAAAGCAACAGACGTCGAGGCTGAGCTACTATTGCGAACTGATTTCTCTCCCCCGCGCAATAACCTTGCTGTCTGGAGGCGAAAGGTCAGCGCCCCTTCTGTGGTGGCGTCTCGCTACCTTCAGCCATGCTCCAGCCATGCTCCAGCCATGCTCCAGCCAGACATGGCGCCGTGCCCTCGGGGCGCATGCCGCTGTCTCTTTCTGGCATCGCAAAAAAAGAGAAGCGCGCAATGAGAGAGATGAAGATAGTCGTGTCCTCAGCGGTTATCGGGGGCGGGGGCTTTACACCCCGCGGCTGGGGTGCGCTGCGGCCACAAACACCTATTCCTCATGTCAGCCGGAGGAAGGGGGGGGGGGACCGGCTGGAATGAGATAGGGCGTCGTCTGGGATGAACGAGGGAAAAACACTAAACTACCCCCTCCCCCCCCCCTCGCGGTGTGCTCCACCTCCTTGCCGGAGCCCCCCAAATAATGCATACCTAGCAGCAGGGGCCGCTAAATTTCCTGGCCCCAACTTTTTTGATAAACTAATTCTTGAAGTTGGCGGAATGGAGCGCGTCATGCCGACGACAATGAGGCGGGGGCCGTGCCGCGCTTGTCTTGGACGACACGCCGCCCTGGCAGGCAGGCAGGCAGGCAGGCAGGCAGGCAGGCAGGCAGGCCACGCTGCCTTTCCTGTCGAAAAGGGCGTCTTATCGCAGTGCCCTTGCGGCATCCGACCGCCATCACAACAACTACGAGCATGTTGTCGGGAATCTCTCGTCCTGCAGGAGAATAGCCCTGGCCGCCCCGTCTAGCCCCATCTAGCCCCGTCCCCCTGTCCAGAAGCCTCGACCGGCCCGGCCTAAGCTCTTTATCGCCCAACAACAACAACTTGCGTCAAAGTCAAAACAAGTTGGCGGTGTTCGGTGTGAAGATGGCGCCCTAATCTGGGGATAAAAAGACCCGCCCGGCCTTGGCTTTGGCGCGCGCGGTTAATTCAATTAAACTCGCGGCCGATTTCGAGGAATGAGAAGAAGACCCTGTGTATGCCACATTCGCGTGTGGCTGGGGGGGCCCTGCATTTTAAATGAGTATAATTTGGAGAAAAAATGATTATTGGACAGCGGTGCGAACCGATTTACCAAAGGTCGCCCAGTGGGCTGACGATCTCTTTCCATCACGAGCACATCAAAAGTATCGTAAAAAGTGTCTTTTCCCCGTCATTTTTTTAAAGGGTGAGTGAGCGAGGCTGGTAACTTGGAGGAGATGGTAATGAATGGCGGGCGGCCATGTCCGACGCCGGGTTGGCGGGTTGGCGGGTTGGCGGCTACACTTGTCTAATTGGGGATCCCCTTTCCTTGCCGCCCGCCTGCCACCGCCGCTTCGCGTTCCTGAAGGACACCGGAGGACAGCTGACGCCTCGCTGATTCCGAGGAGCGTCGCCGCTCCGTCTGCGTCGCACTCACGGGCCGTCCGGCAGGGGTGCGAGAGAGACAGAGCGACCGAGCCACGCCTCGCACCGTCTCGTCAGGTCGCGGAGACCGAGGAGAGGACGCTATTCGGTTACTGATGGCCACGCCGACGACGCGCCTCTCTTGATTAAGTGCTTCAAATTTTTGGCACCGCCGCCTCGCTGCAGGCAGGGCGATTCCGCTCCCCGTCTCCCGTCTCTCTCGCACCCTGGCGCGACGCCCCGCGAGGAGCGAGACAGCGCCGTGGGGAAGCAGCCCGCTGTCGCGCTGACAGAGGACAGGGAGTTAGTTAGCGGCAAGGTGCTCTGCTGCTGTGTTATTCCGAGAGCAAAAATCAGGTCCGAGGAAAACTAAGGGCAGCGCATGGCGCCGACAACGGCATTGCCTTCGCAGCAGCGAGTCACCCGGAGGAATCCGGAGGGCCATAGCGGAGGGGCACCTTGGCCCAGCTGCCGGCCCGGCCGCAGGCAAGCGCGCTCCACAAAGAAGACACTTTCAAGTTCACTTTCATTTGGCCAGAAAACATCTGCCGCCAAATAGAAACG
Source organism: Stenchaetothrips biformis (assembly GCA_030522485.1). Lineage (NCBI taxonomy): Eukaryota > Metazoa > Arthropoda > Insecta > Thysanoptera > Thripidae > Stenchaetothrips > Stenchaetothrips biformis. Next base: position 12,471,378 of record CM060097.1, read on the forward strand.
GCGGAGCTGGCTCGCCAGATGAAGGCCGGGCTGGTCAGCGGCGCCCCGCCATTGGTCCAAGCAGGCGACCAATGGCAGGCCGGCTGGCGGCCCCATTAAGGACGACCTCGGCCGAGGGTCGAGATGAAAGCGAAGGCTATCTGATGCAGCAAAGGGGAATGCACACACAAAATCAAAAGCCGCCCGAAAGAAAAGACGGGGTCCGCTCGTCTGACCCAGATTTGGGCGCGTTCGTCCTCCCACCGCGCCGACGGCCTACACGTCGCTAACGCCTTTTTACAGCCCAGACGCAATTCACAGCTTTACTACATGACGGGCTACACGGGCCGAGGGAGCGCCGGGCCAGGCCTAGAGGCGGAGCCGGCCGGAGCCCCACACCGTTCACCGGCGGGGCAGGCGGGGCTGGCAGGCAGGGCAGGTGGGGCAGGCGGGGCTGGCAGCCCGGCACGATGCGATGGATGGCCACTCTGACAAGTCTCTCCCGAGCAGCGCGGCGCACTCTACTTTCTTCAAAGTCTGATTGGAACAACGCTCGTCGGTGTGAACAACGAACACTTCCGCTTCTGCACTGGCCAAGAAAGGTCTCCCTCCCCGAGCCCACGCGGACCAAAAGGCGAGGATGGTGTAGGAAGAGTTATCCCGATCGATTTTCACAGTGTGAGGACCACGCCCAGACACGCCATGGACACGGGTTAGCATCGACACCGACAAAATCACTTCAAGTCCGCATTCGGCCGATACGATGCCAAGTGCCTCGTCTCTGTGTGTGTGTGTGTGTGTGTGTGTGTGTGTGTGTGTATTTGGCCGGAAGCAGTTGACAGTGAAGCCGTTCCGCAGGGCAGACCATGGCGGTCCCCCTTGAGGCTGCATCACGAGAATGTGTGCACACTATGTGGCGAGGGCTGCTGCTGCTTCTGGTGGTGGTGTGGATATAAGCCGACTGGGGAGCAAAAAGACGAGCCCGCCTGGTTGCTCCATTGCGAGAGCCACCCGCGGCACCCCACCATCAACAACAACAGCAGCAAACAAGCACCACGCACACAGCACACAGTGCGAGGTAGGCCTCCGGGGCGAGGCAGGACTGGCCATTGGCCAATGCAGCGCCGTTCAGTGAGTCCGTCTGTCCGTCCGTCCGTCCGTCCGTCTGTCTGTCTCTCTGTCTGTGTGTCGGTCTGTCCGTCTACCAACCTAGACGACCCGCCTTAGTGATAAAACCGAAGCGATGTCCTTTTTGGTCGTTCGTTTGGAATTGCGAGGACGTGCAGTTAAAATTAGTGCTTCGGGAGGGATTTTCAGAATGAGGTAGAGGCAGGCGGAACGAAGGAACGAAGGAACGAAGGAGAGAGAGAGAGAGAGAGAGAGAGAGAGAGAGAGAGAGAGAGAGAGAGAGAGAGAGAGAGAGAGAGAGAGAGAGAGAGAGAGACGCGGGCCCCTCCCGTAGCCACGTGTGCTGTGCCGCCTGTGGAGCCGCGCATAGACTCGCCCGCAACACATCGACGTGCGGCGTGTTGCCTACCCTCGGCTTCGCAGGGTCTCTCTCTCTCTCTCTCTCTCTCTCTCTCTCTCTCTCTCTCTCTCTCTCTCTCTCTCTCTCTCTCTCGCCGTGTGCGCGTTGAGGCAGCAAAAGTAGGACGGCCTTTCCTTGTTTCACCTCGTGGGTCCGAGAGACGACGTCGGAATGGCTCGACAATATATACAGCAGTGTGGCGATATAAGTAGGCAAAAATTCCCACGATGCACAGGTGTCGAAAGAGTTGTCTACCTCAGCCTGCCTACTTGGCAACATCTCGTCAGCTGAGACGAGAAATTGTCTAGTAGGCAGGCTGAGGTAGACAACCCTTTCAACACCTGTGCATCGTGGGAATTTTTGCCTACTTATATCGCAACACTGATATACAGACAGATAGAGTGGCGGTGCGAGGGGAGGGGAGGGGTTGCGGCCGCCCGGTCCGGCCCAGCCCAGCGGACCTTGAAACACGCCGAGGCTGGGGGCTGGCCGCGTCTTACCTTGGGCTCGACCCCGTCTGCCCTGGACTCATCAAGTCACGACAGGTTATTTTCATTACGTGGCATGAATCATTCATTCCCTCCTTTCATTACTGATTTCCGTGCCGGTTCACCGGGGCAAGGCGGCCGGGCCGGGCGCGGGATCGGAGCCCCCGCCGGCACCTGTCGCCTGGCTCGGCAACTCAGCCTGTCCCCGGCACCGCGAACCGGGCAGTCCTCGCCGGGAGAGCACGCACAATAGGATTCAACAGGAGAAAACGAGACGTAATTTACAAACAGACGTGCGACAGACATGTCGCTGCCGAGCAGCACGGACTGCATGACGAAAATACACACGGGAGACACACTCATCCCGGACGTGCTGTTGGTGTCGGGCCGGCTGACGAGGGTGGTGGAGACGACACAGCAGTCCATGATGGGCCTGAGCGCGCCGCGGCCCGCGCCCGCCACCTCCCGGCGGTGGTCGCGCCCAGGCCGGCCCAGACTCTTTATGGCGGCCATTTACGCAGCATTGCCCCTTTTTTTCCCGTTTCAGCCCCTCAGGGCCGCCACCCGCCCCGCCCCGCCGCGCCCCGCCCCGCCGCGCCCCGCCCCGCCCCGCCGCGCCCCGCCGCGCCGCCCCATTTTAAGTTTTATTCCTCCTTGTATCCGGTACGGCACTATCCCGCCCAGCGGCGGGGCCGGTCTACCAGACTCAATTGTCCGTGAAATCAGTTGAGGTATTACCATCTCAAGGGCAGCGGGAGCCCACACACACACATACGCACACACACGCAAACCGTGGAAAAACACTCACACACTACTACCACGCACATGCCCATACACTCAGCTCAGGAGGTTGACAGTAAGTACGAGTGCCGCCCCCCTCTCTCTCTCTCTCTCTCTCTCTCTCTCTCTCTCTCTCTCTCTCTCTCTCTCTCTCTCTCTCTCTCTCTCTCTCTCTCTCTCTCTCTCTCTCTCTCTATCTCTATCTCTCTCTCCCGCCTCTTCTGTCAGTAAAAATGTCACAAGTTTTCCCACCTCAAGGCTTTGTTCGGAAAAGGCTTGGTCGTCCCGTTTGCAACGGACGGCGCTATTTCTCGCTTGTTTTTAGGGGTTGCTTTTTTCTAATTTGTGGTGCGCTCTCCGGGACATTAGCCCCCAACAGCATCTTGTTGTTGTTGTTGTTCTTCCCGGTGCAGCGCAGCGCCGCTGCAGAGAGGCACCCTGGAGAGACTTTAACCCCGTCGCCCGGAGCCAGCCGAGCGATTCCGAACCGTCGGCGCGTCGCTCCGTCTCCCTCGCACCCCTGGGGGTCGGCCCGCGAGCGCGACAGAGACGGAGCGCCGCCACGACTCCCCGGAGTGAGGGCGGCGCCGACTCCGGGACGAGGACTGCCAAAAGCTGAACGACGTTCCGCCACACGACGCGCGGAGGGCGGGCTCCGGGCTCCGGGCTCCGGGCTCCGGGCTCCAGGCTCCGGGCTCCGGCGTCCCCGGGGCCGCCCAATCCGTCTCGCCTCTCCCGGCATGCACCAGACTAACATACTCATGCAGCACGCTACCAGGCCACGATGCCCAAGGTACACCTTGTTAGACTGGCCCGATTCGGCCAGGGTGACTCACCGGAGTCGGCCACGGCCTTGGCGCTGGGCGTGGCCCTGGTGCCGGGCGACAGCAGCACCGGCGCGCTGCGGTTGTCGGCGGGCGGCTCGCCGTGCAGCTTGGGCGCCGGCGAGAAGGACGCCGCGCCGCCGCGGTACTCGTCCGTGTTGTCGAAGCCCTCGTAGTCGTTGTCCACGTCGTCGGGGCTCTCGTCCGCCTCGGGCCGGCCCTCGTACTCCTCCTTCAGCACCTTGCGCGGCACTGTAGGGGCGGCACACCAGGAACCAAATTAAGTTTCTCTCTCACGCGCGCGCACTTGTGCTCGTCGTCGACGGGGCCGCGTACTTACCGCACGTGTACACCACCTTGAGGTACTTCCGGGAGTCGGCGCGGCACGGCGACCCGAAGGTGTCCTTGTCGGCGGCGATGTTGCACACCCGCTTGCCGTGGCAGATGTTCATGACGGTCTCCGTGGCGTAGCTGGTGAGGCAGGCTGCGAACAGAGACATCCCCGCCGTCAACACCAGCGCACCACGCGTCTAGTGTTTTGGCCGCCTGCCGGTCTTCCGACCCACTGTGCACCGCCGCGGGCGTGGTTGTTGACCACCTGGTCGATGATTGACGGCGACGTCGCGACGCCCGTCGGCGCGGCCCCCCGGGGAGCAGTGCTGCGAATCATTGATACTTGGCGACGCCGCCACGACGGCGTCGCGACGCCACTTGTTCCACGAATCCGCGGGGAAATCAGAGCCGCGCGGCCCTTGTTCTTGCTTCGCCCAGCGGCGCGATAAATTATCAAAACGTTCGAAGCTTTCAAAGGAAGGCGAAATTAAAATGGGCGTGGCCATCTTGGGACGCCGGCCGGAGCATCTCTCATCGGAATGGGCTGGTCTGCCGACGCGGCCCGGCGCCATCAAAGAGAAGGTCATGAAAACTAAGCAACAATAACTGGCCGTTCCGTCGCGCGTTCCACCGTGCTTGCGGGGCGGCGCAGCAGCTGGTGTTCGAACCCACAACCCGGGACTCGGTACTGCATCGTTAGGCGACAGCGCGGCTGTCGAAAAACACGATAGCAGCGTTTCGTTGTTTTTTTTTTCGAGGGCTTCATTAAGCCAGGCATTTTTCCTTCTGTGATTTTTTTTCTGGCGGAACATTTTCTCTTGTTCCTGAACAATTTTTTTTTTTTTGTGTCGTCGGCGCACTTACTCTCCTCCGGCACCCTCTGCGGCTGCGGGCACTGGATGGACTCGTACTCGGTGCGGCCGTACGACGCCGAGTACACCGCGATCCTAGAGTTGGGGTTGCACTGCAGCTGCACAATCTCATTCTCGCAGGCCACCTTGGAGCGGAACTCATCTGCAACAAAAAAAAGGACAAGAAAAATGGAGAGAAATTAATTATTTTTATTTTACGACGCGAAACCGAGGAGCGGGACGTTGTTGGCCGCTCTAAATGTCGGGGAGCAAAGTTTCTGCTTTGTTAGTGCGCGCTTCGGGCACACAGTGGGCCAGAAGACCGGTGCAGACGGCCAAAACCCTAGACGCGTTTTGAGCTACAGAGTCGCTAAATAGGAATTAGCGATTTAGCGACCCAGCTCAAAACCCATCCGGGATTTTTACCGCCTCCTGGCCCACTGTGTGGCATCCAAGCCAGAACAGCCCGACCGTGTGACGACTGCCCTTGTCAAACTCCGCCGGCGCAATAGATTGGTGGCAACCTGCCCTCCGCACGCGAAAATATACTGATTTAAATAAAGCCTCCCTCCGGCAGGCGACGCCACGCCACGCCACGCCACGCCACGCCACGCCACGCCACGCCACGCCCACGCGCAGAGCGACACTCGCATTTTTGTGGTGGCGGCGGCGGCAATACATCTACAATTCTGAACGGACGAAATGCAGCCAACGTACGTTTTATAGCGGCGGCCAGCAGGCGAAGTGAAATATGCCGCACTCGCACAGCAAGTATGTGAACGCATGCCAAAGGGTGTTCGACTTATGCAAATGCAGGCGAGTAAATCACGCGAGTCGTTCCGGCGGCGCCCTGGCCTCTCTGTCGCTCAGCGGCAACCTCAGGCCCGCCGGCACGCGAGATGAATGCCTCCGTCTCGCTCTAATCCTCGCCGGAAACCGGCCATTTCCCGCACTAAAAGTGGTAAGCGTGTTTTTCTCGGAGTGAAACAGCCTCCACCGGCTTAGGAGCAGAAACATGGTGTTGACCTTGCCTCTGCGTCGCTCTGCGTGCACTCCATGTGCCGCGCGCGGTCTGAGCCGAGAGGGACATCGATCACCAAGGCCGGATTCTCTGCGGAAAAGTGACGGCCAGCTCGAGACGGCCGTCAGCGGGAATCGGATCCTTCATGGCACGGTGGGTCAGAAGACCAGTGGAGGCGGTCGAAATTCCGGACGGGGACTTGGGGATGGGACTTGAATGGAACGTGTGACCCCACCAATGGATTGCGCTCCGAACGAGGAATCTCTTGGTGGTGTCACACGTTCGGTTCTAGACTGGTTTTGGCCCACTGTGCTTGGCCTACCCTGAAAACAGCCGGATCGGGTGAACGAAGGAACCGGATAACAGTGTACGCCGCAGATGGCTCAGGGGCTTGATGACTGCTGGCCCTAGCGTCGTGGTGTGGCGGCGTGCGGTGAGGCGGGGCGGGGTTCGAGTCCCATTTAGCGACTCTGGAGCTCAAAACGCACTCTGATCTCGATACCCGGAGTGCTTCATTGTGTTCTAAAACAAAGCTGCGCCGTGGTCCGCAGACCACAGACCGGCAGCGCACTCCAGAGAGGAGGGTGCCACATCAAGTCGGGTCCGGACGGGGCGGGGCGGGGCGGGGCGGGGCGGGGCGGGGCGGGGCGGGGCGGGGCGGGGCGGGGCGGGGCGGGGCGGCCCTGGCCGGGCAACTCAATTCAGCAGCAAGGCGGTGCTTTGACGGCCTGGTATAAGCCGGGTGGCCGGGCGGGGACGGCATAAGGCCCACTGTATTTGTTTTGAACCAACCAGCTTATCACGAGTAACGCACTAGTTCGGCACAGTGTGTCAGAAGACCGGCGCAGGCGGCCAAAACTCTGAACGCGTTTCGAGCTCCAGAGTCGCTAAACAGGACTCGAACCGAACGTGTGACTCCACCGATGGATTGCCCGTTTGGTGAGCAATGATGGTCGGCGTTTCCTCGATGAGCCTTCCTCTTGAACCGAGTCCAGCGGGACGGTGCGCGGGACATGCAATCAAGTAGTGCCGCGTGTCTCCCGCAGCGCTCCAGAGCGCCCAGGAGACCGCGCGTTGGAAGAAGCAGGCAGGGTTGGACGGCAAGGACACTCGTCGGCAGCGGCACTGTCTCAAGGAGGTCCTCACCCGGCAGGCCTAAGCACGCCGAGCGGCCGAGCCATAGCCCCCAGGCACAGTCATCCTTCCCACTCGATCCGCCATTCAGCGCCGGGCGGGGCGGGGCGGGGCGGGGCGGGGCGGCTCGCCTCGGGCTACTCGCCGCGACCACGTCAAAAGACGCAACCCTTCCACCCCTCCCCCCCCACCACGGTCACTTTTAGCGCTCCTTCTCCGTCCCTCCCCAAAGTTTTACCGACGATAAAACGAGGACTATAAAAACACTGCCCACCTCGGCGGGCCGGCGCGCACCTTCTCGCTCCGGGCGGGGCGGGGCGGGGCACCTACTCACGCCCACGCCTGAGGCCGGCCCCGCCCCGCCCCGCCCTCCAGACACACCCCACATCACCACCTGCATAAAGTATGGGCGGGATCACGTTCCGTTGGCGTGGTGTTCGGTGATATGATTTCGAGGCACGTGTCCACGCCACGCCACGCCACGCCACGCCACGCCACGCCACGCCAAGACAGCGGGCTCGGCATGAACACAGCACCGTGCCAAGAGCCAGGGCAAATGGAAAAATCCCAACCCTTGTCGAAATTCAGCGCCCCCTACCCCCCGCCCGGCCGGGTGCCGTCCCACCCCAGCCCCCGCGGAGCGCCGCTTCGTGTCGTGCCTAGCACAAGGTGTTCCGGGCGTTCCCCGGGCGTTCCCGCGCTGCAAAGGCATGCAAAGACCGTCGTTATTTCCGTCGGAAGTGCGGACCGAATTACACTCAACGGCAGCGGCGGTCCCTATTTTTTCCCCCGGCGGTGACAATCCTAAGGAAAAGACACACACACACACACACACACACACACACACACACACACACACACACACACAGAGGGAGGATCCCACTAAAACCGGCCAATCTGCTTCCACTAGGCGGTCCAGAAAAAAAGAGGAAAACAACAGCAAAAAAAACAACAACATAAAAGTGGGGTCGCGGTATGATGCCATTCGGTTAAATTAGGTCCCATTCCTCGCACCGCACGGCCCGCAAAATAAAACTCTGATAAATATTCATGGCCGAAGGAAGCGATAACAACATTCAGAAATCACGTCACGGAAGAGGAGGCAAGTGGGGCTCCCCTTGAGACGGGGGCGAGGCTCAGCCTTGCTTTCCGTGAACCTATTCGCTCAGCTTCCATTGTGGGCGTCGATATGGCTATTACTTGCCAACGCCGAGCCGAGCAGAGCCGAACCGAGCCGAACGGAACCGAACGGAACCGAACGGAGACGAGACGGGCACGTCTAGGCTCGCGTCGAGAACAATGTAACTCAGCAAAGATTAGCGGAGGTGGGGCAACTTTTCCCTCCAACGTGCCTATGGGACGTGCTTTGCGTGCAGAGCGACACCCCCATCCCCCTCTCCTTCGTCCTCCTCCTCCTTCTCCTCCTCCTCCTTCTTCTTCTTCTTCTTCCTCTTCTTGATAAAGGTAAGAGGGTGAGGGGTGTTCCCCTGTGAGACGGTAATAAGAGCGGACTGAGAGGGACTGAGAGGGAATGAGAGAGAGAGAGAGAGTGAGAGAGAGAGAGAGAGAGAGAGAGAGAGAGAGAGAGAGAGAGAGAGAGAGAGAGAGAGAGAGAGAGAGAGAGAGAGAAAGAGAGGAAGGGGAAGGACGGACAAAGATGCAAAGCCTCTCTAGATTTAATCAAGTGCCGCAACAAGTCCATAACACCCCCACCGCAACGCGCCACAACCATGCGCGCGCAAAAAATTTAAATTCTGGGATAAAAAAAAATGGATTAAAATTTTAAAAATATAATGATAAAGGGTCTGTCTGATCGGTCACTCTGCCTGGTCCGTCGTAAGCTGCTCATGACCGGGCTCATAAAAAAAAGGACACAAAATTGTTTCATGAGGGCGAATCCTTAACAAGACAGCGGGGTGGCCCCACGCAACGTACGTTGCGCAACACGTTTAATAAGCGTCTCACTTTTGACAACAAGAGTAAGTAACTCTAGAACTAAAAATCCCTCTCCCACCCGTCAAAACAAAAAAAAAATGGAAATAAATAAATAAATAAATAAATAAATAAATAAATAAATAAATAAATAAATAAATAAATAAATAAATAAATAAATAAATAAATAAATAAAAAAAAAGTGCATGAGAGCGAACGTAACAAAACGCGTTTGAATCTTTTCAAGAAGGGACAAACAAAACACTGGCGTAAATCTTTTGGTTAAGAAGACAATACTTACATGGTCTGCATTTGTAGGCCACCTCCACCCACTTGCGCACCCCGGGACAAGGGTCGTTGCCGAAGGTCCTGGGGGCCGTCTGGAACTGGCAGAGCCTCTTCTTCTGGCACGCCTCCACCACGGTCTGCAACAGCGAGTACTGCCCCCACCAGGACATGAGCAATCAGCCTTTTAATCACATTCATTTTCCATCTGTCTGTCTGGGGGTGGGGACGAGGAATGATTTTCCTCGTTTGACCTTTCCGACCTTGATGGGGTCACACGTTCAATGCGAGTCCTGTTCAGCGACTCTGGAGCTCAAAACACGTCTAGAGTTTTGGCCGCCTCGACGGTCTTCCGACCCACTATGCAGCGCCCCCCCCGGTGGCGCCCCCTGGGCGGCGGGGCGGGCAAGTCTCGCAGCCATCTGCAGATGAATAAGCCAGCAGCCGCCTCGCCTGGGACCGGTGATGAGCCCCGCCCCTTAAACGACCACGCCACGCTGGCCATATCCGGGACCGCCCCCCTGCTCCGCCCGCTCCGCCCGCTCCGCCTGCGCTGACGGCAGCAGGCCTGCAGGCCCACCGTCACGGCCTGTTAACGTGCAGCGACGCGCCTCGACGACGACGCCGATTGGCTGGCCCGGATCACAGTGGGCCAGAAGACCGGTGGAGGCGGCCCACATTCTGGACGCGTTTTGAGCTCCAGGGTCGCTGAATGGGATTCGAATCGAACGTGTGACCGCCACCAATGGATTGCTCTCCGAACGAGGAATCCATTGGTGGGGTCACACGTTTGGTTCGAGTCCCATTTAGCGACGCTGTTGGCCGCCTCGACGGTCTTCTGACCCACTTCGGGACGGTCAGCCCGGAGCGCAGGCCAGCCGACGGCACCCCTGCGTGGCGGGACTGCCTACCCCGGACTCGACGGGCGGCGGACGGGGCGCGCCGGCAGGCAGGCCGCAAGAGTGCATGCAGGACAGTTTGCTGTGGTACGCCCGCCCCGCCCCGCCCCGCCCGACGTCCTGGCCGTCTACCTCCCGGGAGCGGGTGGCGCGGCGCCGGAAGTCGGGGCCGTGACAACCACTTTGCGTTCTGGGACGACTCGGACCGGAAACGGAGATGGCTTTGTTGGCGAGAACGAGAGAGAGGGAGGGTGGGTTCGCAAGGCGGCGGGGCCAGGACAGGCCTGGGCACTGCCAGTGGGCAGGGCCGCGGTGAACTCGGACGGACCGCACGGTTAGACGGACCGGCGGCGACCCGAGGGCCGACCCAGCGAGCGCAGGGGAAGCCAGCGCGAGTCATTGTTTCCAGGGGGCTGTTTCGTGAGGTTAGTCCACTTTTGGGTCGAGCGCCAGGCACCTCAAGGACACATTGCGAGCACGCCGCCTTATTCTGCGAGGGGCGGGTGCGCTGGTCTGATTCCGAGCGGGAGGTCTCTCTATCTCTCTCCCTATCTCTGCCGTGAGGAGCGTCCTGCAGGAGTGCGAGAGAGACAGACGCTGCTCCCGGACTCCCAGCACGGCCGGCCAGATGAGCCCGGCACACAGGAGGGCTAGCGAAAGTGAACGCGACTCGCCTTCTTTGTGTCGCCAAGGCCGCGGGGCTGCCGCTGGGCCCCTACCCGCGGCGAGGCGAGGCGATGTCCGAGAGAGAGAAAATGGAAAATCGCGCGACGGTTAGGCAGATTTGGTGGCCGCCTTGGACCAGCATGGTCCGCGGCACGGATGAAAAATAGCAATTGTAACGCGCAAGTGCCGCGCTTTTGCAGCGCGCCGGCAGGTACGGGGCGGGGTGGGGTGGGGTGGGGTGAGGCGCGCCGAGGGGCGGCGGCGTGGTGAAATATAGCCGTCTCGGACGCGGATATTATTTGTTGCTGGGACGAGGCGGCGAACCCGCAGCCCGAGCACAAAGCCAAGCATTGTGTGCTCGCTCCACCCCGCCCCGCCCCGCCCCGCCCCGCCCCGTTCAGGTTTACGCGCGTCGCGGGCGTCGCGGCCTTGCGCCTGTCCCGCGAGGGCCGCTGCTTGAGCGGTCGCCTCCCGCGCGTTGTTTTCTCGTTTCCCGGCCGACACGCGGATAATGTAAATGACAATGTGTACGGCGCGGAAAAGCTGCGGGAACGAGTGTGGGAGAAACACCCGGGCGGCGGCGAAAAACGGGACGACGGACCGCCCGACGAAAGCAGGGCGGAAAAAAAAAAGAAAGAAAAAGGGAGTGAAAGAGAAGAAGACACGTGTTAGTTTGCGGGAGCTGCTTCGGGAGCAACAGTTTCCTCCAGGTAAAATTAGCCGAGAAACTTCGCCCCCCATTGCGGGCGGAACTAGAAGTGCGAGAGAGAAAGACAATGATGTGACGTGGCGAAAAAAAAAACATGCGAGAAGACCACCACAGTGAATGCATTATCATCACGCGCGTATGCGTGGGTGTATGTGTACGTGTGCGTGTGTAAATTGCAATTCTCTGAGTGTGTGTGCGTGTGTGTGTGCTCCATTGTAATGAGCCACATAAATGCAATACAACATGATGCCATTAATTATCCGCCGCCTTGTCCATGACGCGCGCTCCCCGCTTTCGGGTCGTGCTTCGGGTCGTGCTTCGGGTCGTGCTTCGGGTCGCTCGGGTCCCCCTCGGGCCTCGTCGCGTCCCTTCCTGCTTTCACGCATCGCGACCCGCGACACTTTCCATACTGCAGCGTGATGTATTGCTGAGTCCGCCCCGCGAGGTCGCCACCCCGGCTGCCTGTCTCTCTCGCACTCACGGGGCGCTCCCTGGGGGTGCGAGAGAGACCGCGGCGGGGCACAGAACACGGCCAAAACGCGCGGCGTGCCGGTGTTTGAACCCGGGACCGCTGGCGGCCGCCTGTTGATCGCGAACCGCGCGCCGTCCTTGCTGTGCGGCGGGGCGACGTGACGCTTGTAATCCATCAGCCTTCGGGGCCGGCGTGCCCCCGGTCGCCCTCGGCCAAGCGGCCGCCTCACGGTGGGCCAGAAGACCGCTGGAGGCGGACGCGTTTCGAGCTCCAGAGTCGCTAACCAGGACTCGAAACGAACGAGTGACCCCACCAATGAATCGCTCTCCCGACGAGGAATCCATTGGTGGGGTCACACGTTCGGTTCGAGTCCTGTTTAGGGACTCTGGAGCTCAAAACGCGTCTAGAGTTTGGGCCGCCTGCGCCGGTCTTCTGGCCCACTGTGCGTGCCGGGCCGGGCCGTGATGGGGCAGAAATTGAAAAGGGCGCGGCCGGGCGGCACGGTGGCGAGCAAGTCAACGGCCCGAACCAGCCCCAACAACTTGATCCCGATGCAAATCCGAACCCCTTCGATTCGACCTTCGAGAGATGGTCGCAGCTCGTTCCCGAGCCGCGTAGCCCGGCGCAGCCGCGTGACGGCAAACTGAATATTGAGCAGCGCTGCATTGCCTCTCCGCCGCCTAGACCCAGACCCATGCCGAGAGTCGTTTCCGCCGCTCTGTCTCTCTCGCACCCATACGGAACGCCGCATGAGTGCGAGAGAGACAGAGCGACGATTCTCGGAATTAGTCTGCTGGCTGCCGCGGTGCAGCGCGGCGCGAGGCATCAAAGTTAGGCGGCGAGGGGCACCGTGTGACGGTGAGGGCTTAGGTACTAGTTTCTGCAGCGTGCAGGCCCGGCCCGGCCCGGCCCCGCCCCGCCCCACCCCGCCCCGCCCCGCCTCGCCTAGGCAGCTGCGTAATAGGATGAGCGTCGCGGCATGCGCGAGTGTCGCGTCGCGCCCTTTGTGGATGTGTACGGCGAACCAGCAGAGTGATTTCGAAGAAGAGTCGTTGCGCCGCTGTCTCTGTCGCTCTCACGGGGCGGCCGTTAGGATGCGAGAGAGAAAGACAGAGCACTGCGTCCGCCTGCAGGCCTGCAGTGAAGGCGGCCGTGCCTTCCGCCCCGCCTCGCCCCGCCTCGCCCCGCCACCTCCACCATCGCGACAAGGCTTTTCATTTTAACCCCTCCCTCCATCGCGGGGGGCTTAACTGGAAGAGTTGGGACGGGGAGGAGGGGAGGGGCCTTTGGCAAAGTTTATACAGTATTTGTCGCTGCAGTAACTGGCTGTGGCGGGCCGGCCCGGAGACGTAGGGGCAGCCTTCTGCCGCTGGGGCCGAGGGAGCAGGGATGCCACCACACGCGCGGGAAAAGAAGACAAAAAAGTTAAATTTTTAATTTTGTATTTAATGTTTTTTACAGTACCGAACCGGGTGAACTAAAGAGCAACGTAGTGCATGGTACCCTACACTATTTACACGGTGGCGATCTCAGAGAGCGTTATTACAAGGTGCGAAACGCGCAGGTCACCGATCCAATCATGTCATCATCACTCTCAAGCCGTTCGAATGGCCAGCTCTCGACGACCTGAATAACCCACCGACCACTCTGCTGGTTGTCACTCTCTTTTTTTTTCCGGCGCTCTCTGGCACGGCTTCAAAGGCGGCCCACGGGCGCGGCACCCAGTGGTACCACCAGCGGCCCGGCCCGCATCCCGGTAAAGAGGTTAGTAATCGTAGCTTCAAACGGCGATGCGAGAGCGCAGAGCCGCGCAGAGCCGCGCACAGCGCTCGCGGTGCGATGTGGGTGAGTGTAACCGTCACACCGCGGCGGCCTCGTTTTTCTTTGATTTTCTGTTCGGTGTTTTTTACTTTTTTTTCCCCCAAGGTAACGGTGATAACATTTTGGAGGCGGGCGTTGCACCAGTGAGGAGTATACCCCGGGTGCATCAGCCCCTTTATCCCGGAGAATTGCCGGACCTTCTTCATAAGGCGCTCCTCGGGTGGCCGCCCCGCCCCGCCCCGCCCCGCCCCGCCCCGCCCCGCCCCGCCTGGCCCTGTACCTTTTCGCAGTGGCGTTATCGTAAAAGTCATGCCCCGGGGGAAAAACGGTGTAGGGGAAAGAATTGCCTGAAGCACACTCCGAGGGGGCCGTCCAGCACCTGCGCCCCCCTCCTAAGAATGTGGACCTGCATCGCCTGTTCATACGGACCAACTTATTTGGAGCCGTTATTCCTGGTCGCATTTTCAGGCAGTACACCGAAAAAAAAAGAGGAGAAAATGGACACCCGAAAAAAAAAAAAAATAATCCTGGGAAGACACACATTAAAATAATATTGTTGGCGGTGTTCGTGAATACAGGCGCGGTTCTTGACCCTTTTGCAGCAGAGCCCACTCCCCGCCGACCGTTCCACTGTGCCGCTCATGAACTTATGAGGCTCTACGCACCGCCCTTATCTTTCATTACAGAGCCAAAAGAAGCGAGGCGGGAACGCGTGATTGGAGAGGGAAAAATACAATAAAGAAATAGAGTGAGAGAGAAAGGGAGAAAGAGAGGGACAGAAAAAAAAAGAGTGGAAACACTTACGAGCGTTAGTGGCTGGCGAGGCGATAGAGATGCGCGATACCGCAAAAAAAGGGGGTGGGAAGCGAAAACTGAAGTGGGTGGGATGTGAGGTGCGGGAGAGGGTTCGCCTCGCAGGTAGACCGCAGGCAGGCGGCAATAGCCAGGCAGGCCCGGCGGGCCGCCCTCACGACCATAACCACCCCCTCCTGCCCGCGATCCCATTCGCCAGGTGGGGAAGGGTATTAAAACAGAAGCCGAATTCTTCCAGTGGTGACCCCTTGCTCCTGGCCCACTGTGCCGCGGAGCCGCCTAGACCTGGGGTCGTCGTCTGCTGTCTGGCGTTACCGCGGGCTGTTGTCCGCACACAATGCGGTCGGCTTGCTTTACGTTAGCGCACCCCATTCTCTCTTCTCACTCTTTCAGCGCGCCACACAGTGGGCAGCTCATTGCCGAGCTCCTTCCCTGCCGTACAAACACACCTCTACCAACTCGCTGGGCGTGGTAAACCAGTGCGAAGCACGCATGCTTCATCTTTCCTTCGCAATGCAAAGCCACCCTGAGTGGACGAGGTTTGTGAGCAGGATAAAGCACAACGGCCCGGGTTCAAAATGGTCCGAACTGGAAATGTCTCCACTGGCGGTGTGGTTGTCATTATTTTTGGACAAAATTTTGCCAGCCCGTTTCTGAAGCGTTATATATAGTGGACGAGTCCGGCCAGCGCAATGGAGTCGGCAGCCGGGAACACGCTCTGCCGCAAAAGTCATCCCGCCCAGCCAGCCTGGGTAACTAGTCCAAACTGCGGCGCGACCCATCAAAGTTATAACGATTTCTATCAAGGTCACCCTCCCATACCTAAAAATCGATGGCGTGGTTAACGACGCATTCAGGGACACACACGCGAACAGACACACACACACACACACACCCGGCATACATACTGATTGAGTGGTGACGAACTTTTGCGTCCCTCGTCGTGTGCACACCACATCATCACGTGACGTCATGACCACAACCAGAGCAGCCGTACCCCCCACCCCCAGCATCCAAAACAACTCACTCACTTCCTCACCCCTTTCCACTCCACTCCCGTCGCTTGGAGCAAAACCCAACGCCGACCGCGAAGCCTTCGTTACTACGACTGGGCTTGCGGTTTGCTGGGTTTATTCACGCGGGGCATATGATGACCGCCCCCCCCCCCTCTCTCTCTGGCTGCCCACAAGCCCGCGTGCGCGTAAAATAAAGTATTTCCTTCCCGAAGCCGCCCATTCCAGCCACCAGCAGCCACCGCGTCGGCCGGTCACGCCCTGCGCGGGTAAATATATACATATATATATGCGTGTGTGTGTGCGTGTGTGTGTGTGTGTGAGAGAGAGAGGGGGGAGGGGAAGTGCCGCCTGTTCGAATCTGCCGCGTCAAATCCCGCCTGGATGGCGGGAGAGGTGTGGGATGGCCCAGTGGGCGTGGCGGCGGCGGTTCCAGGCGCGGCCCCCCCTGGCCCGCCCCTGGCCCGGCCCTGGCCCGGCCCCAGCACGCAATAAGGATGGGGATTGTATTTTGGGAAGTGGTCCGCCCGGGTGTCTCGAAAAGACCAATAAACGAATCACACACAAAGCGGGCACGCCGAAAAACGACAGGATCCTCAAAACAAATATAAAAGGAAAACGAAAAAAAAAAAAAGAGAGTGAGAGAGGAAAAACGACAGCGCAATATTTGTACTGCGTTTTGTTATTTTTATTATTTTTGGGGGAGAATCTGGGCCATAGTTCCACACTACAAAACGAAGATTGCTTGGGGCGAGTGGCGAGGGACACAGCCAGGATTGCAGATTGAAGGCAAGGGAGGCGCCATGAGGCTCTGGAGGGGTGTCGGTGAACGAAGGGGCCACATTACCGCCACCCCTTCGCCGGTCTGTCCGTCTGTCCGTCTGCCTGACATTGCGGCTCGCTTAGTTGGGCCGCCTCCGTTCGCTAAGACTAAGAACTCTCAGGCAGTTGGTTTAACACGTTTTATGGAGGGGAGTCGGGTTCCGCATCCGGTGCCATCCTGAGCCATCTCCGAGACGCTCTTGTTGTCCTTATTGCTCTTGCTGTTGGAGTGGCTTGCCCGCCAGGCCGTCTTGTTTACCCTATTCTCCAACGTCGACGACGCATGCGCCGCTCCAAAACAATTCGAATAAAAAAGCACGGTCATTCTATTTTTCTCTTCCTTGCGGCGATTTACGGCGACGCGCTTCCGACACAAATCACTGCCGATTTTCGCCCAGTTATCTCCCCTTGGCCACGCAGCCGCGCATGCCGCCGGGCGGCCGTGGTGCGCACATGCAAAACTGACCCGACCCTTTCCTGTCCGGTGCCGAGCCCAGTGGGCCAGCGGGCAGGGCCCAGCGCAGGGCCCAGCGCAGGGCCCAGCGCAGGGCTCAGCCGAGCCGAGCAGCGCACGAGTCCCGGTCATGCGTCAAATGCATGTGCGTGCCTGTGTGTGTGTGTGTTTTGGCGCCTCGCGCCACGGGTTGACTGATGGTGCCAAGCACTGGCCGACCTCATAACACCCTCACTGTCTCGCCTGCGAGCTGCGTCTCCGTGCCAACAGCAAACCGCGCGCCTCCAAAAATCAAAACAAAAACAGATCCACCGCCACCCCCGCGCGATGCGATCAGCAGCGCGATAAATAAATACATCATACATCAAACGGAGGCAAAAGTTTTGGGCCCGTTAACGAGAGGGAGAGCGTCGAGCCTGGACCTTGGCCAACGGCATTACCCCGGCCGTGGCCGTCGCACCGCACCGCGCCCAGGGTCCCATAAGGACGCCGCAGAAAGTGAAAGGAACGGCAAAGGATGAAGGGGGAGGCAGAGGGAAGGGGAGGCGAACCCAGGGGAACCCTGCTGCCCCGGCGTAACTCAATAGTGCACTAAATGTGAATGAAAAGGTGGCGTTTCTCTGCGGTCTGACCCTGCAAAGACTTATGCATCATTGCGTCCGAGAGAGCACGACGCCATTCCGTCTGAGGCAGGCGGTCTGGGCGGCTGGCCTTATCACGGTGGGCCACACACACATCACACAAATTTATTCCTGGAGTTTGTTCTAGCGAGGGGGCGGTCGATAATTTACTTGGCACGCCGCCGGAGAGAGAGAGAGAGAGAGAGAGAGAGAGAGAGAGAGAGAGAGAGAGAGAGAGAGAGAGAGAGAGAGAGAGAGAGAGAGAGAGAGAGAGAGAGAGAGAGAGAGAGAGAGAGAGAGAGA
This sequence comes from Stenchaetothrips biformis, assembly GCA_030522485.1. Taxonomy (NCBI): domain Eukaryota; kingdom Metazoa; phylum Arthropoda; class Insecta; order Thysanoptera; family Thripidae; genus Stenchaetothrips; species Stenchaetothrips biformis. Next base: position 12,489,125 of record CM060097.1, read on the forward strand.
GAGAGTGTTTGTCATATGCCCGCCCTTTCCTTAGCCCGTCTCTTCGCAATTACCACACGCATGGCCCGCCAAGTAGGAGGAGCGTGCGCGGCCGTGCTCGAGAGCGGAGGCCTTGGCTTCAAGAGTCGTCCCTCCCTCAGGCAACGCTACAAGAGGGGGAGTAGAAAAAACTAGCAACGGAAAGAAAACCAACAAAAAAAAGGAAAGTCGATATCACTATAAAACCGACAAAAAAAATATCAATAACAATTAACCCGGGCGCGGGCGGGCCCCCGGAGGCTTTTCAATTTGCGTGGCAAATTTGGCGTGCGATAGACGCAGCCCACACTGTGGGGATGTACTGACTTCCGACTCGCCTTTGCAGCGCGCCCGCGGATCCGGAAACAGATAGGGCTGCCCCGGCTTACGCCCTCGCGCTGTCTGTCTGTCTGTCTGTCTGTCTGTCTGTCTGTCTGTCTGTCTGTCTGTCCGTCCGTTCGGCAGCGCAGCGCGCCTCGTCCAGCCTCTCGTTGCCGCGGTTTTTCAATCATCTCCATCCCTTTATGGCCGCCACACTTACTTTTCATTTCCCGCCATTTCTCATCGCGGACTGTGTGCAGCTGTGTGGGGCTGTTGGGGGGGGGGGGGGACTTGCAGCGCACAGTACCAAAGCGGGGCAGTGGCGCCCCCCAAGACGAGGGGAGCCCCTTGAGGGGCGACGGCGTGCGGGGCGTTATCTTCCGGCATTCCGGTCGCGTCGGAACCTCAGCCTCGCTCGAGATAGCCAAGACCATCGGCAGAAAGGATCCTTAGACCTCTCTCCTTGGCGAGAGATGAAAAGAGAGGGTTAGAGAGACAGAGAGGCAGAGAGAGAGAGGCGGACCGTAACTTGCTCCATAAAACAGGCCAGAGTAGCATTCCTGTGGGGGCATCCAGGAAACGCAGTGCTGACGACGGCGAGGTGCTGCCGGGGCTCGGGCCCGGCCCGGCCACCGCCTTCCAGGAACTTGACGAAATCCGAAATCATGGCAGTGCCGCGCCACTCCGAGCACCTCGCCGGCGTCCTAGTTTCGCGGGACAACTTGGCAATCAGTAAGTTGGCACAGCGGGTACTCGAGTTCCGAGTCGCCGCCGGGATGACGGTAAAGTCTTTGAGCGCCGGTCAAAGGGGTGCCCACCGCCCGCTGCAACATGATTGCGCGGCGACTCTGGTGGGCTGAACTGTCGTCGGCTGGCTGCCAGTCCTTCCAGTGTGCCCGTCCTATTCGCGTCACACGATCCCTGATCCGACCCTCTCCTCTCGTTCTCGTATTTCCCTCCCACCACCACCTCACCACCACGCACAGGGCGCGCACAATTTATAAGAATAGAATGCTCGCGACAATGCCCCGCCCCGCCCCCCCACCCGCCCCCGCCCCGTCCCCGTACCGCTCCGCCCCCGCCGAAGTAGATCCAAGCGGCCGCGTAACGCCCCGTTACACGCACCGCGTCACACACGGCCCAACGACGCCTTCCATAGGACCGCCATTCCACTTACGGCCACAGAGAGAGAGAGAGAGAGAGAGAGAGAGAGAGAGAGAGAGAGAGAGAGAGAGACTTGAACTAGAAGGCCGCCACCATCAACTCGGTTTCCCCGCTTTCCTTCATCTGATGGGAGACTCCATTTCACAGGTCTGGAAAAGAGAAGCTCTTCAGCGCCGGGACGGCCAGGACAGCACAGCAGCGGCTTGCCGTGGTGCCTCGAGGGCCTCGAGCGCCACCGTCGGCGCCCCTGTTCTAGCCGCGTTCTAGCGCTGCTGCACTGTCGGGTCGGGCCATCCCCGTCGCCACGGCAACGCCACGGCAACGCCTTAGAGTCGGCAGCGCCTTTGATGGATGGCAACGTATAAAGCCGTGTGTCTGGCGCGTCGCACGCGTTGTCCCGCTCGCACTTGTCGGCCTCGCCGAGGTCTCTCTCTCTCTCTCTCTCTCTCTCTCTCTCTCTCTCTCTCTCTCTCTCTCTCTCTCTCTCTGCGTGCCTCGGCGTGACACTGACCACGGCCAGGGTCGGCGGCGCGCCGTGTTGGGCCAGGTCACCTTCGCCATCACCGTAAGGGAGCGTAACGGGGCTCGGCGCGCCCACAATTCCTAGTTTAAAGCGAATCAAAACGCGGCCCTACGCTGAAAAAAATGGGGGCGGGAGGGAACGCGGGGCACGTCCGCGCACCGTCGGGACTAACGTCGCGAATACAAATCTGAATCTGCACAAACGGCGGTGCTCGGCCGCGGTGTCCTGCCGCCACATTGCCATTCAAGGGCCGCATATATCCCGGGCCGGAGGCCGGAAAGCGAATTCCAGATTACACTGTAGCGCCAAGCAGCCCGCGCGACAAATCTTGCCTTTTCCCTTTCTTAGGGCGGGCCAATAAAACAGCGAGTGGGCGTGGCGTGCGCCGGTCGGCCGACCCAAGGATGCGCGGGGCTGTCTCTCTCGCACTCGCGGGGCGAATCATCGGAGGGGTGCGAGAGAGACAGAGCGACTTTTGCTTCGGTCCAGCAAAAGGGAAATCGTCGGACTATCTGAAACGCTGGCGAGCTGGACCGGTCCACGTAGTGTCCTGCCGGCCTGCTGCCGGCCTGCTGCCTGCCTGCCTGCCGGCCGGCTAGCCTCCAAAACTTTGGCCCGCTGAATCATATCTCCGGCGAAACGTTTTTCGGGCGAGATTAATATCCGAGAAAAGCGAACGTCACGCGGCGCGGCCTCCACCGAGTTCAAGTTGTTTTGTCAGGCGGCGAAGTTTTCGGCCGCAGGGGGAACGAGAACGGACGATGTCGAGGTGCACTCGAGTGGCTATGGCCGCCTGTCCTCGCGGGGCAATCTCATTTCCTCACCGCCAATTATTTTCGTAAACCGACCAACCTGTCCTGCTGGGACAAAGGCGATCGGTCCAGACAAAAGGCGCTCTTTTTCGGGGTGTGACTTCCCCCGCACCGCCCGATCTGCGCCTTTCTTTAAAATGCAATCTACCGTGATCGGAGGTGTGGCCCGGAAGACGGATTCGCCTCTGTCCGCCTTTCTTGGCACTCCTGGCCCACTGTGCGCCGGCCTGGCACTAGGGCATTAGGGGATGATGCTGCACACTGGCCCGATTGTTTGATAAGGGCCGGGCCCGGCGCATTAGGGGACAATGCGAGTGAGGGGACCGACCGACCGACCGACCCCGGAAAGAATCGAGTGGGACTTGAGGGCGGCTGGCAACACCCGGCCAGAGGCACGGCCCTGGAGTGGGTGTGGGTGGCACGGCAGGCGAGCCGGGTGGGGAGCAAGGAGGAGGTGCGGCGTAGTTTGGCCCCAAATGGAGCGCGCAGCGGCCACTGCAGGCAGTCAAAGACCCTCAAATGGTCATTACCGATGTCTCTTTGAACCCCGCCCACTGCTAGTGGGCCACAGTCCATTCGGTTAGCGAGACAGCGCATAGCCTCAAGGAGGGGGTGAAGGACGAACAAGACTGCCGGAGCAGCAGGCCGGCAGGAGGTGCCGCCACACAGTGGGCCAGAGGACCAGCACAGGCGGCCGAAACTCTAGACGCGCTTAGAGGTCCAGAGTCGCTGAATAGGCCTCGAACCGAACGTGTGACCCCACCACAAGGGGGTATTCACTCAGGTAATAGTCGGTTGTCTGCTGTGTAATTGATCTGTAATAGTTTTGTAATGTAATTGGTAATGAGGGCAGCAAGTAGGCAAAATAAGTGGCAAGTTTGGGTCTTTTTAGACCATTGTTGCCGTTGTTACTTTTTGAGAGGTTTTTCGGTTCAGATAGATCAACATCACGCATACAAAAACTGCACCCAATGAAAAGGACGCATTTACTAATTCGCAAAAAAATTAAAACCGTCCAAAATTGCCAAAAATGCTCGTTTTACGCTTAAAATCCAGGTCCGTAATGAAATGTGTAATTGGCGTAATTGGTGTAATACTTTCGGAAAGGTAATAGTTGGTTGACCATTTCCGAGAGTGAATACCCCCTTGCCCCACCAATGGATTGTTCTCTGAATGAGGAAGCCATTGGTAGGGTCACACGTTCGGTTCGAGTCCTATTTAGCGACTCTGGAGCTCAAAACACGTCCGGGATTTTGACCGCCCCCACCACCGGTCATCTGGCCCACCACTGTGCGCCGGACGGACGCATTCAGAGCCGGCAATGATATTCCTATCTGGGGCACGTTTAAACTCGAATGCAGTCGAAGCTAGTTACTCTCGGCGAGTCCCCGGCGGCTCCCTCGGCAGTCGGCACGTTTTCTAAACTTTGATTTCCGCCGCCCCTCCGGCCCCCTTTGGGCCGCACTAATCGACAGCAGTAGCGAATACAAATTAGGCTGGCGAGCACCGCGACGGCGACGCCATGGCGACGCCCGGCCACATCAAGGAGAGCGTCTCGATTACACAAAGGAGACCCGGCAAACAACCTCCTCCAGTTTTCTCTATTTTTCTCCTTCAAAGAGCGCCGCGGTTTTCCTCCAGGCCGTGCGCGGCGAGCCAGTGACCCTCTCCGGTTATTAAAGTCGGCGGGGACCGAGGCACAGTGGGCCAGAAGACCGGCGCAGGCGGCCAAAATTCTCGACGCGTTTTGAGCTCCGGAGTCGCTAAAGGGGACTCGAACCGAACGTGTGACCCCACCCGAACGTGTGATTGCTCTCCGAACGAGGCATCCACCGGTGGGGTCACACGTTCGGTTCGAGTTCCATTCAGCGACTCTGGGGTTTAGGGTTTTGTCCGCCTGCGCCGGTCTTCTGCCCCACTGTGGCTCGGCACGCCACTGCGCGGCCAAGGCCGCCGGCCCGAAAGGGACTAACTAAATACCAACTGTATGGAAAGGCTTACTGAGAGCCTCGAACTGCAAAGCAACCGCGCAACACAACCAAAGCGATCCAAGTTCCGGTCAAACGGGGAGTGACTGTACCCCGCCAAAGGGGAGGGCCGTCAAGCTGGACGCGCGTCATTCAAACACTCTACATTTTCGCATTCACATTCACATTCACTTTCATACAGTGCGCATAAGGTTCTCAATGTGACTGGAGCGACAAGGGAGCGTGGACCCAGTTGTCGTCTTCGTTTCGGTCTGTGTGAGTGAGTTCCTGTGTGTGTGAGAGATAAAGGAAGGTGCGCGACAAATGCCTCTCCGTGTGTAGCGGAACGTAAAATATCGCCGAATAACTCGCTGCACGTTATTGCTTCGTGCGACTTGCCCTCTCTCTCTCTCTCTCTCTCTCTCTCTCTCTCTCTCTCTCTCTCTCTCTCTCTCTCTCTCTCTCTCTCTCTCTCTCTCTCTGGAAGGACTGGAAGGAGGAACATTTTAAATGAATCCTCAGCCGCTTTCCACCGGAAGGGCTGACTCCTGGGCCCAGGGCACAGTGGGCCAGAAGACAGTTAGGCGACTAAATCCCGGACACGTTTTGAGCTCCAGAGTCACTAATTGGGACTGGAACCGAACGTGCGACCCCACCAATGGATTCCTCGTTTGGAGAGCAATCTATGGGGTCGCACGTCTGATACGAGTCCCGTTTAACGACTCTGGAGCTAAAAACGCGTCTAGAGTTTTTGCCGCCTCAGCGGTCTTCTGACCCACTGTGCTGGCCCGCCCTGGGCCACCACCACCAGCTCGGCCACGCTTATCGCGGAAGTGCGAAAACTCTTGCATTTTATTGTGCGGCGATCTCGGGAGTATTTATGATGATGCGGCGACTAAGTCCGTAATTGTGAAATATGTGGGGCGGTCCCGAATCTGGCTGGGCCGCCTCAAGACCGGCGCGGAGGGTAAAGAAGAAAAATGCGAAACGGTGACGGCGCCCCGCGTGCGGCCCGGACCGGCGGAACACTACAAACGAAGCGGAACAACAGGGGCGGAAAAGAGGTGCTGCTATACCGCGCTCTCCGGCCTCCCGCTTCACATAGACACGCGCTCTCCCGTCGAGCCTCTCCAAAAACGAAGCCTCTTCATAAAACGTTTCCCGTGGTCTGCTGACTTAATCGTCGACGAGACTTTGCCGTCAATATCCGTCTCTCTCTCTCTCTCTGCTCCCTCCACCAGCGCAACGCTGACTCCACCTCACCACGCTCTCCGTCGCTGTCGGTCTGCAATAACCCGGTAACCTGAGGGGTCAACCCTCTCTTGCTGTCTCGCTCCCAACGGTTGCCCCACTCGCCCCCACGACAGGGGCGGCAGGGAGGGGTGGGGCAGCGCCCGGAGCAGAAGGAGGAATATTCCGGCTAATGATCCACACATTCCGGGAAGATAACCGCAGGGCACCCACATGGCGAGGGCAAAGGAGAACCCGGAGAAAATAAAGCAAAATTCCGAAGGGTCGTGTAATAGGCGGCCGAATAGCCTCAAGTTCAACCGTCAAAACAAACCAGTTTCTTTTTTTAAATATATAAATAAACATTGGATTTTGCGTCCCGCGGTGGAGGGGCCCGGCGGCGGAGGAAGGGAACCCAACTCAAACGCCGACAGCGGCGACTCCGTTTCAGTGCCATGGGTGGTGTCAGGAACAACGCGCGGGCCACACAATCTGGCAATGAAAATTGTCTGTGATGTTGGTTTGTCGCGTTTTGGTGAGCTTGACGACGCGCGGCTCGCCGCCACGAGGTGGCCCTCCCCCCCTCCCCCTCGGCCGGCAGTCGTCGCACCGGAGTTAATTTTTGGCAGGGCAGCGTATCGAGCTACTGGCACTACAGCATACAGGGAGGGGTCAGACAGGCAGGCAGGCAGGCGGGAGGAGGGTCAGCGTGGCCTGCCGGCCGTCCTGGGGGACGCTCGGAGGGAAGTCAGCGCCCCCGCCCCGCCCCGCCCCGCCCCGCCCCGCCGTCCCCCGACCGCACCACATCACGTCAGGGAGTCGGAACGGCCGTCTCGGGACGCGGCGCCACTGCTGCAGCGTCCGCCGCCACCACTGCGGGGGTGCTTGGCGATGGGTGAAATGTAAGGCAAAGGCCACTGTAGGAAGGTGCGCGGCGGAGGGGGGGGGTGGAATGTTGTGTGAATGCGAGAAGGGCCCAGGGACAAGGGGGAGGGAGGGTCGCAGCGAGTGACCCATGTGTGGCATCCGTCAGGCGGACCAGCCAGGGAGGACCGACCCGGCTATGACACCCGGAGGGCTCAAACTTTCCAGCAGCCGTGCATACACTGGCCCGGCGCGCATGGATTTGCAGAACAAGCCCACGCAAACAAACACGAACACAGCCACTCACGGAGACAAATAGGCTCAGCCGCTCAAACATGCTGGAGTACGCGGCGCCCGGCCGGCACGGCAGGCAGGACGCCTCTCGCCTTCATTAGCGACGTACCTGCGACAGAGAGAGAGAGAGAATGATTAGATGTCGGACGAAGCCATTTTAACGCATCATTGTGGGGCCGCAGTCACAAAGCAGTGGCGCTCAAAAGACGCCAACAGAGAGCAGCTGCAGCTGACGATGGTGCCTCCCCCCCCCCCCACCACACCGCGTCGTCAGCAGCCCCCCCCCCTCCCGCCCGGTCTTCATTCTTGCTGAAAACCGACGACATTGGAAGCTGATGAAAACATCCCGGCATTGAAACGAGCGCAGCGGGCGGCATTATTATGGAGGAAAATGTGTGGCAGATGGCACGAGAGTAAAAGCGGAAAAAAAAAGGATAAAGGAGTGAAATAAATAGAGAGAGAGAGAGAGGCAACAAGCTTTGGGGAAGTCCTTCCCCGGAACGACAGTGGTGCAGAGAACAAAGTCTCATCCGCGCCACCGTATAGCGCGGACGTGAAATATTTAGCGCGCGGCGTAAAGCCGCTTCGCGAGCGCCGCGTCACTCTCTCTCTCTCTCTCTCTCTCTCTCTCTCTCTCTCTCTCTCTCTCTCTCTCTCTCTCTCTCTCTCTCTCTCTCGCGGTCCGCGGCCGTCTGTCCGTCGCACTCCCACTGGCAACTTTTAATTTTCATGTACCGCTCGCGCGGAACGCACACGTCGTTTGGAGAGCTGCCCTTCAAAGCCTGTTTTTAGAAACAGAAAGTATGAGTGCGCGAGGAAAAAAAAATTTTTATAAGTGAAAGTCGTAAGTTTAAGCCGTGCTCAGATTTGGCAAGACGTTTGCAAGAAACGGCCGAAAGAATGCTAGGTGACTACAAGCGAGCGGTCCCCGCCGGTCCCCGCGCCCCGCCGCCCCGCGTCATGCAAGCCAAACTACGCGCGCCCCCACGCCACCCCCTCATACATAGCATGTGCGTTGGAAACATGCCACAGCCCACATATCACGCAGGCCAGGCCGGGCCAGCCAGCGGCCGTCGCTCTGTCTCTCTCGCACCCGTCCGGGACGCCCCATGAGTGCGAGCGAGACAGAGGCACCGATCGGAAACAGCCCGCGGGCCGCATCTGACTCACGCATCGCGGCAGGAAAAAGTGACCCCCCCCGCCCCGCCCCCCGCGGCCCCGGCTGCCACGGCCGTCGCCGCCACGCCAAGCCGACATAGACAAATCTATTTCTCCGTCTGATCACCCGCGAGGCGATCATTCGCGGCCGAGACCTCACTTCCGGCATCCGGATCCGGCCAGCAACCACGCTCGCCGAAAAACCGTCCTCACTGCCACCGTCGCCACCACACTGCCCTATCCACTCGGGCTTCGCCGAGGGCTTCGCGGGGTTCCAGTTTACATTTGGCTGGGCCGAGACAGCGATCAGGTGGCGTGATCCCGCACTGGCTGGGGTGCAGCGCCGCGTCGAGGACGTCTCACCGGGACGCTGCATTATTAAATCCAGCCAAAGCGGGGCGCGCGCGCGGGATTCAATGCACACGACCGCGGAACTGATTTCGTCGGGGAGGGGAAAAGATTGAGCCGCACAGAGAGAAAAAAAAAAAAAACAGATAAATCTCGCGTAGGACAACTAAAGAATGCTTTTGGAGAACTGGAAAAAGAGGTGGGAGCTCGCACCGCGCCATGCCAACCAGATTGCCGAAGGTAAGAGAGGCCCCCTCACCAACTTATTCTTTGGCAACTTCCCTCTCCGACCCATCCGAGAGAGCGGAGGGGTGGGGGGGTGGGGGGGGTGGGGGGGGCGAAAGCAAGGCCTGCTTCACTTTCCCGGGCTTAGAAGAAAGAATTCGGAGATGTGGGAGCGAATCCGGGCAACCGGGAGCGGCCCTCGACAACTCAAAGTTAGACGCGGCTTTTTCAACCGAATCGTTTCCATGTCGTACAACGCGGCTGTCTAATTGCTTTCCGCGGAGGAGACGAGAGGCAGCGGTGGAGCAGTACTGCACAGAGGGCCCGAAGACTGAGCGCTGGTACCCGCCGGGTGCGCCATGTTATTCCCGTCGCTGTGAAATTTGCATGTATATGATATGGCGACGGACGGTTTGGAGGTCCACGTCGCGACGTCCCAGGTGCACGTGTCTCGAGGACCGTGCCCTGCAGAAAATTCAGGAGTAAGTCTCGAAAAAACGAGATTTCTCAGAGAAACAGGGCAATGAGACAGTCAGTTTATCTGCAGCGTCTGACGGGCGATCTCCCTCCTCACAGATGTGCAGGATCAACAGAGCGAGACGCGTGCAGCAGCAGGCCGCCGGCATCCGCGGCAAGTCCTGGAGCATCCGCAGGTGTGAGGAGTGGCGACGTGGACCACCAAACTTGCGCCGCGCCAAAACACTGCGCGGATGGGGGAAACTTCTCATGTATCTGCCTGGCAAGAAAAGAGAAAACGGGCGGGGGCGATGCTTCGCGGCGTAGCACAGTGTAACACCTAGAAGTTGGTATCTGCGTCGCCGGCAGCCCCGGAAGGGTCACACATGCCAGCAATGCCAACAACACCCGCGAAAAAAAAAAAAAAAACCGCCCCAAAACAATTCGAAATTAATCTCTCTTTTCAGTTTAACAGGGCGCCAGAAGACGCGGTGTATGGCATTAATCGCGAATTCATCGTGAAGTTAGAAACACAAAGAAAACTGGAAACAAATGCAGTGTTAAAATTTTGGTTGTCATTTGATGACAATTCCAAGACTATTTTTTTTTACAACCAATGTCATCAGAACTATTGATGGCATTTTTGTCACGCCCATGCAAAAGGTATACGAGCTTTGATGAAAATCAATTGGCAATGACATTGTCATCATTGAAAAGTAAAGCGAGAAATCATCCAAGATTTTTTAATAAAGGGACAACAAATTTTTACAGTGTGGACGACTGTTTCTTCTGTTTCTTTAATTTCGGTGCCAAGCTCCATGCTGAGCTGCCGCCCTGGCCACCGCCGCCCTGGCCGCTCGTTGGCAAATGTTTCCCTTTGTGGTCCCACTGGTAATCCGAGGCTGGCTGGCGCAGACAGGGGGGCGGGGCGGCGGGGTCCTCGTCACCACACTAGATAGGCATCCGTTCGTTTTCGAGGCCACCCTCGCCCAGCGCGCCGCGCCAAGTGGGAGGTATCGCGACGACACCAACACTGGTAGCGCACTCCACTGTTTGTGTTCGGCTTCCTGGCATCCATCATGGCCTAGCTGCGGAGGCGACCCCGCCGCTTCCTTTGCCAGCGCCACTCATTTTACAGGGCGGCGTCAAACCGGAAGTGGGTCGAGGCGGGGCATATGAATGAACTCGCAGACAGACACAGAGACACTGGCAAACCCGCCCGCAAGTACACCGACCTCCACAAACACCTTTGTGTTGCTCGCATCCGTTAATGTCATCACTTGGCCTTCCTTCCTCTTCCTCCTCATTCCTCTTCCTCTCACATATCTTCACCGCGAAACTATGTTGTCACTTTAAGATGACAAAATCATGGATGCCATTTCCATCACTAGAAAAAGACGACAATCATTTATCACATTGTCTTTTTAGCCTTGCTATGGCGGCGAGGTGACGGCCAAAATTTTCCGTGTTTTTTTTTTTTTTTTTTTTTTTTTTTTTTTTTTATTTATTTTATTCCCTGGTTTTTCCTCCGTTTCTTCGGGCGCGGGTAAAGGCCACTGCGCCACCACGACGCTAGTCCGAGAGGACACTGGAGCCAAGCAAACATCCAGCCAGGCGCGCTGCTGGCGGTGCCGGCCTCACCACACACGCCCTTGTCCGAGCCCTTTCCTTCATTCCGCCGGGGCAAGAGGCAAAAGCCAAGCCGTCCTTTGCCACGGCCACGGCCCCGTCCCCCTCCCCCCTCCACCTCCACCTTTGCTCCCCCGGCGGAGTTCTTACACAGAGACGGGCTCTCAAGAGCCAGCGATGCCACCCTTCCGGCAATATTTCATAGGAATGCGACAACATCTTGATTTATACGATATTCCAGATCGCGCGGCGGGCGGCGCACCTTGGAGCCGCCCTGCTGCTATTGCTGGCGCTCTGCACCAGTCCCTGGGCTCGGCGGACCCAGTGGACCAGGCACCGCGCTGCCGGCGAACAAGAGGGGCTTCTTTGGGTCAACAGCCCCGGTCCGGCGTCAACGCGGCCAAGTGGCAAACACCATTTGGGACGAGTTAGCGCGGAGCATAAACGTCACCGTCGCACAGTGGGCCAGAGGACCGGTGGTGGGAGGCGCGGTCGAGTCGCGTTTTGAGCTCCAGAGTCGCAAAACAGGACTCGGAACCGAACGTAAGACCCCACCAACGGACTGCACGTTTCGAGAGCAAAATATTGGTGAGGTCACCACGTTCGGTTCGGGTCGCATTTAGCGACTCTGGAGCTCAAAACCCGTCCGGAATTTGACCGCCTCCACCGGTCTTCTGACCCACTAAGCATCGCGCCGACGCTGTAGTCAAGGTGAACGGCGTGGAGCCTTGAAACAGGCAGACCAGGATCTTGATTTCTTTCGTCTTCTCCATGCGCGGAAAAAGTGTTAAGCTATAGCATGCACGTATTTGCCAAAAAAAATAAAAATAAAAAATTGATGAATGTTTGTGCAGTGTGCCCGAGCGGCGGCCGCCGCTGTGTTCGGTTCGGGCGCTGAGTGATGGATCTTGCGGTTCCTGTCCGCCGCCATGGAAGATCATTAGCGAACTAGACCACATATTTACATGAGGGAACACACGCCGAGCCGGCGTGGGCGTCAGGGGTGGCGGCGGCAGGGCTCAAGGAGAGGGGAAAAGGGGGGAGGGGGTTGGGCGCTGGAAGTGGGGCAAACAGGAAGGTGGACGAAGAGGTCGCGGAGGGACGCTATCTCCGGACCAATATGCGGCGCGCCTTTTCAATGACGGGGACAAATTTCACACGCATGCTCCGCCATCATGTTCGTCACGTCAGCGGAAATTGGCGGAGCCGCGCGCGCGTGTGTGTGTGTGTGCGAGAGTGTTGGTTAACAAGAAACCGCGAGGAGGGTGCCGATGGGAACGCAAGGAGCGCGCTCTTTGCCCATTCGGCGGCATTGTTGGGATTGGATGGCAGGGGGTGGGGGAGGGAGACAAGTTGGCATCAGGCCGGAGAGCGACCGACAACGGCCAGACACCGCCATTTTTTTTGCCCTTTTCTCTCCTCTAGCGCGCGCGGCGGGGATCCGCACTGTAAACACTAAGTATACTAATGCGAGTGTTCTTCTTGCCCCGCTCCAGCGATGAGGCAAGCCCGGCCAACAACAACAACAACAACAACAACAACAACAACAACAACAACAACAACGTGTGGCAACCTTCGATAGTGCAGGAGATATATGGCGGTCGGCACAGCAGCGCGCTGCTGGACGCGGCCAGGGGCGTACCCGCTGTCGCCTGTCCCTTGAACCCCGAGAAAAGGGTGGGGGGGGGGAGGGGAAGTGCTGCGTCATCCACCTTACCTTACCTAACCTTTTTCCAGAGCGACGCCGCCAGCCCACCGGCGACGCACGTGGACACGTCGGTTTGTCACATGCGTTGGAATTATTTTCCGCGACCCCCGCGGCCGGGACGGACGGCGAGTCAAAGGGAACGAAAAGGGAAGTAATAAGAGGCCGGCGCCAGGGCGGTGGCGGCCAGGGTCAGGGCGGTAGGGCGACAGCCCCCCTGCAGTGACGTACTGAATTGTTCTTAAATTGCGGGAATGAATAAAATGAATAAAAGAAAGGGCGGGCGGCGCGGCGGCGGTGACTTCGCGCGCGGCGGGGACTCTTTGATCGTCGCGGCCGTTCACCCACATGACGAACAGGAGAAGAAGAAGAAGAAGAAGAAGCAAAAGAAGAAGAAAAAGAAGAAGAGAGGGAACTAACGAGCTCAGTGTCACAAAGGTTTGTACTTAATCAGGAAAAGTGGTCCACTGGAGCAGCAATGATCCTGACGGGGACGGCCACAAATAATGCAGCAAGGCCTGCGGCGTGGTGGCGGCGCCTGCCTGCCGCCTTGTCTCGCCGGGCCAGCCAGACAGGCCAGCCGCGCTATTACCATAATGAATTTCCGTGTAAACACATCCCTGCGATCTATTACGTAAATACGGCCGCCGATTAGAATTTTCACGCCGTTTGCGACGCCGTCCTACATTCCGGCGACCCGAATGAGGTACTTTACGGCCACGCCACGGGCATCGCCGAGGAGGGCGACCGAGGGCCACGCCGAGGGCCACGCCCACCGACAGCCGAGTAGCCGGCGCCGTGCATGCACAAGCAGTGACGGCCTCTAAAACAAACGTAGCGGAACGATTAACTGCGCCGCCCCGCCACAGTGAGCCAGAAGACCGGCGCAGGCGGACAAAAATCTAGTCGCGTTTTGAGTTTCAGAGTCGCCAACAATAGGATTCGAACCGAACGCGTGACCCCACCAATGGATTCCTCGTTCGGAGAGCGATCCATTGGTGGGGGTCACACGCTTGGTTTGAGTCCCATTTAGCGACTCGGAGCTCAAAACCCGTGCCGGATTTTGCCAGCCTCACCTTGCTGCCTTCCCGGGCCGCCCACCTTCCCTGGCTGCCTTGCTCGGCCGGCCGCACTGAATTAAGGGGCGCAGCGATGCATCGCCTTGTTCCTTTTTATCCCCCTCTGACTGCCGTCATTCGTTGCACGCCGCGCCGGAGGGAAAATGAAACACGATTTAGAACTGTCAGAGGAGCGCGTTCTGCCTGCGCCGCCCGGCGGACGCGACGCCAGGTTGGCCCGGCAGCGCGGCAGGCAGATTCAAGGGAAAAAGTTAAGTCGCACTATTAAGCAGAAGCGGCCGGCCGGCGGCCATCCCGGCCTCGCTGCATTTGCGTGTAATTGGCTTGTCGCGAGAGAAAAAAAAAAAGAGTTGGCGCAAACTTTAACGCACACCGGGCCGCCATAATGGAAGGCGACGCAAACATATTTTATTTCGAGTGTGCCGGTTATCACCGCCGCGGCGCGTATATCACGCCGCCGAAAGCGCTTCCACTCGGCCGGGCTCTTTAAGGTGGCGGGGCGGGGCGCCGTGAGTGACGCTGAGGAAGAAGGATGTGCCATTGGCGGTGTAGCGGCCCCGCGCTGCAACATTGCATCAAGTTATAACGCGTCGAGTGTTCAAAGTTCGCAAAGCCGGAGCTCGAGTTCGGCGCGACAATTACGATCGTCAGGGTGGGAAGTTGCGGGCGGCCGGGGCGGCCGGGGCGGGCGGGGGTTCATCTGTCGTGAAGCAGCAGCGCGGGGGTATTCTTCTAGGAGCCTTGGCCCGGATAACACAGACGAGACGCCGCGCGACAGACAGACAGACAGACAGACAGTCGTTGGGGCGCGAGGTGGCCCACCGCGACACGCACCAACACACACGCACACACAAGCACAGAGGTTGCGCATCCCACACGGGTGCTATGCTAGGGACAAGAATGAAGAAAAAAAAAAAAAAAAAAAAAAAAAACGTGCGCCGTGTAGCCGGAGATTCCCCCGTTCGGTGAAAGATTTTGAATCAGAATGCTGTTGTTGTTGCGCCCGAAAACCAGCACTCCGACTGCGTGGGTTTCTCATATATATATATATTTATATACATGTTTTTTTTTGTTGTTTTTTTTTTTTTGCCTTACACATTTCGCCCGAGTCCTGATATTGAAATGGCATCTCCTGTCGGAAGTTGTTGTGCCGAGCCTCGGGTCGGGGCTCACGGCCTGGGGGCCAGGCTCGAACAAAATTACACTCTGGTGTGCGATTCGAACCCGCGACAGCGACAGCGGCACGATGTCGCTTTCGGGTGGGGGGACGAGATTTATTCCTCCATCATGCGTATGCCTCTTTCCCTCCTTTTCACTGGAAAAGGACACACATACACACAAACACCACACAAACACGCGCAGACGCCCATGCAAGCGGGTTGGGGAGGAGGTCGAGCGAAATAGAGGACGAGTGAGGCAACATTCTGCATTTTGCCTCCGTGCCCCTTGTCTCCGAGCTGGCAGACAAGCCCACTCCACCCACCTTTACTCGATATCGGCGAAGTGCTCCGGCCCGGTGCTGCACGCCCACCACAGTCATCCCCCCACCCCCGGCCCGAGTTTCAAATCTTCTTTTTCCGGCCAGGGCATAGCTCTGGCTTGCTCCTACTGGCTGGTCCAGATTGCGCTCAATGCCGCCGCCAAGAATGCCGTGCTGACAGCCGGGCTTCGAGCAGGCAGCGCGTGTGCCGCCCCCCGCGCCGCCCCCGCGCCGCCCCCGCGCCGCCCCCGCGCCGCCCCCGCGCCGCCGCACAGTGGGTCAGAAGACCGTCAAGGCGCCCAAAATCCCGGACACGTTGGGAGCTCTAGAGTTGCTAAATGCGACCCGAATCGAACGTGTGCTCTCCAAACGAGGAATCCATCGGTGGGGTCACACATTCGATTCGAGGCCCATTTAGCGACTCTGGAGCTCAAAACGTGATCCGGGATTCCGGCCGCCTCAACGGTCTACCCTCTGTGCGCCGCCACGTCCTGGATTAACGTCAAAAGTCAGCAACGCACTTAGCCAGACCATGACGGCGGGCCAACAGTGGCGGAGCTCCGCGTTGCGCACCGCCGGCGATAAATTGGCCGAAACCGTCAAAGTTGCTTTTCCGAGTTTTTCTACTCACACACCGCATTATTTATTCTTGTGGCTCCGTGCGGCCACCAAGACCGCCTGCCGACCAGTGGGATGCTCTTCGTGTTGAATTCCAGCCGCCACGCCGCGCCACGCCGCGCCACGCCACGCACGGCTCGCAAGAGATAAATCAGGGAGGCAGTGCTTTTGGCCGACCAAGAGGTCAGCCCCGCCGCGCCGTCCCGAACGCCGTCCGAAATAATACAAACGGCCAGCCAGACAAAAGCAGGGGCGGGGACCGCGCAGGGTTACGCGCCAAATAATTAGGGGATCGCCAAGGGAAAAAGCACAGGCGAGTTGTTCTGATCTCGCACACCCACACACGTATACTCGTACCGTACACACATACACAGTCACACACCGACAGGAAGGTAGCCGAATCCACGCAGCGCGCGCGTCCTCCTGTGTGTGAGCACAACACCGCCCCGGACCCGGATTATACTTACTGAGGAAAGGGCATTTTTCGCAGAGTGTGCACGTGAACATCGCCGCTAGCAAATGAGCAGCAGCCATGCACCACAGGTGCGGCAGCGGTGGAAGTCATTGCTTTGCCCGAATGCGGCTCTCCCAGTGATATTGCAACGTCTGCCAATTTGTTTTAAATACACACCACCGCACCGTGGGCCAGAAGGGAGGCGCAGGCGGTCCAAATTCTAGACGCGTTTTAAGCTCCAGAGTCGCTAAATGGGACTCGAACCGAGCGTGTGACCCCACCAATGGCTTGCTCTCCGAACGAGGAACCCATTGGTGGGGTCACAATCTCGGTTCGACTCTGGAGATAAAAAAAAAATAAAATATTCCAATGCTCATGCATTGCGTGGTGTTCCGCTAATTTAAAAAATAGTTGCGAAAGTAGTTTTTTATTGCCAACCAGGCATGGGCAGGAAAGTAAAGTAAAGTACCGCGGTACCAGGTGGTACAGGTGGTATAGGCGTCGGTTCCCGGTACCGGGGTCGACGGATCGAGTCCCACTTTTTCTCAACATTTTTCGAATGGCCCGCTCACTGCGGCTCCATCCCTGCCGCGTCTAGAGCCCGGCTGACGCCGCATCTACCATGAGCCGTGGTGGCTGAGATCGCTAAGGCGTCGGACTTGAACAGTAAGGTCCGGGGATCGAATCCCAACATTTCAATACATTTTACGACTGCCTCCCTCATCCCAATACGACTCAAACCCGTCGTCCGACACTCGGCAGACGTGCAGTCGTGATAGCGTAGTGGTCTGGATCATTTGTCGTCCACTATGCTTGGGTGTCTAAAAAGCAGTCCGCTTCGGCGGATTGGCCTCGGCACTGGTTCGATCCCCGGTCGTTCCAGCCACTCGCAATTGGTCGCGAGTGGGTCCATTCTGATTCGTCGGTTTGGAGTTGATAAGTCCTTTGAAGCTGGCCCTTCACACTGCATGTTCGGTAGAGAGCGCCGGACAGCGGGGGTACCACTGTGGGTACCACTGACCACCCCGCGAAAACCAAAGGCTCTCAACCCCCGCCCTTCACCCGGCCCACATCAGATGAGAACCCCTGGGGTCGCCGCCTGGAATGCACCGGTTCCCCCGATCCACCGAAGTTGCAGGCGGTCCTCCCTACTGTGTGGGGAGGTGGGAGAAGGGCCCCCATTTTTTCTTCTTTTTTTTTTCCTCCAAGTTCTTTTGTTGGATGCGCCGCTGTACAGCGGTTTGCAGCGCATGGAGCCCGTGGTACCCGTGGGTACGTCAAGTACCGTCGGTACTTTCGAAGGTACCTGTAAAGTACCGCGGCACCGAAAATTTCGATAGTACCGGTAAAGTACCGCGGTACCATAGTTTTCGGTAGTACCGGTAAAGTACCGCGGTACCATAGTTTTCGGTAGTACCGGTAAAGTACCGCGGTACCATATTTTTCGGTAGTACCGGTAAAGTACTGCGGTACCGATTGTGGAGTACCGTGCCCATGCCTGTTGCCAACATAGGAAAATAAATTTTACGTGTCTAGAATTTGGTCCGACTGCGCCGCTCTTCTGGCCCACTGTGCACCGGGTCTCGTCACCCGGCGAGGTGCTCCATCCGGATGGTGAAGTTGCGCGACGGAGTGAGGCGGCCTGGCCGGATCGAAGCCCGGCCAGCCAGTCGTCCCTGAGTCCGCTCGGTCCACAGCCGGGCCTCCGGGCAGAGATAAATTAGCATGCCGGGGATGGGACTCTTGGCACGCACCGAGCGGCACTCAGTGCACCGCGAGGCCGCCGCTGGGCTGCGGGGGCTGGCACTGCCTAGCGCTGCCCGTGCGGCCGCAGCACCGCCACAGTCTCGCATCGGCCGGTTTGCATAGGTTTTCGGCCTCCTCGGCTCCGTGCGCGCTCCCCAACCCGAACCGAAGCATCGGTTTGGCCTTAAACCGGTAGCTGGCTTCGACTCCCGGCGCCGCGGATTTTTTTTTTCGGGGGCTCTGATTTTTGCAATCGTCACCACATCGTTCAGGTGCCTCCATGTTGCAGGGTGTTAACTTTGCAAGGCCGCAGACGGTCATTTACACCGACAAAAATGCCTGCTTGTACCGGGAATCGAAGCTGGTCTAACACGGCGGTGAAGTCGGTGAGGAGTCAGCCAGCCGGAGTACCCACCACCTGCGCGGCGGCTCGGCCAGCAGCTCGGCGAGAAGCTGGCGGCGATCCGGCGGCGGCTCTCCTGGTAGCAGCGAGCGACTCGCGAGAGTGTGATTAATGCGTTTTTCAGCAGATTGCTTCCAGCGCCCCGCCCCGACGCCACCGACTTTTTGTCCCCGCTTGGCCGGAGTGGCGGCAGCCAGCGACCGCGGTCAGCATGACCACCGTGCCGGACCGTGCCGGACCGTGCCGGACCGCGCCACAGTGGGCCAGAGGACCGGTGCCGGCGGCCGAAAATCTAGACGCGTTTTGACCTCCGGAGTCGCTTAACAGGACTCGAACTAAACGGGTGACTCCCACCAGTGGATTCGCCGTTCGGAGAGATATACATTGGTGAGGTCACACGTTCGGTTCGAGTCTCATTTAGCGACCCTGGACCCTGAAAAGGATTCCATTTCACTCGGAGCCGCGTTTACCCACGGCACGGCACGTTTACCCCGGGGTAACGCTGCGATCCGTTCACCGTCCTGCGAGGCCTCTCGCGACCACAGGGAGCCTGCCGAGAAAATGACCCGCCACCGCCCCACTCAGGCCTGACCTTTCAATAATGCCAATGCCATCGAAAGATGGAGCGAGAATTTGCGCCCCAGGCGGCAGAGGCCAGCCGGCCAGCCTTCTGGTCCGGACGGCGCGCCGCGAGCAGAGAGTCGCTGTCTCTCTCGCACCCGGACGGAACGCGCGGCGAAGCCCAAGGCGAAGCCCTGGCAATGAACGGGGCTTTGGTCGCCGATTGGGACGCCGCTGGCCGCCGGTCTTCCGGCCCACTGTGGCGCGCCAGGCCGGGCCGAGGCCGCGCTACCAGTCGCCCGGAAGCCCCCTAAATTCACTGAGAGCGCAGCGTGCAGCGAGTCCCGTCACGTCTGCGCCACTCCGCACAGCGCAGCATGCATTTTATTTTTCATCGCGCGTTGCGGCGCATGGCCCAGGCAGTCGGAGAAAACCATTACGCACGCCGCCAACGAGAAGAAAGACCCTGTGTCAATACCCCGCGCCAAAAGAATGAAATTTGAAACGGCCGCGAGGGCGAGCGTCAAAGGCCGGGTCGAAACGGGGGGTATCCGCAACGACTTAATTTTGCAACAAGCGGGCCGGTTCCAAACATCGTTTGCGGAGAGAGAGAGAGAGAGAGAGAGAGAGAGAGAGAGAGAGAGAGAGAGAGAGAGAGAGAGAGAGAGAGAGAGAGAGAGGCGGAGACACGCTTCGGAATGGGGCTACTGCACCGCACCGGCGGGGCGTGGATCATCCTGTCTGGAAGTTCCCGCCTGTATATTAGGGCCGAAATTCGCGTCCCGCGTGCGCGTGCCGCGCGTGCGTGCCGCGTGCGCTGGGCGTGGCGACCCAGTCCCACTGCTCGTCGCTCCTGATAAGGCCGACCACGCCCTCACAATGAGCGACAAAGGTTTGCGTCAAGCCGTGCGTCAAGCGAGGCCGCCGCCTGCTGGAGAGCTTTTTCCCTCTGTGTTCCGGCCCGCTCTGAGCTTTGACCGGCCGGCCCCCACACTGTCAGGGAGCGCTTAAAAGTTGCCGGCGTCTGTGTCTGAAAAGCAAACAGACACACGCCCTAGTCGTCCCGCGCTCACATTTTCCGGGAAGATTATCTAGATGAAGTAATCATCATTTTCGAGGGGAGGGAAAAGGCGCGCTCCCAAAACAGCGGTTTACACCGACGTTTTTCTTGTTCCCAGCGACTGCCGTCGGCCCACGTTTCGCAAAAAGTAAAATTGCAGTGATTTAGCACCTCGAAGCGAATTAAAGGCACGTTGCGCCTAACTTCGGGGCGTTGTTGTCACAGGGACGGCCCGCGGCCAAATGCACCCCAGACAATGGGAGCGACAGAGAGAGATGGCGGAGGTCAGACGGCGGGGGAGCAGAAAAAAGGAGAGCCGCGGGTGCAGCGGTGGGGCGGTCGCGCGGAGAGCAGGCGGGGTAGGTTGGCCATCCACAAGCCCGAAAGACAAACGACCCAAAACTTTCTATTTTCCACTAACAAATAAATCCTCACTTTCTCCTTGCTTCTGAGCCCCATATACTCACAAAGGGGTTAGAAGCACTCTGTGATGGGCCAGGAGAAGCATAGGGAGAGGAAAAAAATGAAAATGGGGCGATGGATCGCGTCCGGCGATACATTCATTATGGATGCGAGTTGGCGTTCGCAACCCCCTTCGGGTTGGATTTCCTTCCGTCCGATTGGTTCTTACGCCTTCACAAACGACCCGTATGGGCGGGGACCTGTTTAGGAAATCGTCAACTTTTTGATCGACTCCACACGTAACTTACGAATAATGTCGGATTGGTGTGCCGTACACCAAATTGAGTGAAATGTAAAGCGGGGCAAGGTGACGCAAGGTGTTCGCAATGAGCAATCATCGCAATTGAGACGGAAAAAAAAAGAAGGAAAGCTACCGGCAACTAAAAAGTTTCCAGCCTAGGCCGCTGGAAATGTTTTAATGCGAGGAAAAACGCCTCGGAGAGGAAGCGCGGTTCCGTGCAGCGCACAGGGACCGGGCCGAGCTCAGCCTCCGAAATAAAAGGAAACAGAAGCAAGTCCGGCGGATCGCGCGTTGCTAGCGCGGCCTCCTCCAAAGAGATTTTAGCTCCGGGAGACGTTTACTTCGGCGGCCGTCTGGTTCCGTCCCGTCACCGTCGTCACTGGGCCCCATTGTACTTTGTACAAAAATCGTTGTTCTTTTGTACAAGAATCATTGTACGTTGAAAGTACAACAAAAAACTGACTTAAAAATTTGCCAGAATTTGTCGTATACTTGTGTAGCGGTCTCTTCTTGCAGTGTTCCCTTTGGCGTCGGCACGTTCTGCAAACCAGGTCACGATAACTCGACCGGCGTCAACAAGCTGCTAATGAAAACGGGAAAGCGCGCAACGCGGGGCTCACTCTATTGAATAAGGAGAGGAGCCACAATTAAAGGTCCTGGCGCGGCTCCAGGCGCAGAGAGCTGCGGAGACACTGGAGAGGGACTGGATGGTGTCGTCGAGGGGACTGCGTATATTTCGCGGCGGAAACGAGTAATGGCTGACCAGAGTTGCGTGTTTCCGGAGGGAAGAAAGTGAGAGTGCAAGACGCCAGCGGACGGTGCGGCGGGGACGCACAGAGGGCCAAAAGACCGGCGCGCAGGCGGCCAAAACTCCAGACGCGTTTTGAGCTCCAGAGACGCTAAATGGGACTCGAACCGAGTGTGTGGCCCCACCAATGTACTGCTGTCCGAACGAGGAATCCATTTGTGGGGTAGCACGTTTTGTTCGAGTCCCATTTAGCGACTCTGGAGCTCAAAACGCGTCTGGAATTTTGGCCGCCCCAACGGTCTTCTGACCTACTGTGGCACGGCTCGACCGGGTTGTCCACAATGGGAACATTCTTAATGTTTTAGTGCGACTTTGTTTTGTCAAGGTAGTCCAACTTTCTGCGCTTTGGAGTCATGCCCTGCTCTCTTTCTTCCCTGCACAAGCTGGAAAAAAAATAAAAAAAATAAGGGCGTGGAGAGCGGTGCAGACTTTAACTTACGTTACGAGAAAGGATTGAAAGGGTTCGGGATAATCCTCCCCCCGCGACGCCGCGAAGTCTAAACGGATGCACTCGGCAAGGACCCTCCTGCCTCGGTGCACAGTGGGATAGACAAAACAAAGTGCCGCCGTAATGAAGACTGCGAATCTGTGTAATACACGCCACTCCCAACTTTGGCCGCAAAGTTGTACACCAACAAGCACCAAGTCCCACTGCAGCGGGCTCACTGCATAAACCGGCCGGGCGCAGTCGCGGTGGGGTACACGGTCACCATCTCCTGGAATTTCCAGGAATATCGGTTGTTCATTCGCAGGAGATGGTGGCACCATTAAGCTGGAACAGGGCCGTTTTTCTTGGTCTCCTCCATCGCGTTCCGAGCTCCGGAGTCGCTGAATGGGACTCGAACCGAACGTGTGACCCCACCGATGGATTGCTCTACGAACGCGGAATCCATTGGTGTGGTCACATGTTCGGATCGAGTCCTCTTTAGCTACTCTGGAGCTCAAAACGCGACTGGATTTTTGGCCGCCTGAGGCGGTCTTCTGGCCCACTGTGCGGCGCCCCAAAGGACGCCGGCCGGGTGACGGCGACGTCCACAACAACGTCGTCATTAAGATCAAAGCGCTGCGCCGGGAACGTCACCCGCTGCAACCTGAAGGGACCTGAAGGGACCTGAAGGGTTCTCCAGGGAAAGAGCAGTCTCTCGAACGGGCAAAAAACAACGGCGACTTTGACAAATACCCGAAAACAGGGTGTGATCTGCGTCCAGCGTCCAGCGGGCCCTCCTACCCCGCGCACTGGACACACCTTCTGAGAATCACATCAACATTTTTTTTCCCCAACTCTCATCCATCTCCACCGCCGCCATTTAATCTCTGGCCGCTTTCTCAATTCCCAGCGACACCATGTCGAACCTGGTCTCGATTTATCGCAACAAAAACAGGGTCTGCTCAGCAGCGCGACGCCCGCACTAAACATCCTAAAGGATTACTGCTGCTGCGCTGCGACTCCGAGGGTGCTGCCTCGGAGCCACGCACGCCTCTTTCTCACGCAGTCCGAGTCAGATAACGCGAGGG
The DNA here is from genome assembly GCA_030522485.1 of Stenchaetothrips biformis. Lineage (NCBI taxonomy): Eukaryota > Metazoa > Arthropoda > Insecta > Thysanoptera > Thripidae > Stenchaetothrips > Stenchaetothrips biformis. The sequence continues at coordinate 12,512,266 of CM060097.1, forward strand.
AGACAAAAGATGATGTGAGACTGAATATCGTTTTATAGAGACAGTAAACTTGGTCCGTGCGTCTCTCTCTCTCTCTCTCTCTCTCTCTCTCTCTCTCTCTCTCTCTCTCTCTCTCTCTCTCTCTCTCTCTCTCTCACACACAGTCAGAGGGTCGACGGCACATTTATGTGCCCCCGATCTATCGGCGTGTGCGTATTTTTACGTCTGCATTACACTCGGCAGCGCGTCGCATGTTTATCGCAAAAGGAATACCAATGGAGGGAATCCGAATGATTCGCGGTAAACAAGGGCCGTAAACAACTGATAACAATGTAAGTCCAAAAAAAAAAAAAAAAAAAGGACGGATGACGCGAGGAATCGCTTAAAGAAATCGTGTAAGAGTTTAAAAACAAAGTAGTGAAGAAGTAAATTTAAGAGAAACTCAGGTGTTGCAGGAAATTGACGACGTAGCATTCAAACCGGGCCGGCATTCGAACAGGCCGGAACGGCATGCACTGTGGCTTGCCCACAGCAGCCAGGGCGGGCAGGATACACAGCCCGGAGGGAATGCATAATACCAAGGTTGCTCGGTGACACAGTTCTTGAAATAAGAAGTTTGGGTCAGGCTGTCAAACTTGGTGACGAGGTCCCGGTGGTGGCCCGGCCGGACTAACTAGCCGCCTTTTCGCGCGCGAAATGCACCCCGGAATTATGTATGAGTTGGACAAAGTAGTGTCTTCCAATAAAATAAAAAATTGAAAAAAAAAAGAAGAAAAAGAAAGTTGGTCGGCCGAGGAAGAACTTGTGACTGAGTGGTCTGCGAATAGATGATGGATGAGCCACGCGGGAAGACAAGAGCGCGGTGTCCTTGACGCCAGTGACTGAACACTAAAACGCTTTGTTGGGGAACACGATGCCGCGCGGCAGCCCCGCTCAAAACGACGGCCACAAGCTAAACAAACAGGACCTGACAAAAAACAGAAATGGCCAATTCCAAAACTCACAACGATTTTTCCGTTTGGTCTGCCGTTAGATGATTTTCACCCTTGCGTGGACGTAGTGTATATCTGATTTCAAGAGAAAATTCAAAATCAACGGGAGTTATATTTTGCCAATGGTCAGCCCACTCTTCGGATCCAATCGGGCCGTCGGCAGGAGTGGTCCATTTGGCCATTGTGGCACGGCGTGCATCCTGTCCGGAGCCTGTCCGGGCACGCAATTAGGGCGGCAGGCAAAGAATGGCCGCCCAGAATTACGTGTGACGACATAACGGCGCGGCGCGGCGCACGCATCCCCGGCTCGGCTCGGCACTCAGCCGCACCGCCGGCGTGGCCCGGCTGGGCTGCCGCTCCGCTCGGCTCCGCTCGGCTCGGACGTGTCCCGCATGCGGCGCGGTATTCAAGCCGCCGCGGAAACACTACTTCATCAGCGTCCTTCAGACGCAGATCAGCCGTCGCCTCATCGCGCCCCATTGTGCACCCAGCGGCCGCCAGTTTCAGTTTTTAGTGCTGCCTGCGCTGCCGGCGCTGCCGCGGCCGACAGAGCGGAGCGAGAGACGTGGAACATTTTCGGCATGCAATCAAAGTTCCCGCACTTCCCCACACCAAAAGAAATAAAAAAAAAAAAAAAAAAAATCGCACATAATTAAATGAAAATTTCAACACGGTAAATCCATTTCCTATGGCATTCCCAAGAGGAATATCGGCCATTTCCCAGTAGATATGGCAAACAAATACATTCAGCGTGTTTTCACAAATGTCATGCGTCGGATTGATGGGTGTTAAACATAAACAGATTCTTGGTAGGGGGAAAATGCCGCTAAATGGAAGATGCTTTACGGATTCCCCCTACAGCTTGTAGCTCCCCCCCCCCCCCCCCCCCCGGGGGGGCACCACCGCACCAACTTGTGCCGAGTCACGCATCCTTTGGATGCCGTTTAGGGGAAGAGTTAGAGCGGCGCAAAAAGTGATGCCCGGCGACCGTAAATCTGGCACTTCCCCGCCTCGGCTCCGCGGGGATCAGCGGTGCGCGGCGCGGCGGCGCGGCCCGGACCGCTATTGCCACAAGTTTGGCCGAAATTCGCGTCGAGTGCACTGACAGTTCCTTCCAGTCGGACATATCGCGGGCCGAGTGGGCCGCGGCGGCACCCCCTGAGGATCAATTGGCTGGCTGCAGTATTGATTGGTGGGTCCAAAGTCGGACGGCTCCCGCCGCCCCGCCCGCACAGTGGGTCAGAAGACCGTTGAGGCGGCCGAAGTCCCGGACAGGTTTTGAGCTCTAGAGTCGCTAAATGGGACTCGAATCGAACGTGGGACCCGGACCCGACCAAATGGATTCCTCGTTCGGAGATCAATCCACTGGTGGGGTTACACGTTCAAGTCCCATTTAGCGACTCTGGACCTCAAAAGACGTCTAGAATTTCGGCCATATCAACGGCCTTCTGGCCCACTACTGTGCGCCCCGCCTTGGAACGCCCCGCCCCGCCCCGCCCCGCCCCGCCACGCCCCGCCAAGCCCCGACACACTTGAAGTGAGACGAGGATCGAGGAGCCATCAACAATTTATTCGTCAAGTTTGGCGTCCGGCCGTCCGGGCGTGCCTCCTCGTGCGTCTAGCGGTCCCTGGAGCATCTCCTCGCAAACAGCGATTCAGGCGTCGGGGAATCGCCTCGCCAACGCCAGTGTACCGTGGAGACGGGCCAAGCGGCCAGCCCAACGTGCTATGAGGGTTTACTTTTTCCCCCCTCAGACATCTCGAACAGTCTTTTGTCTTGCACCTTTTTTCTCTCTCTAGACAAAACTACTGTTTTTGATCGACCAGAAAATCGAGACAGTGTTGAGACACGTGATACAAAATTTTTAAGTTTTGTAATATTTAAATTTGTTCGGCGGTGTTGTGTAGGTGAGCCGGTGGGGGACACGGCCAGGGAGAAGTGGCGCCGCTAAGCCAGCAGGGAGTCTGGTCCAACGGGATGCCGGGGTGACGCGGCACTGGGGGAGTGGACCCGGTCTACAATGCCACCTGGGCTGCGCACTGACGAACCAGATGGAGAGACGCCCGCACTCGGGTTCGAGTCCCGGCGGGGCCCTGGGGGCGCGGACTGTTTTTCGGCCCGCTTTTAGTGGGTCATGAGGTCGGGTGGCACTCTCCCTTGTGCCTCGGGGGCATTCATTGGGCCGGGACGCGCGTTTCTTCGCGAGGACACAATCAACGACGCAAGGACGCAATGATTGAAAAAGTTGGAGGGAGCCTGTTGACTGAGAGCAGCGGCGGGATCAAAATGTAGAGCGGCGAGGCATCTCGCTGCCGCCGCGGACTGCCTCCCGGATGACACTTCACTCCCATTCTGAAAAAAGAAATATCTAATTGTGATCCGCCCCCGCGCTGCAACTTGACTGTTTGATGGATTTCAAAAGAGAGGGCGGCGATCGTGAGCGCGATGCTAAACAATCTCTCAAGATTCCATAAGAAATGTAATTGAAAAAGACTAATTTTTTTTTTTAGAGCTGCCGAATTTCCTTATGGGTTTGGCTGTTCCCCCCACCCCACCTCACGAGTCGTCGTCCCAGAAAGGGTGCCTCCATTCCATCCCGGTGCGGTCCAGCCCCGCCCCGCCCCAACCCGCCACCCACGCCACGGCCGCGGGCGGCGCCGCAAATCAGGGCGGCGTCCGAGGCGCCGCAGTGGCTTCATTGGCTGGCGTTCCGGACGCGGCCGCGGCCGAGCCGTCGGGCTGTGTCTTAATCCAGGGGGCCGAGACCGACCGGGGCTGCACAGTGGGCCAGAAGACCGGCGAAGGCGGCCAAAACTAGACGCGTTTTGAGCTCCAGAGTCGCTAAGCATAGGACTCGAACCGAACGCGTGACCCCCGCCAATAGATTCCTCGTTCGGAGAGCAAGCCATTGGTGGGGTCACACGTTCGGGTCGAGCCCCATTTCGCGACTCTGGAGCTCAAAACGCGTCTGGAGTTTTGGCCGGCTGCGCCGGTCCTCTGGCCCACTGTGGGCTGCTCCCGATAGCTTTAGCTGCTCCGGCACGCCTCGTGCGCCCTGGTGTGGAAGCCTGCGGTCCGAGACTCGGGCCCGACAGGACAGGCTGCCGCCCGCACCGCGCCGTCGAGGGAGGAGGAGGAGGAGGAGGCCGAGTTCTTGTCGGAGGCCCACCAGGCGGTGGAGGCGCCCACTGTGCACCCGGGATCAAGGGCCAACACGCATTCCCCGAGCATGCACACCACCAACAACCCCCCGCTCAAACCAACACCGACAAAAATCAAACTTGCGCGCACGTCGACAAAAGTTTCCTCCGTCATATTTTTTTTTTCTCGAGCTTTGCGATCTATTGCCTCGGCTGCAGGCCTCTGGGTCTCGCGTCGTGGAGCTACAAGTCCTCCTCCCCGCGGCGCTGCGGGCCGCCTGCAAGAATTCATATCCGAATACCGGCCAGGCGTCGGCACCAATTTACGCCGACGTATATCGCCCAATTTTTCCCGCCGCGTTTTTCCCTTTTCCTCCCCTTTTCGTCCTCCCTTCCTTGTCCCCTCCCGCAGATGGGCCAACCCCTGCAAAGTGGGCCAGAAGACCGTTGAGGCAGCCAAAACCACAGACTCGTTTTGAGCTCCAGAGTCGCTGAATGGGACTCGAATCGAACGCGTGACCCTACCAATAGATTGCTCTCCGAACGAAGAATCCATTGGTGGGGGTCACACGCTCGATTCGAGTCACACTTAGCGACTCTGGAGCTCAAAACGCGTCTAGAATTTCGGCCGCCTCAGCTGTCTTCTGACCCACTGTGCCCCGAGCCTCCGCCCGGCTCCACGGCGCCGCGACAACCAGACGCCAACGCGGGAACAGCGGCCTCTATCCTAATTAAGCGGAAAAGTTGGGTCATCCTCCGCCCTCCGGCAGTCGCCCTGTCTCCCTCACGCCCTTCGTGACGCGGCGTGCGTGCGAGAGAGCGCGAAGAAACCACGGGTCGGAGTGGCGGTCGGGTCACAAACCCCGGGGATACACGCGGACCGCGCGGCGGTGGCAGCCCAGCAAGTCGAGCACGGCGTCGACGGCGAGCTCGTTCCCTGACTGATGGCGCTGGACGGACGCCGCACGGCGCGGACGACGCACATGGTGGCGGCCAGGACCACGGCGCCGTGCATCGCAATCGGCGGCCCGGATCACATCAGCAGATGAAGGAGGCCGGCGGGGCGGCGGGGTGCGCCGACGGGCTTATCGCGGCCACTGCTAATGGCCTCAAAGGGATCAATGGCGCCGGGCACGGCCGCGCACAGTGGGCCAGAGGAACGCCACCGGCGGCCAAAAGTCATGACGCGTTTCGAGCTCCAGAGTCACTTAGCGGGACTCGAACCGAACGTGTGACCCCACCAATGGATTGGTCTCCGAGCGAGGAGACCATTGGTGGGGTCACACGTTCAATTCGAGTCCCGTTTACCGACTCAGGGGCTCAAAACGCGTTTAAAAATCCGTCCGCCTGTGCCAGTCATCTAGCCCACTGTGCCGCACGGCGAGGAGGAGAAGGAGGCCCCGCGTGGGGTAGGCCGACCAGGCTAAGTCCGCTGCGGAAATTCCTTCGGCGAGAAAAGAAAATTAGGATGATAAATCTGCGCTCGTTTGTAACACGCTGCAGGCCGCGGCGGGGTGGGGCGGGGCGGGGCGGGGCGGGGCGGCGTGCGGTAGGCTGGCTCGCCCCGCCGCCGCTCCGAATCGCGAGAGAGACAGAGCGACGGCGCGCCTTGGGCCTCGGGCCCCTCATTGGTCGTCGTCATCGCGGCCCTGGTCATTATCAGGACATCCTCGCCGTCGTAGAACAGATGACTCGCAGCGACAAAAGACAAAGCAAGCGGGGCGGGTGGCGACCTTCCGCATCAAACTTTGGTGGGCGACGATACTTGGAGGCCTCAAAGGCGGCAGTGCGGGCGCTCCGGAATGGCGTTGCTTATTGCCCGCGCCGAGCCGCACCAAATAAGGCGACGACCACCGCAAAAATATGGGTTGGGCGACGCCAGGTCACACACTGCCAGAAGACGCGCGTCGCTTTCGCCGTCCATTTTTTCACTTTTTCCCTTCTTGTCCATTTTCGCTTGTTTGGGATCGTTGCAAGCGGAAAGCCGGCAAGCCAGCCACCAGCACCTCGAGTTGCTTTGCTTTTGATGAAGTGCAGCTCCCAGGCCGCTCGAAGGCGGCGCCCCCCCCATGCTTAGCACCCGCGGAACAGTGCCGCCACGCCGGTGAAAAACAAAAAAGGTCGAGGAAAAAGAAACACACGAACCGACAAACGTAACCGAGTCAGGGTCCTTTTGAAGGTACTCTTTTGATGTGCCAGCCGCGCTCCACCATGCACAAAGTCGCTCACGCACCACCCACGCACCAATTTTTTACTCGCAATACGCTCCCTTGCCTAGTCAACAACGGCACGAGGGAGGGGAGGAGAGGGAGAGAGAGAGAGAGCGGATGAGAGATAGAGAGAGAGAGAGAGGAGAGAGGAGGAGAGAGAGGATGAGGAGAGAGAGAGAGAGTAGAGGAGGAAGAGAGGAGGAGGATAGAGAGAGAGGAGAGAGAGAAAGGTGTTCTCAATAAACGACAAACATTTTGCGAGCTAGCGCGATTAAAATCCGTCAGCCTGGTCGCGGTATTAGCGCGGCGCCACCAAAGAGTCCGTTCTCCAGTCGTAATGCAGCCCGCCCGCCCGCTTTCCGAAGCAAACTCCTTTTTTAATTCTCCACTCCAGCCTCTCGTTGTGCGGGTGCAGCGAGGAATGCCGTGGTCATGCTGTTCCTTCCTGCTAGCAGGCCAGATAAATTGCGTTAGACTTCCTGCTGAGCTCCGGGGAAGGGTCCCGCTCGTTTTTTATCACCCCCACTATCGCTCTCTCTCTCTCTATCTCTCTTCTCTCTCTCTCTCTCTCCTCTCTCTCTCTCTCTCTCTCTC
>CM060097.1:12520181-12540181 GCA_030522485.1 Stenchaetothrips biformis
ACTATTAAGCAGACGCAAGCGGCCGGCCGGCGGCCATCCCGGCCTCGCTGCATTTGCGTGTAATTGGCTTGTCGCGAGAGAAAACAAAAAAAGAGTTGGCGCAAACTTTAACGCACACCGGGCCGCCATAATGGAAGGCGACGCAAACATATTTTATTTCGAGTGTGCCGGTTATCACCGCCGCGGCGCGTATATCACGCCGCCGAAAGCGCTTCCACTCGGCCGGGCTCTTTTAAGGTGGCGGGGCGGGGCGCCGTGAGTGACGCTGAGGAAGAAGGATGTGCCATTGGCGGTGTAGCGGCCCCGCGCTGCAACATTGCATCAAGTTATAACGCGTCGGGTGTTCAAAGTTCGCAAAGCCAGAGCTCGAGTTCGGCGCGACAATTACGATCGTCAGGGTGGGAAGTTGCGGGCGGCCGGGGCGGCCGGGGCGGGCGGGGGTTCATCTGTCATGAAGCAGCAGCGCGGGGGTATTCTTCTAGGAGCCTTGGCCCGGATAACACAGACGAGACGCCGCGCGACAGACAGACAGACAGACAGACAGTCGTTGGGGCGCGAGGTGGCCCACCGCGACACGCACCAACACACACGCACACACGCACAGAGGTTGCGCATCCCACACGGGTGCTATGCTAGGGACAAGAATGAAAAAAAAAAAAAAAAAAAAAAAAAAAAACGTGCGCCGTGTCGCCGGAGATTCCCCCGTTCGGTGAAAGATTTTGAATCAGAATGCTGTTGTTGTTGCGCCCGAAAACCAGCACTCCGACTGCGTGGGTTTCTCATATATATATTTTTTTATATATACATGTTTTTTTGTTGTTGTTTTTTTTTTTTTGCCTTACACATTTCGCCCGAGTCCTGATATTGAAATGGCATCTCCTGTCGGAAGTTGTTGTGCCGAGCCTCGGGTCGGGGCTCACGGCCTGGGGGCCAGGCTCGAACAAAATTACACTCTGGTGTGCGATTCGAACCCGCGACAGCGACAGCGGCACGATGTCGCTTTCGGGTGGGGGGACGAGATTTATTCCTCCATCATGCGTATGCCTCTTTCCCTCCTTTTCACTGGAAAAGGACACACATACACACAAACACCACACAAACACGCGCAGACGCCCATGCAAGCGGGTTGGGGAGGAGGTCGAGCGAAATAGAGGACGAGTGAGGCAACATTCTGCATTTTGCCTCCGTGCCCCTTGTCTCCGAGCTGGCAGACAAGCCCACTCCACCCACCTTTACTCGATATCGGCGAAGTGCTCCGGCCCGGTGCTGCACGCCCACCACAGTCATCCCCCCACCCCCGGCCCGAGTTTCAAATCTTCTTTTTCCGGCCAGGGCATAGCTCTGGCTTGCTCCTACTGGCTGGTCCAGATTGCGCTCAATGCCGCCGCCAAGAATGCCGTGCTGACAGCCGGGCTTCGAGCAGGCAGCGCGTGTGCCGCCCCCCGCGCCGCCCCCGCGCCGCCCCCGCGCCGCCCCCGCGCCGCCCCCGCGCCGCCGCACAGTGGGTCAGAAGACCGTCAAGGCGCCCAAAATCCCGGACACGTTGGGAGCTCTAGAGTTGCTAAATGCGACCCGAATCGAACGTGTGCTCTCCAAACGAGGAATCCATCGGTGGGGTCACACATTCGATTCGAGGCCCATTTAGCGACTCTGGAGCTCAAAACGTGATCCGGGATTCCGGCCGCCTCAACGGTCTACCCACTGTGGGCCGCCACGTCCTGGATTAACGTCAAAAGTCAGCAACGCACTTAGCCAGACCATGACGGCGGGCCAACAGTGGCGTAGCTCCGCGTTGCGCACCGCCGGCGATAAATTGGCCGAAACCGTCAAAGTTGCTTTTCCGAGTTTTTCCACTCACACACCGCATTATTTATTCTTGTGGCTCCGTGCGGCCACCAAGACCGCCTGCCGACCAGTGGGATGCTCTTCGTGTTGAATTCCAGCCGCCACGCCGCGCCACGCCGCGCCACGCCACGCACGGCTCGCAAGAGATAAATCAGGGAGGCAGTGCTTTTGGCCGACCAAGAGGTCAGCCCCGCCGCGCCGTCCCGAACGCCGTCCGAAATAATACAAACGGCCAGCCAGACAAAAGCAGAGGCGGGGACCGCGCAGGGTTACGCGCCAAATAATTAGGGGATCGCCAAGGGAAAAAGCACAGGCGAGTTGTTCTGATCTCGCACACCCACACACGTATACTCGTACCGTACACACATACACAGTCACACACCGACAGGAAGGTAGCCGAATCCACGCAGCGCGCGCGTCCTCCTGTGTGTGAGCACAACACCGCCCCGGACCCGGATTATACTTACTGAGGAAAGGGCATTTTTCGCAGAGTGTGCACGTGAACATCGCCGCTAGCAAATGAGCAGCAGCCATGCACCACAGGTGCGGCAGCGGTGGAAGTCATTGCTTTGCCCGAATGCGGCTCTCCCAGTGATATTGCAACGTCTGCCAATTTGTTTTAAATACACACCACCGCACCGTGGGCCAGAAGGGAGGCGCAGGCGGTCCAAATTCTAGACGCGTTTTAAGCTCCAGAGTCGCTAAATGGGACTCGAACCGAGCGTGTGACCCCACCAATGGCTTGCTCTCCGAACGAGGAACCCATTGGTGGGGTCACAATCTCGGTTCGACTCTGGAGATAAAAAAAAAAAAAAAAAAAATCCAATGCTCATGCATTGCGTGGTGTTCCGCTAATTTAAAAAATAGTTGCGAAAGTAGTTTTTTATTGCCAACCAGGCATGGGCAGGAAAGTAAAGTAAAGTACCGCGGTACCAGGTGGTACAGGTGGTATAGGCGTCGGTTCCCGGTACCGGGGTCGACGGATCGAGTCCCACTTTTTCTCAACATTTTTCGAATGGCCCGCTCACTGCGGCTCCATCCCTGCCGCGTCTAGAGCCCGGCTGACGCCGCATCTACCATGAGCCGTGGTGGCTGAGATCGCTAAGGCGTCGGACTTGAACAGTAAGGTCCGGGGATCGAATCCCAACATTTCAATGCATTTTACGACTGCCTCCCTCATCCCAATGCGACTCAAACCCGTCGTCCGACACTCGGCAGACGTGCAGTCGTGATAGCGTAGTGGTCTGGATCATTTGTCGTCCACTATGCTTGGGTGTCTAAAAAGCAGTCCGCTTCGGCGGATTGGCCTCGGCACTGGTTCGATCCCCGGTCGTTCCAGCCACTCGCAATTGGTCGCGAGTGGGTCCATTCTGATTCGTCGGTTTGGAGTTGATAAGTCCTTTGAAGCTGGCCCTTCACACTGCATGTTCGGTAGAGAGCGCCGGACAGCGGGGGTACCACTGTGGGTACCACTGACCACCCCGCGAAAACCAAAGGCTCTCAACCCCCGCCCTTCACCCGGCCCACATCAGATGAGAACCCCTGGGGTCGCCGCCTGGAATGCACCGGTTCCCCCGATCCACCGAAGTTGCAGGCGGTCCTCCCTACTGTGTGGGGAGGTGGGAGAAGGGCCCCCATTTTTTCTTCTTTTTTTTTCTCCAAGTTCTTTTGTTGGATGCGCCGCTGTACAGCGGTTTGCAGCGCATGGAGCCCGTGGTACCCGTGGGTACGTCAAGTACCGTCGGTACTTTCGAAGGTACCTGTAAAGTACCGCGGCACCGAAAATTTCGATAGTACCGGTAAAGTACCGCGGTACCATAGTTTTCGGTAGTACCGGTAAAGTACCGCGGTACCATAGTTTTCGGTAGTACCGGTAAAGTACCGCGGTACCATATTTTTCGGTAGTACCGGTAAAGTACTGCGGTACCGATTGTGGAGTACCGTGCCCATGCCTGTTGCCAACATAGGAAAATAAATTTTACGTGTCTAGAATTTGGTCCGACTGCGCCGCTCTTCTGGCCCACTGTGCACCGGGTCTCGTCACCCGGCGAGGTGCTCCATCCGGATGGTGAAGTTGCGCGACGGAGTGAGGCGGCCTGGCCGGATCGAAGCCCGGCCAGCCAGTCGTCCCTGAGTCCGCTCGGTCCACAGCCGGGCCTCCGGGCAGAGATAAATTAGCATGCCGGGGATGGGACTCTTGGCACGCACCGAGCGGCACTCAGTGCACCGCGAGGCCGCCGCTGGGCTGCGGGGGCTGGCACTGCCTAGCGGTGCCCGTGCGGCCGCAGCACCGCCAGAGTCTCGCATCGGCCGCTTTGCATCGGTTTTCGGCCTCCTCGGCTCCGTGCGCGCTCCCCAACCCGAACCGAAGCATCAGTTTGGCCTCAAACCGGTAGCTGGCTTCGACTCCCAGCGCCGCGGATTTTTTTTTTCGGGGGCTCTGATTTTTGCAATCGTCACCACATCGTTCGGGTGCCTCAATGTTGCAGGGTGTTAACTTTGCATGGCCGCAGACGGTCATTCACACCGACAAAAATGCCTGCTTGTACCGGGAATCGAAGCTGGTCTAACACGGCGGTGAAGTCGGTGAGGAGTCAGCCAGCCGGAGTACCCACCACCTGCGCGGCCGCTCGGCCAGCAGCTCGGCGAGAAGCTGGCGGCGATCCGGCGGCGGCTCTCCTGGTCGCAGCGAGCGACTCGCGAGAGTGTGATTAATGCGTTTTTCAGCAGATTGCTTCCAGCGCCCCGCCCCGACGCCACCGACTTTTTGTCCCCGCTTGGCCGGAGTGGCGGCAGCCAGCGACCGCGGTCAGCATGACCACCGTGCCGGACCGTGCCGGACCGTGCCGGACCGCGCCACAGTGGGCCAGAGGACCGGTGCCGGCGGCCGAAAATCTAGACGCGTTTTGACCTCCGGAGTCGCTTAACAGGACTCGAACTAAACGTGTGACCCCCACCAATGGATTCGCCGTTCGGAGCGATATCCATTGGTGAGGTCACACGTTCGGTTCGAGTCTCATTTAGCGACCCTGGACCCTGAAAAGGATTCCATTTCACTCGGAGCCGCGTTTACCCACGGCACGGCACGTTTACCCCGGGGTAACGCTGCGATCCGTTCACCGTCCTGCGAGGCCTCTCGCGACCACAGGGAGCCTGCCGAGAAAATGACCCGCCACCGCCCCACTCAGGCCTGACCTTTCAATAATGCCAATGCCATCGAAAGATGGAGCGAGAATTTGCGCCCCAGGCGGCAGAGGCCGGCCGGGTAGCCTTCTGGTCCGGACGGCGCGCCGCGAGCAGAGAGTCGCTGTCTCTCTCGCACCCGGACGGAACGCGCGGCGAAGCCCAAGGCGAAGCCCTGGCAATGAACGGGGCTTTGGTCGCCGATTGGGACGCCGCTGGCCGCCGGTCTTCCGGCCCACTGTGGCGCGCCAGGCCGGGCCGAGGCCGCGCTACCAGTCGCCCGGAAGCCCCCTAAATTCACTGAGAGCGCAGCGTGCAGCGAGTCCCGTCACGTCTGCGCCACTCCGCACAGCGCAGCATGCATTTTATTTTTCATCGCGCGTTGCGGCGCATGGCCCAGGCAGTCGGAGAAAACCATTACGCACGCCGCCAACGAGAAGAAAGACCCTGTGTCAATACCCCGCGCCAAAAGAATGAAATTTGAAACGGCCGCGAGGGCGAGCGTCAAAGGCCGGGTCGAAACGGGGGGTATCCGCAACGACTTAATTTTGCAACAAGCGGGCCGGTTCCAAACATCGTTTGCGGAGAGAGAGAGAGAGAGAGAGAGAGAGAGAGAGAGAGAGAGAGAGAGAGAGAGAGAGAGAGAGAGAGAGAGAGAGAGGCGGAGACACGCTTCGGAATGGGGCTACTGCACCGCACCGGCGGGGCGTGGATCATCCTGTCTGGAAGTTCCCGCCTGTATATTAGGGCCGAAATTCGCGTCCTGCGTGCGCGTGCTGCGCGTGCGTGCCGCGTGCGCTGGGCGTGCCGCGTGCGCTGGGCGTGGCGACCCAGTCCCACTGCTCGTCGCTCCTGATAAGGCCGACCACGCCCTCACAATGAGCGACAAAGGTTTGCGTCAAGCCGTGCGTCAAGCGAGGCCGCCGCCTGCTGGAGAGCTTTTTCCCTCTGTGTTCCGGCCCGCTCTGAGCTTTGACCGGCCGGCCCCCACACTGTCAGGGAGCGCTTAAAAGTTGCCGCCGTCTGTGTCTGAAAAGCAAACAGACACACGCCCTAGTCGTCCGGCGCTCACATTTTCCGGGAAGATTATCTAGATGAAGTAATCATCATTTTCGAGGGGAGGGAAAAGGCGCGCTCCCAAAACAGCGGTTTACACCGACGTTTTTCTTGTTCCCAGCGACTGCCGTCGGCCCACGTTTCGCAAAAAGTAAAATTGCAGTGATTTAGCACCTCGAAGCGAATTAAAGGCACGTTGCGCCTAACTTCGGGGCGTTGTTGTCACAGGGACGGCCCGCGGCCAAATGCACCCCAGACAATGGGAGCGACAGAGAGAGATGGCGGAGGTCAGACGGCGGGGGAGCAGAAAAAAGGAGAGCCGCGGGTGCAGCGGTGGGGCGGCCACGCGGAGAGCAGGCGGGGTAGGTTGGCCATCCACAAGCCCGAAAGACAAACGACCCAAAACTTTCTATTTTCCACTAACAAATAAATCCTCACTTTCTCCTTGCTTCTGAGCCCCATATACTCACAAAGGGGTTAGAAGCACTCTGTGATGGGCCAGGAGAAGCATAGGGAGCGGAAAAAAAATGAAAATGGGGCGATGGATCGCGTCCGGCGATACATTCATTATGGATGCGAGTTGGCGTTCGCGACCCCCTTCGGGCTGGATTTCCTTCCGTCCGATTGGTTCTTACGCCTTCACAAACGACCCGTATGGGCGGGGACCTGGTTAGGAAATCGTCAACTTTTTGATCGACTCCACACGTAACTTACGAATAATGTCGGATTGGTGTGCCGTACACCAAATTGAGTGAAATGTAAAGCGGGGCAAGGTGACGCAAGGTGTTCGCAATGAGCAATCATCGCAATTGAGACGAAAAAAAAAAGAAGGAAAGCTACCGGCAACTAAAAAGTTTCCAGCCTAGGCCGCTGGAAATGTTTTAATGCGAGGAAAAACGCCTCGGAGAGGAAGCGCGGTTCCGTGCGGCGCACAGGGACCGTGCCGAGCTCAGCCTCCGAAATAAAAGGAAACAGAAACAAGTCCGGCGGATCGCGCGTTGCTAGCGCGGCCTCCTCCAAAGAGATTTTAGCTCCGGGAGACGTTTACTTCGGCGGCCGTCTGATTCCGTCCCGTCACCGTCGTCACTGGGCCCCATTGTACTTTGTACAAAAATCGTTGTACTTTGTACAAAAATTATTATTGTACTTCGAAAGTACGACAAAAACTGACTAAAAAATTTGCCAGAATTTGTTGTTTACTTGTGTAGCGGTCTCTTCTTGCAGTGTTCCCTTTGGCGTCGGCACGTTCTGCAAACCAGGTCACGATAACTCGACCGGCGTCAACAAGCTGCTAATGAAAACGGGAAAGCGCACAACGCGGGGCTCACTCTATTGAATAAGGAGAGGAGCCACAATTAAAGGTCCTGGCGCGGCTCCAGGCGCAGAGAGCTGCGGAGACACTGGAGAGGGACTGGATGGTGTCGTCGAGGGGACTGCGTATATTTCGCGGCGGAAACGAGTAATGGCTGACCAGAGTTGCGTGTTTCCGGAGGGAAGAAAGTGAGAGTGCAAGACGCCAGCGGACGGTGCGGCGGGGACGCACAGAGGGCCAAAAGACCGGCGCGCAGGCGGCCAAAACTCCAGACGCGTTTTGAGCTCCAGAGACGCTAAATGGGACTCGAACCGAGTGTGTGGCCCCACCAATGTACTGCTGTCCGAACGAGGAATCCATTTGTGGGGTAGCACGTTTTGTTCGAGTCCCATTTAGCGACTCTGGAGCTCAAAACGCGTCTGGAATTTTGGCCGCCCCAACGGTCTTCTGACCTACTGTGGGACGGCCCGACCGGGTTGTCCACAATGGGAACATTCTTAATGTTTTAGTGCGACTTTGTTTTGTCAAGGTAGTCCAACTTTCTGCGCTTTGGAGTCATGCCCTGCTCTCTTTCTTCCCTGCACAAGCTGGAAAAAAAATAAAAAAATAAGGGCGTGGAGAGCGGTGCAGACTTTAACCTACGTTACGAGAAAGGATTGAAAGGGTTCGGAATAATCCTCCCCCCGCGACGCCGCGAAGTCTAAACGGATGCACTCGGCAAGGACCCTCCTGCCTCGGTGCACAGTGGGATAGACAAAACAAAGTGCCGCCGTAATGAAGACTGCGAATCTGTGTAATACACGCCACTCCCAACTTTGGCCGCAAAGTTGTACACCAACAAGCACCAAGTCCCACTGCAGCGGGCTCACTGCATAAACCGGCCGGGCGCAGTCGCGGTGGGGTACACGGTCACCATCTCCTGGAATTTCCAGGAATATCGGTTGTTCATTCGCAGGAGATGGTGGCACCATTAAGCTGGAACAGGGCCGTTTTTCTTGGTCTCCTCCATCGCATTCTGAGCTCCGGAGTCGCTGAATGGGACTCGAACCGAACGTGTGACCCCACCGATGGATTGCTCTACGAACGCGGAATCCATTGGTGTGGTCACATGTTCGGATCGAGTCCTCTTTAGCTACTCTGGAGCTCAAAACGCGACTGGATTTTTGGCCGCCTGAGGCGGTCTTCTGGCCCACTGTGCGGCGCCCCAAAGGACGCCGGCCGGGTGACGGCGACGTCCACAACAACGTCGTCATTAAGATCAAAGCGCTGCGCCGGGAAAGTCACCCGCTGCAACCTGCCTGAAGGGTTCTCCAGGGAAGGAGCAGTCTCTCGGACGGGCAAAAAACAACGGCGACTTTGACAAATACCCGAAAACAGGGTGTGATCTGCGTCTAGCGTCCAGCGGGCCCTCCTACCCCGCGCACTGGACACACCTTCTGAGAATCACATCAACATTTTTTTTTCCCCAACTCTCATCCATCTCCACCGCCGCCATTTAATCTCTGGCTGCTTTCTCCATTCCCAGCGACACCATGTCGAACCTGGTCTCGATTTATCGCAACAAAAACAGGGTCTGCTCAGCAGCGCGACGCCCGCACTAAACATCCTAAAGGATTACTGCTGCTGCGCTGCCACTCCGAGGGGGCTGCCTCGGAGACACGCACGCCTCTTTCTCACGCAGTCCGAGTCAGATAACGCGAGGGAGACAAAAGATGATGTGAGACTGAATATCGTTTTATAGAGACAGTAAACTTGGTCCGTGCGTCTCTCTCTCTCTCTCTCTCTCTCTCTCTCTCTCTCTCTCTCTCTCTCTCTCTCTCTCTCTCTCTCTCTCTCTCACACACAGTCAGAGGGTCGACGGCACATTTATGTGCCCCCGATCTATCGGCGTGTGCGTATTTTTACGTCTGCATTACACTCGGCAGCGCGTCGCATGTTTATCGCAAAAGGAATACCAATGGAGGGAATCCGAATGATTCGCGGTAAACAAGGGCCGTAAACAACTGATAACAATGTAAGTAAAAAAAAAAAGAGGACGGATGAGGCGAGGAATCGCTTAAAGAAATCGTGTAAGAGTTTAAAAACAAAGTAGTGAAGAAGTAAATTTAAGAGAAACTCAGGTGTTGCAGGAAATTGACGACGTAGCATTCAAACCGGGCCGGCATTCGAACAGGCCGGAACGGCGTGCACTGTGGCTTGCCCACAGCAGCCAGGGCGGGCAGGATACACAGCCCGGAGGGAATGCATAATACCAAGGTTGCTCGGTGACACAGTTCTTGAAATAAGAAGTTTGGGTCAGGCTGTCAAACTTGGTGACGAGGTCCCGGTGGTGGCCCGGCCGGACTAACTAGCCGCCTTTTCGCGCGCGAAATGCACCCCGGAATTATGTATGAGTTGGACAAAGTAGTGTCTTCCAATAAAATAAAAAATTGAAAAAAAAAAGAAGAAGAAAAAGAAAGTTGGTCGGCCGAGGAAGAACTTGTGACTGAGTGGTCTGCGAATAGATGATGGATGAGCCACGCGGGAAGACAAGAGCGCGGTGTCCTTGACGCCAGTGACTGAACACTAAAACGCTTTGTTGGGGAACACGATGCCGCGCGGCAGCCCCGCTCAAAACGGCGGCCACAAGCTGAACAAACAGGACCTGACAAAAAAACAGAAATGGCCAATTCCAAAACTCACAACGATTTTTCCGTTTGGTCTGCCGTTGGATGATTTTCACCCTTGCGTGGACGAAGTGTATATCTGATTTCAAGAGAAAATTCAAAATCAACGGGAGTTATATTTTGCCAATGGTCAGCCCACTCTTCGGATCCAATCGGGCCGTCGGCAGGAGTGGTCCATTTGGCCATTGTGGCACGGCGTGCATCCTGTCCGGAGCCTGTCCGGGCACGCAATTAGGGCGGCAGGCAAAGAATGGCCGCCCAGAATTACGTGTGACGACATAACGGCGCGGCGCGGCGCACGCATCCCCGGCTCGGCTCGGCACTCAGCCGCACCGCCGGCGTGGCCCGGCTGGGCTGCCGCTCCGCTCGGCTCCGCTCGGCTCGGACGTGTCCCGCATGCGGCGCGGTATTCAAGCCGCCGCGGAAACACTACTTCATCAGCGTCCTTCAGACGCAGATCAGCCGTCGCCTCATCGCGCCCCATTGTGCACCCAGCGGCCGCCAGTTTCAGTTTTTAGTGCTGCCTGCGCTGCCGGCGCTGCCGCGGCCGACAGAGCGGAGCGAGAGACGTGGAACATTTTCGGCATGCAATCAAAGTTCCCGCACTTCCCCACACCAAAAAAAAAAAAAAAAAAAAAAAAAAATTTAAAAAAAAAAATCAAAAAAAATCGCACATAATTAAATGAAAATTTCAACACGGTAAATCCATTTCCTATGGCATTCCCAAGAGGAATATCGGCCATTTCCCAGTAGATATGGCAAACAAATACATTCAGCGTGTTTTCACAAATGTCATGCGTCGGATTGATGGGTGTTAAACATAAACAGATTCTTGGTAGGGGGAAAATGCCGCTAAATGGAAGCTGCTTTACGGATTCCCCCTACAGCTTGTAGGCTCCCCCCCTCCCCCCCCCCCGGGGAGGGGGGCACCGGGCCGCACCAACTTGTGCCGAGTCACGCATCCTTTGGATGCCGTTTAGGGGAAGAGTTAGAGCGGCGCAAAAAGTGATGCCCGGCGACCGTAAATCTGGCACTTCCCCGCCTCGGCTCCGCGGGGATCAGCGGTGCGCGGCGCGGCGGCGCGGCCCGGACCGCTATTGCCACAAGTTTGGCCGAAATTCGCGTCGAGTGCACTGACAGTTCCTTCCAGTCGGACATATCGCGGGCCGAGTGGGCCGCGGCGGCACCCCCTGAGGATCAATTGGCTGGCTGCAGTATTGATTGGTGGGTCCAAAGTCGGACGGCTCCCGCCGCCCCGCCCGCACAGTGGGTCAGAAGACCGTTGAGGCGGCCGAGATCGCGGACAGGTTTTGAGCTCTAGAGTCGCTAAATGGGACTCGAATCGAACGTGGGACCCGGACCCGACCAAATGGATTCCTCGTTCGGAGATCAATCCACTGGTGGGGTTACACGTTCAAGTCCCATTTAGCGACTCTGGACCTCAAAAGACGTCTAGAATTTCGGCCATATCAACGGCCTTCTGGCCCACTACTGCGCGCCCCGCCTCGGAACGCCCCGCCCCGCCCCGCCCCGCCCCGCCTCGGCACGCCCCGCCAAGCCCCGACACACTTGAAGTGAGACGAGGATCGAGGAGCCATCAACAATTTATTCGTCAAGTTTGGCGTCCGGCCGTCCGGGCGTGCCTCCTCGTGCGTCTAGCGGTCCCTGGAGCATCTCCTCGCAAACAGCGATTCAGGCGTCGGGGAATCGCCTCGCCAACGCCAGTGTACCGTGGAGACGGGCCAAGCGGCCAGCCCAACGTGCTATGAGGGTTTACTTTTCCCCCCCCTCAGACATCTCGAACAGTCTTTTGTCTTGCACCTTTTTTTTTCTCTCTCTAGACAAAACTACTGTTTTTGATCGACCAGCAAATCGAGACAGTGTTGAGACACGTGATAAAATTTTTTTAAGTTTTGTAATATTTACATTTGTTCGGCGGTGTTGTGTAGGTGAGCCGGTGGGGGACACGGCCAGGGAGAAGTGGCGCCGCTAAGCCAGCAGGGAGTCTGGTCCAACGGGATGCCGGGGTGACGCGGCACTGGGGGAGTGGACCCGGTCTACACCGCCACCTGGGCTGCGCACTGACGAACCAGATGGAGAGACGCCCGCACTCGGGTTCGAGTCCCGGCGGGGCCCTGGGGGCGCGGACTGTTTTTCGGCCCGCTTTTAGTGGGTCATGAGGTCGGGTGGCACTCTCCCTTGTGCCTCGGGGGCATTCATTGGGCCGGGACGCGCGTTTCTTCGCGAGGACACAATCAACGACGCAAGGACGCAATGATTGAAAAAGTTGGAGGGAGCCTGTTGACTGAGAGCAGCGGCGGGATCAAAATGTAGAGCGGCGAGGCATCTCGCTGCCGCCGCGGACTGCCTCCCGGATGACACTTCACTCCCATTCTGAAAAAAGAAATATCTAATTGTGATCCGCCCCCGCGCTGCAACTTGACTGTTTGATGGATTTCAAAAGAGAGGGCGGCGATCGTGAGCGCGATGCTAAACAATCTCTCAAGATTCCATAAGAAATGTAATTGAAAAAGACTAATTTTTTTTTTTAGAGCTGCCGAATTTCCTTATGGGTTTGGCTGTTCCCCCCACCCCACCTCACGAGTCGTCGTCCCAGAAAGGGTGCCTCCATTCCATCCCGGTGCGGTCCAGCCCCGCCCCGCCCCAACCCGCCACCCACGCCACGGCCGCGGGCGGCGCCGCAAATCAGGGCGGCGTCCGAGGCGCCGCAGTGGCTTCATTGGCTGGCGTTCCGGACGCGGCCGCGGCCGAGCCGTCGGGCTGTGTCTTAATCCAGGGGGCCGAGACCGACCGGGGCTGCACAGTGGGCCAGAAGACCGGCGAAGGCGGCCAAAACTAGACGCGTTTTGAGCTCCAGAGTCGCTAAGCATAGGACTCGAACCGAACGCGTGACCCCCGCCAATAGATTCCTCGTTCGGAGAGCAAGCCATTGGTGGGGTCACACGTTCGGGTCGAGCCCCATTTAGCGACTCTGGAGCTCAAAACGCGTATGGAGTTTTGGCCGGCTGCGCCGGTCCTCTGGCCCACTGTGGGCTGCTCCCGATAGCTTTAGCTGCTCCGGCACGCCTCGTGCGCCCTGGTGTGGAAGCCTGCGGTCCGAGACTCGGGCCCGACAGGACAGGCTGCCGCCCGCACCGCGCCGTCGAGGGAGGAGGAGGAGGAGGAGGCCGAGTTCTTGTCGGAGGCCCACCAGGCGGTGGAGGCGCCCACTGTGCACCCGGGATCAAGGGCCAACACGCATTCCCCGAGCATGCACACCACCAACAACCCCCCGCTCAAACCAACACCGACAAAAATCAAACTTGCGCGCACGTCGACAAAAGTTTCCTCCGTCATATTTTTTTTTTCTCGAGCTTTGCGATCTATTGCCTCGGCTGCAGGCCTCTGGGTCTCGCGTCGTGGAGCTACAAGTCCTCCTCCCCGCGGCGCTGCGGGCCGCCTGCAAGAATTCATATCCGAATACCGGCCAGGCGTCGGCACCAATTTACGCCGACGTATATCGCCCAATTTTTCCCGCCGCGTTTTTCCCTTTTCCTCCCCTTTTCGTCCTCCCTTCCTTGTCCCCTCCCGCAGATGGGCCAACCCCTGCAAAGTGGGCCAGAAGACCGTTGAGGCAGCCAAAACCACAGACTCGTTTTGAGCTCCAGAGTCGCTGAATGGGACTCGAATCGAACGCGTGACCCTACCAATAGATTGCTCTCCGAACGAAGAATCCATTGGTGGGGGTCACACGTTCGATTCGAGTCACACTTAGCGACTCTGGAGCTCAAAACGCGTCTAGAATTTCGGCCGCCTCAGCTGTCTTCTGACCCACTGTGCCCCGAGCCTCCGCCCGGCTTCACGGCGCCGCGACAACCAGACGCCAACGCGGGAACAGCGGCCTCTATCCTAATTAAGCGGAAAAGTTGGGTCATCCTCCGCCCTCCGGCAGTCGCCCTGTCTCCCTCGCGCCCTTCGTGACGCGGCGTGCGTGCGAGAGAGCGCGAAGAAACCACGGGTCGGAGTGGCGGTCGGGTCACAAACCCCGGGGACACGCGGACTGCGCGGCGGTGGCAGCCCAGCAAGTCGAGCACGGCGTCGACGGCGAGCTCGTTCCCTGACTGATGGCGCTGGACGGACGCCGCACGGCGCGGACGACGCACATGGTGGCGGCCAGGACCACGGCGCCGTGCATCGCAATCGGCGGCCCGGATCACATCAGCAGATGAAGGAGGCCGGCGGGGCGGCGGGGTGCGCCGACGGGCTTATCGTGGCCACTGCTAATGGCCTCAAAGGGATCAATGGCGCCGGGCACGGCCGCGCACAGTGGGCCAGAGGAACGCCACCGGCGGCCAAAAGTCATGACGCGTTTCGAGCTCCAGAGTCACTTAGCGGGACTCGAACCGAACGTGTGACCCCACCAATGGATTGGTCTCCGAGCGAGGAGACCATTGGTGGGGTCACAAGTTCGTTTCGAGTCCCGTTTACCGACTCAGGGGCTCAAAACGCTTTTAGAATTCTGGCCGCCTGTGCCAGTCATCTCGCCCACTGTGCCGCACGGCGAGGAGGAGAAGGAGGCCCCGCGTGGGGTAGGCCGACCAGGCTAAGTCCGCTGCGGAAATTCCTTCGGCGAGAAAAGAAAATTAGGATGATAAATCTGCGCTCGTTTGTAACACGCTGCAGGCCGCGGCGGGGTGGGGCGGGGCGGGGCGGGGCGGGGCGGCGTGCGGTAGGCTGGCTCGCCCCGCCGCCGCTCCGAATCGCGAGAGAGACAGAGCGACGGCGCGCCTTGGGCCTCGGGCCCCTCATTGGTCGTCGTCATCGCGGCCCTGGTCATTATCAGGACATCCTCGCCGTCGTAGAACAGATGACTCGCAGCGACAAAAGACAAAGCAAGCGGGGCGGGTGGCGACCTTCCGCATCAAACTTTGGTGGGCGACGATACTTGGAGGCCTCAAAGGCGGCAGTGCGGGCGCTCCGGAATGGCGTTGCTTATTGCCCGCGCCGAGCCGCACCAATAAGGCGACGACCACGCAAAAATATGGGCGGTGGTGACGCAGTCACACACTGCCAGAAGACGCGCGTCGTTTTCGCCGTCATTTTCACTTTTTCCCTTCTTGTCATTTTCGCTTGTTTGGATCGTTGCAAGCCGGCAAGCCAGCCACCAGCACCTCGAGTGCTTTGCTTTTGATGAAGTGCAGCTCCCGGCCGCGAGGCGGCGCTGCTAGCACCCGCGGAACAGTGTGCCTCGCCGGTGAAAAACAAAAAGGTCGAGAAAAAGAAAACAGAACCGACAACGTAACCGAGTCAGGGTCCTTTTGAAGACTCTTTTGATGTGCCAGCGCGCTCCCACATGCACAAAGTCGCTCACGCACACCCACGCACCAATTTTTACTCGCAATACGCTCCCTTGCTAGTCAACGTCACGAGGGAGGAAGGGAGAGAGAGAGAGAGAGAGAGAGAGAGAGAGAGAGAGAGAGAGAGAGAGAGAGAGAGAGAGAGAGAAAGGTGTCTCAAAAAACGACAAACATTTGCAGCTGCGAAAAAAATCCGTCAGCCTGGTCGCGTTTTAGCGCGGCGCCACCAAAGAGTCCGTTCTCCAGTCGTAATGCAGCCGCCCCGCCCGCTTTCCGAAGCACTCCTTTTAATTCTCCAGCCTCTCGTTGTGCGGTGCAGCGAGGAATGCCGTGGTCATGCTGTTCCTCCATGCAGGCCAGATAAATTGCGTTAGACTTCTGCTGAGCTCCGGGGAAGGGTCCCGCTCGTTTTTTCTCACCCCCATTTCTCTCTCTCTCTCTCTCTCTCTCTCTCTCTCTCTCTCTCTCTCTCTCTCTCTCTCTCTCTCTCTCTCTCTCTCTCTTTCTCTCTCTCTCTCTCTCTTTCTCTCTCTCTCTCTCTCTCTCTCTCTCTCTCTCTCTCTCTCTCTCTTTCTCTCTCTCTCTCTCTCTCTCTTTCTCTCTCTCTCTCTCTCTTTCTCTCTCTCTCTCTCTCTCTCTCTCTCTCTCTCTCTCTCTCTCTTTCTCTCTCTCTCTCTCTCTTTCTCTCTCTCTCTCTCTCTCTCTCTCTCTCTCTCTCTCTCTCTCTTTCTCTCTCTCTCTCTCTCTCTCTTTCTCTCTCTCTCTCTCTCTTTCTCTCTCTCTCTCTCTCTCTCTCTCTCTCTCTCTCTCTCTCTCTCTCTCTCTCTCTCTCTCTCTCTCTCTCTCTCTCTCTCTCTCTCTCTCTCTCTCTCTCTCTCTCTCTCTCTTTCTCTCTCTCTCTCTCTCTCTCTCTCTCTCTCTCTCTCTCTCTCTCTCTCTCTCTCTCTCTCTCTCTCTCTCTCTCTCTCTCTCTCTCTTTCTCTCTCTCTCTCTCTCTCTCTCTCTCTCTCTCTCTCTCTCTCTCTCTCTCTCTCTCTCTCTCTCTCTCTCTCTCTCTCTCTCTCTCTCTGGCTCCGGCGCTACACACACACCACCCCACGCGAGCGCACCACGCGGCGCGCAGTTGGCCGAATGGCCGTTTTCAAGCCATGTTGCAATTCCCTGTGTTTGGTCCTCCTGACACGGTGCTACACGCGGAAAGTGAGAAAACACGTGGCGGCGTGCGCGCGGCTTTACAACAAACAGCACTACTTGTTTGTCCTCCACCCCCGCAGTCAGGCAGGCAGACAGGCAGCCAGCACAGCGCTCATGATTGCGGCCCTGCCATCATGCAAATTGATCCAATCACAGAGTCTAACAATGCAAATTAGACGTTTGCTGTTGCTACTCCATTCGCCACTCCGCTCGACTCAGCCGCCTCTCCCCGACGCATTGCTCGAGTCATGAAAACGCGTGCGAGGCGCGTGCCAGGGAGGAGGATGAGGGGTGGGGGTGGGGGAGGGGCGCCGCCGCCACCGGTTCGCACGGTGGCGCCTGCAGCGTAGGCCGGGCGCACCGCGCCAGTGCGCTGGGTTGCCTACCCCTGGGCGCTTCCAGAGAGAGAGAGAGAGAGAGAGAGAGAGAGAGAGAGAGAGAGAGAGAGAGAGAGAGAGAGAGAGAGAGAGAGAGAGAGAGAGAGAGGGGGGGATCTATGTGCTCCGTATAAGAGACCAGCAAGCTAGTCGGCGCCGTCGTCCCTATATTGCTTCCTGTTCAAAGAGGATTTCCGTGTTTTTCTCGTCCCCTTCTGCCGTCCCTTCACACATTTGCCAGACCCTTGCAGTCACCGCCCACTCCTTTTCCGCCACACCATCTTTGACCCATCTTCTTCCAGAGACGGAGTGCGGTCTGATGTAATAATTTTCATATATAACTCGAAAAAGTTTTCCCCGTCGTCGGCGGGGCCGGCCAAGTCGAAGACGAAAAAGGGTGCGTGCCGTCGCCACCTCCACTCTCGGCGGCCGAGCCCTCGCCGTCGGTACACTGGTACAGGACCGTAAAGAAAAAAACGGAATGTAGGCCATGCGCGCAGTGCCAAATAGAATGCCGCCGCGCGCCGCGCAGCCCATGCCACCGCCTTGTCTGTTATGCAGCCTCGTCGGCTTCATAAAGACGGGCAGACGTGACGATCGGCCGCCTGTCTGTCTGTCTGTCCTGTCTGTCTGTCCAGCACGCCGAGTACGTCTGCGGCTTGTATCGCACGCGCTGCAGCCCATGAAAATGAGGTGCACATTCTGAAAATCGCCATCGCCGAAAAAAGCCATTTATAAGCAGTTAGCACATCAATAGCCCGGTCAGGCAATAAATATGAATCACTTGGCCCGGCGCCGTCGGCGGGGGAAGACTGTAGCGTCACTGTAGTGTCTCCAAGCAGGGCTGCCAGCGGCCGCACCGCCGCAGTGCAGCCAACTATCAATAATGCATGATTCGTGTGCGACTATTACATGAAACCATGAAGCCACTTTTGGGTCCCCGTCGTCCCTGCCTTGCCTGCGCTGCGGTGGGGGGGGGGGGGGCGCTGCCGGGGTTGCCAGCTGGAGAAAAAGTTGACCCATAGTTCACCCGACGCGGGCTGACCCAAATTCCAGAACATGGCTGGAATGAGGAAACAGACTATACTCAGATACAGGCGGGTGTAAGACGGGAGAGGGAGAGACAGAGGGGGGGGGAGAGAGAGAGAGAGAGAGAGAGAGAGAGAGAGAGAGAGAGAGAGAGAGAGAGAGAGAGAGAGAGAGAGAGAAGGGACAGCATGAAGAAAGGGACAGACATGTTAGACAGACGCGGCAATTCCAGGCGAGATGGACTGCGGTCCGCAGACACACGCATGCGCGTCTAGCCTCGCAGCATCCGCCCAGTCATCACACACATTGGAGCGGCCAAAGGAAAAGCGATCCCGCCTCGCCGGCGAGCTAGTCCGCCGCGTTCCGGCGTGCGGTATTGGAAGCTGGCAGGATCAGCTGGCCGGCCCACAGCGTCCAGGACAAACGATGCGGAGGCCGAACCTGCATTCGCGCCAGAAAATATGACACCATTTTATTTAGCGTACAGCAACGTTTTCGGCGAGCGGAATTCCAAACCGGAGCCGGCGGTTCGCATACCTGGGGCCGTGCCGGGGCCGTGCGGGGGCCGTGCGGGGGCCGTGGCCCCACTGCAGTGCTGCTGCGGGGCCAGCGACTGGCTTCGCGCAGGTACGCGCGGAAGCCATTCTTCTCGGCGAGGTATGAGCAGTACCCTCCGCCCCCTCCCCCGGCCTGGGCGAGGGCGGGCAATACACGGCAGGACGGAGCGAGAGAGATTTGCGTCGCCAGTGTGGCTTCCTCTGAGAGAGGGGAGCAGGTGAACCCGCATGGAGGCAGCTCTCCAGTTTCTCCGATTTAGCAAAAAAAAAAACAAAAAAAAACAACCTATATTTATAAAATAATTTGACATTTTTATTTGAAAGACTCTTACAGCCGCCTGTTTCATCCACTTTACCGAAATCCTCCCTGTCTCCGCGCGGCGCCCCAGCCCACGCGACACTCCATCGGCCTTTCATTATTGCCCTAGGAGCGTTAAAAGGGCGGATTGGATGTCCCGGCGGCCACTTTGCCCTGCCAGCCCCGCCGGGGCGTCGTCGGCAGAGGCGGCCCAGCCAGGGCTGGCAGCCAGGTGAACCGGAAGGGACCCACTGATGATGCGTAGGCCCAACTTGACTGCCCTGCCTCCCTCCTCCCCGATGGCCTACCCGCACCCCGGCCGGTGTAACTTTGGCACGCCGCGCTGCGGAATCAGCCGCGACGCCCCTGTCCCTTCCCTAATGACATTCGAAAAGCGATAAAAAGTTGGCGTATTTGCGAGCTGCCCGCCCCCCACCCCTCACCGCTATCGGCGGCCGGTCTCTTTAACAGCAGTTAAGTTGCAGGCCAAGATTACTGGCCCGTATTAGCGGGTGAACCGACCCCGCGATAAAACACGGACGGTGTGGCGCGCTCCGCAAAATTAACAACTACAACGTGTTTGTTTTGCTGCCTCTTTTCTTTTAAGCGAGGCAGCAGCAGGCGCCTGGGAGGCAGGCCAGTGGCAGGGAGGCGGCGCGGAGCTGCCCGACGGGTTGCCTACCCTCGACTCCGCGGGCGCCTCGCAAGAGGCTCGGCTCACAGTGGGCCAAAGAAGATCGGCTTCGAACCGAAGAGCAATCCATTGGTGGGGTCACACGTTCGGTTCGGATCCCACTTAGCGACTCTGGAGCTCAAAACTCACCCGGGATTTTGACCGCCTCAACCATCGGTCTTCTGGCCCACTGTGCGGCCGGCCGGTCGGACCCTCGCTGAGGCGGCGGACTTTGCGTCACGCCTGGTTTGTTTATCGCTTAAAAAAAGAGTCGATCGGATGAAAGGCCTGCTTGCCCAGTGGCGTGGCTAATCCGCGCACGCTCACACGCGCCGCCCTGATTTTCGCTCGCGCCGCGAATCGCACGCGTGAGGCGGCGCGGCGCTAATGACTCCAATTCGGTCTGCAGGAGGCGTTCGGCTGACGAGGCTCGATTCCCGCGCGCGCAGCAGC
>CM060097.1:12542681-12697681 GCA_030522485.1 Stenchaetothrips biformis
CGGGGACCAGATGACGCCGGGACGCAGATGCGGCGCGGAGGGCAGGTCCCGGGGGAGCAGCGTGCAAAACGGAGAAACAAAATCGGACGGGCAAAAGTTAGTTAAGTGTAGCAAGCAGGCGCCGCGCAGACAGAGGATACCTCTCGGCAGTGAGGAGAGAGCCGCGTGGAGGGAGGACTAGAGGAGCCGCCACTACTAGAGTTTCAAAAGTTGGGGCGCAGTTAAGTATTTAACAGTGACGCGCTCATAGAGATGAGAGTAGACTGCGTGTGCAGCACCGCCAGGAATCTCATTGCATTTTTTTTTTATTATTTAATAGGGGTTAGTTTTTTTTCTGTGTACATTTTTCTCGCGGCAACTTTTTCCAACCCCGCAAACGCCATGTTATCCTAACCTTGCGAGACACTCCCCTGGGAGGCCGGGCCGGCAGTGCCCGCGAAGCGCAACACACAACATAACAAACAGAGGGCCAGAAACAGTGAAGGCCGGCGGATCGAAGGTCGAAAGACCCCGCGATCCATTCGGCAATTTCGCCAAAAGGCGCCGAATTCTCTTTTCTTTCTCGGCTCCTGTCAGCAAGCCTGCGAGGCAGCGGCGCCCCGTGTGGGGCCATGGGGCCGCGGGGGCGTGGGGGCGTGGGGCCGCCGGGGCGCAGGCATTTCCATAACGCGCGCTGCGCACAGCCAGGGCCCTGCATGACGGAACCAAGTGCGGCCCACTCCGCCAACGGGGAACCCAACCAGGAGACCGGCGGGGAAATAGCTCCCGGAAACGAAGGTGCGAGGCGCACAGAAGACAGCTCAGGCGGCCAGAACTCTAAACGTGTTTTGAGCTCCAGAGTCGCTAAACAGGACTCGAACCGAACGTGTGGCCCCACCAATGGATTGCTCTCTAATGAAGAAAGGCGACGACTCCAACGCGCTCCAGGGAATGTAAGGGAGAAACTAATTACTCATGCGCAAGAGAGATGCGAGTGACTTAGAAGAGGGACCGACAAGGACAGTGATTCGCAAGAGGGCGACAACCCGCCACCTGTGCGTCGTGTGAACCTTCAGGGCGAGGCGCGGCTCTCATCTAAGTTTGGCAGGGTTTATTGTGGTGCCGGCCCGGCCTGGCCCCACCTCAGGAATAACATTTTCTTGGTCTTGGCAATGATGATGTACGCACTGCCTGGGAGGCAGGATGGGACCTGCGTGTTCTCCGCCGATCAGTCGATCACAAAACAACCGCACGAGAATCGATAATCCGATTTTGACAGTTTGAGCGCCACTCCACTCTGTCAAGGCACTTAGGGGGCCGATAGTGTTCACGAAGCCTCTCTGTGTTGTGTTTACGTCTAAAGCCAAACTCTAGTTTCGTGTGGATACCGCATCGTGTGGATAAACATGACTGTGATTGTTGTCTTACAGTACTACCCGAAGCACCAAGGCCACTCAAATCGAACCTCACCTGAAACAGAAAAAGAAAGATCGACAGTTAGAGCGAGCGTCAAAATGCCCCCAAAAAAAGGTGACGGACAAAAAGTCGACACAGAGCACACACGACAGCGCAGTATTCATCAGGCATACAACACAAACGTACAGACATTTCATTTCAGTTGGGGATGAGGGATCCAGAACAACAGACGGCATTTCCATACTCAAATTCCAAGAGAGGGGCCTCGAGAAAAACACGACAATTGTCCTAGCGCGTTCCATGCGAGATGAGTCAGGCAGAATGTGAGCGTGGCTGCGGAGAGGCGGGGTACCGTCGGGAAGCTGTCTAGCGCGCCCTGGAAAATTAACTTTTAATGTTATGTTCGCAATTTTAAGCGCAGTTAACCCCCTACCAAAAAAATATGATAATAATAATAAAATAATAATAAATAAATAAAAATAAAAAAAATGAAAAAAATTGGGATGCGCGGACCTACTTACTTAACCGTCTACATGCGCTATAAGGAGTCTGAGAAGCGGAGGAAGGCAAAGACTTAACCTAACCTAACCTATTGACAGTGAGTACTGTGCATAAAGGAAGGGGCGCGACCGTGTAGCGGCGTGAAGACCGCTCTGCAGCAATGAATACACGCGGAGGGGGGAAGGGCACACGGCCTATTTCGCGAACACGCAGCAGGAGCCGCTTGGAAAACACACACACACACACACACACACACACACGCATTCAGAGAACAGTACTGTCCAACGACCTCAGCTTGATTGTGTCGCGACGCGTGGATGGTCTCGAAGGCGCACGAGGTGTGTCTCGTTTTCGCTGAGATTACTCTTAACTGCTGCACAACCTTTTTTTTTTTTTTTTTTTTTTTTTTGGGTTTAAATATCTTATTGTCATGGCACTGCGTGAAGAGTGTTGAGCATGTGGCCCGGTCCCTTTCCCTTCCACTGTCGCGGACTCTTGGCCCGATTTCGTTTAGCTTTATTGCGTTGTTTCAGACGCTCGTTTGGAGGCCCTGGACGCGGGTCCGCGCTCCCACTAGGACCGCCCGGAACGGAACGCAGGGAAAACGGGGCACGGCACGGAACAACGGCGCCATCATCTAAATAAAAATCAACATGTTTTATATTTTATCTCCTGCAGCTTTCAGTCCACTTTGCCAGCGTTGAGTCTCACAAATGCGCGGAGCAGGCCACGGCGGTTGCGGCTCGTCGCCGAGGACGCGGCTGGCACGGCTGGCACCGCCCGAGGAGTGCTTCGTCGCTCGCCCACGGTGCGCGCCCTGAGCGAGACAAGGACGACAGCACGGTGGGAGGAGGCAGCCCGGTGGCGGCGGCGCGACATTAATAAACAAACAAAGACCCTACTCTCCTTGCCTCCCACGCCTCGCGATTCGTTTCGACGCCAAACAGCGAGGCGGCCGCCGGGGCCGCGTTCGGGGCGGGCCCCACCAGGGCCGCACAGCGACGCCGAGCGAGCGAGACGCGGCTGGTGTCGGACGCCAGCGCGCCACCAGGTAAATCAGAACATACATCATCGGCGGCCCCCCCGCGTTGCCTGGGAACTCAGCGGAACGGAACGCCAGGTCGGCCGCCAGTGATCCGTTCGGCCGTCGCCACGGTAGGTGCCACCCTCACAACACTCACGCACACACACACACACACACACACACACACACACGCACACAAACACAAACACACACACACACACTCGGCGGCAGTCGACACGGCCGGCAGTGGCGAATGGCTGTCTGTTTGGTGAAGGATTCATGGGCCTCGCATGGACGGGGCCACCTGCACGACGCCGTGCCACGCCCTGCCCTGCCGCACGGCACCGGTGCGATGGCCATCAGCTGGAAAGGGGCCAGTCAAAGTGACGCAAACCGTAAAAAAATAAAAAAAATAAAAGAAAGGGACTCTTTGCTTTTGTCAGTGTCATTTTTGAGCGGGTCGTCGCTTTCCACGCTTCCTGACCCCGTGTCACGGCTATGCTATTGTACGCGTGTTTTGTAGCCCACGGCGTGCAAATCTTTAATTAATTTCTCCCACTGCTCCTTAGCCGGAATGTGGCAGACGGATGAAAGGGTCCCCCGATCCTAATTGTGTAACCTAGACCCTTCAATAGGGCGCGTCGTGCCCTCCCTTCTCCGCACAAAAGGGACAGAGGGCTCCCGGAAAAAAGGGAAACGCGGACAAGAAAAGGGCGTTTATGACGGAGTGTTTTCAACAGCCCTGGCAATAGATTTTTTTTTTCGTTCGGAAGGACCAGGAACTTCTGCAGAAGTCTCTGAAAAATATCGAATGAAAAATAAGGCAACGTTATGCCTGAAAAGAGGACTTCTTGAAGATTTTTGTCCGGGTTTCCTTGAAATCAAGTTGCCAGAATTGAAAGAGGTGGCGCTTTCTCTCCTGAAGAGACATACCTAAAAATCATGCGGTGTTTGGAAAACGGTTTCCTGAAGAACTGCGAGTCCCTAGAATTATCGCTCTCGCGGTGCTGCATTGCGATCCTCACAGACGCCAGCAACACCATTATGAAACATTTCCCGGATTAAATCCGCCTTCCACGCTCAAAACGACGCCACTAGAACCGCGCACTTTATGAAAATATCAGGAAACGAGGGACTCCAGCATTCAATGCAGACATAACGACGCTCGGCACCGCCCAACACAATAGCCCTTTTATTTTGTTCCCTTCGCCCGCGCTGCTTTTATCTGCCTTTTTTTCCCCCTGTAATCTCAAATCGCTGCCGCATGCTGCTGTACGTGCACAAACCGCTATGCCAGAGGTCGAGCCGCGAAATAGCGCGCGCGACGGGATTTCAGGCATGGCCCTCTGCTTTCCGCTCGGTGAGCAAGGTGCGGGAAGCGGGGTGGGGGGGGGGGGGGTGGGGGGGGGAGCCAGCCGGCCTGCCAGCGACACGGGCATGCACGATGCATGGCATGCACAGGCAGGTGCTGATTGGCCGATGAAGCGTCCTCCACACCGCGCACCCCATCAAACTTTCAAAATTGGAATGAAAGCAGCGGCCGTCGTGGCCTGGATCCCGTTGCCAGGATACCACATCCCCGATGCAGAGGCCCAGCCACAGTGGGCCAGAAGACCGGAGCAGGCGGCCAAAACTCTAGACGCGTCTTGAGCTCCAAAGTCGCTGAATGGGACCAGAACCGAACGTATAACCCCACCAATGGATTCCTCGTTCGGAGAGCAATCCATTAGTGGGGTCACCCGTGTTCGGCTCGGGTCTCATTTAGCGACTCTGGAGCGCGAAACCCGTCCGGGATTATGACCGCCCACTATGTGCGACGCGTCTGTGTGGAATTACTTGAGCTCGGCAAGTCTTCTGACAGTTGATGGCGAACAGCAGACGCGAGCAAACATGGCATGCCTCCTTCCAGATTCCCCGAGGCGCCGACACCTAACACGGCGAAGACACACTGCGAGGACACAATGCAGGGCCAGACGGACAACGGTGGGAGGATTGAGAGGCGAGAGAAGGAGCGGGGGAGAGCAAAGCGGGGTAACGAACTAAAGAGACACCTTGATGGGGTGAGAACCGTTCTTTGTTACTGCAGGGAAAAAGGACGGTATTATTCCAGGTTGAGTCTGACCAGACCGACTCGCCCCGCATTGCTGCCCGTTGGATAATGAAGTTCTGGGTTCGGTTCACAAAAATAAGGGACCAGGAGGAGAGTTTGTGCGCAGCGGAGTCCGTTTTAACCTTAACGAAGACTTGCGCGGGGCTTAGCCGACTGCAGGGCTGGGAGGAACGAAAACTCGTCCCCAATCCAAGCGATCCTCCACGTCTTCATCTCCTCCGGGTGCAGTCAGCGGGGCGAGCGACTTTGATGATAACCTTACAAAAACAAGGAAGCCATTCCCCCAGCAGAATCAGCAGAGAGAAGTCCCCGGCACGGCGCACGCCACGCGGCTCAGTTCAAACTCGTTTCCCGTCGTTTCAAAGTAGTCACTTCCTGCTCTCTCTCTCTCTCTCTCTCTCTCTCTCTCTCTCTCTCTCTCTCTCTCTCTCTCTCTCTCTCTCTCTCTCTCTCTCTCTCTGTGTGTGTCATATGCAAGAAAGGAAGACGAAAAGTACTGCAGCACAAAGTCAATATGGTAATCAGACATAAAAGAGACCCCACTAGGCAGCCCGCCGAACACCCTGCGCGGCAGGTCCAATTATAAGGCTTGATAAAAACGACAGGAGGAAAAGACGGAAGGCACACACACACACACATATGCAGAATGGAAAGGAAAAGTGCCGAGGCTATGAAAAAGGAGTGCCAAGGACACGAAGGGGCATCTCTCACGACGCGGGCAGTGCATTTGATTTGCAGCGCGGGAACCTTTTATAACACAAGGCGTCGCCATTCCGGAAGAAGAACTGCTAGCCGTAAACGCATTTATTTTTTTCTGTTTTGCAGATTTATGCCAAGGCGCGCCGCGGTGGGCGCCGTTTCCTTCTCATTTCTTAAAATTGAGCGAGGTGTTTGGGCGTGTTTTCGGGCCCCGAGCGGGGTGAATGCAGGAGTCCCACCTCCGACCCTTTTCGCTCGCAACGACAGCGCGCCGGGGCGGCAAGGCGAAGGCCAGGGAAATGAGGATAGAAGAGAACATAAAAAAAAGAAAAGACAAAAGGGAGCAAATTTGATGACGTTTTGGCACTTGCACTATGAATATAGGGCCGCCGCCACCATCGCTGTGTTGCGGCGGCTGGATGGACGTAGGAAATAATGGCAAGGAATAGGGATGCAAATATTGCCGCGCAGCGAACGCGCAAGTGGGCTTGTGAGTGCGCGCGCGCGCGCGTGTGTGTGTGTGTGTGTGTGTGTGTGTGTGTGTGTGTGTGTAGACGGCGCATAATGAGATGGCTCACAAGCAGCTCGCAGCTCCCTCTGGATCGCGCTGCCCCGACAAAGACATGCACCGCATCAGCAAGGCACCTTGAACCTCGATAATGCAGAGGACAGACACCGCGTGCATGAGCGAAAAAATCACCGAAGCCTCCTTAAAGTGGATAGGTTGATAAAATGTTCCTGTAGCGCCAATGAAAAACGTTGAACGGTGAACCACCTCAAGTCACTAAGCGTTGATTGTATTCCCGCTGCACTCCGATGTCAGCACGTGCCCACACTCACTCACTCCCTTTCAGTAAAAATAGTAATTCCAGAAGCGCGTGTCGTAACAAGTAAACAGAGAAACACCGCGGCTTATCCGATTTTTCAGCGGGCTGGCATCATAGGGGACGGGGTTTGGGGCGAATAAAGCATTCAGCTCACGCACATTTTTCTGCGCAGTGCTGAGTATAGGCGGCAGTAGCAGCTGGGCGTGTGCACACAGCGCGCGCGCGCGCGCGTGTGTGTGTGTGTGTGAGAGAGAGAGAGAGAGAGAGAGAGAGAGAGAGAGAGAGAGAGAGAGAGAGAGAGAGAGAGAGAGAGAGAGGGCGCTGGTATGTGAGCCAAAGTCAAGAAAGCTTGCGTTTGTTTGGGAGCCAGCCTAGACGCGCGCCCCTTGTCGCTCGAATTATGAACAAGCGCGAGCTGTGCGCGAAAATGTGCATACGTGTGTGTGTGTGTGTGTGTGTGTGTGTGTCTAGTGTTTGCAAATGAAACGACCAAGCCGAAAAAAAAGTGGCGGCGGCAGCAGGAGGAATAGGTGATTTTGTTACCCCTTCCCGTCGCCTGACTGGCCCGGCCGGCTGGCCTGACCACTCCGCCAGGAAGTCGCTGACCCCTCGCCGCCGCCTCGCGCGGTCTCGCTGCTGGTCCGGACACCAGCCTGGCAGCGCTCCAACCCCGTGAGGGGACCGGGGCAAAGCCGAGCACGGTGCTGGCGTGGCTCGCCGTGCACGTGCACAGCGCCGGCCGCGTGTCAACGCGGCGCCGATAGACGAAAGTATGGGCCGCTGAGTCGTCTCCGGGGACGCCGACAGTGAGAAAGGACCTGGCGTCGACACACTGCCAAACAACAACACTCCAGAAAGGCGACGGCTCCAGCGTCCTGGAGTCGCAAACTGTGCTTCACAGAGGGACGGCCGGGTGATTTCTTCAACCGAAATTGATGCTTCGCGATGTTAATTTTGAATTTGGACAGAGTGCGGGCGTGTTGGGGCGACATGGGAAAAAACGGAGGGCAGGGCAGCAGCTCCACGCGACGAGGGATGCTTCGCGCGCGCTTTCCCATTTTCCGGGAAAATTGCGCGCCCTCGCGTGACCTTTCCATGCACACCCCGAACGACTTCCGACTTGTCTTCGGCGGGCTGCTGCACGCCAAGCCGGGGGGCGGGGCCAGGGGCACACGGTGGGCCAGAGGATACGTGGAGGCGGCAAAATCCCGGATGACTTTTGAATTCCCGACTCGAACCGAACGTGTGACCCTACCAATGGATTGCTCTCCGAACGAGGAATCCATTGATAGGGTCACACGATCGGTTCGAGTCCCGTTAAGCGACTCTGGAGCTTAAAACGCGTCTCGAGTTTAGGCCGCCTCACCGGTCTTCTGGCCCACTGTGGGGCGAGGCAGGAGCCCGGCGTGCTGCTTCATCAGCCCCAAGGTCGAGCAGGTTCATTTGCGGAAGCGACCGCAGGCCGTTCGTTCCCTCGCATGCACTTCGGTGCCCCGAGGCCCTGGGCCCCGCGCCCCCTGCGGCGCCACGCACGGGCCGGGCGGGCCGGGGCACTGGGGACGCAGGCCACCGAGTACAGCCCCGGCTAATGGGCCACATCGCAGCAAGACCGGCACTTGGCCGAGAGCGGCGCACAGCGGGTCAGAAGACCGCGGCCAAACGAGGAATCCATTGGCGGGGTCACATGTTCGATTCGAGTCCCATTTCAGAGACTCTGGAGCTCAAAACAAGTTTCGAATTTCAGCCGCCTTGACGGTCTTGTGACCCGCTGAGCGGCGCGCTCCTCGTCCCCGCACCTAGCGGCGTCGTCTTCTCTGTCTCCCACCCCGTCCTGCTTCCGGGTCAGTGAGTTTGAACGCGCTCCGAGGCCCATGAGCGGCGGAAAAGTCCAAGTTAGTTCTCGGCGCTGCATCGCCAACTTGCCGTCCGCCAATGACGGAGTCCTCGGCGCCGCCGACTGCCAGGTGGCTGAGAACGCGGGCAGGTGGCGGACGGGCGGGGCAGCGGGCGGTATGATAGGTCCCGGAGCCATCCGGCAGACCGGCAGTCCCAGACCGGAAGTCTCAGACCGGAAGTCTCAGACCGGGAGTCTCAGACCAGAGGTCTCAGACCGGAAGTCTCAGACCGGAAGCCTCAGGCCGGAAGCCTCAGGCCGGAAGCCTCAGGCCGGAAGTCTCAGACCGGAAGTCTCAGACCGGAAGTCTCAGACCGGAAGTCTCAGACCGGAAGTCTCAGACCGGACAGCAATGCTTAAGTGCGTCACTTGCTTTAACTTTGCAGCTCTCCAACGCGCTGGCTAGAGTAACACGGTCTCAGAGCAGCGCCGTCGCGTCTTTTTCGCCGATTTCCCCTCCCCTTCTGGTGGTCCCACTTTGGACTGAAAGCGGACTGATTGCGTAAGGTGGCCTCGCCGGGCCCCTCCGCCATCAGTCTGCGGCGATGCGATGTGCGGAGGGGCGGCAGCAGCAGGCGCCTGCTTGTCGAAGGCTAACACCGAGTCGCTGCAAACGGAACCCAAACGGAACCCGAACGGAACCCGGCACCCGAACGAGTTTCCGGGCACGCGGCGGCGGCGGCGGGCCCAACTTGAATCGAGGTCGTCGTTTAGCAGCAGCGACTGCGCCGCAGCGCAGAGAGGTAATCACCGTGCAAAACATAAGCGCACACCAAAAAAAAAAACAAAAAGAGAGAGAGAAGACAGTAGTTTGGAGCATGGTCGATCCAATATCCCTAGAAAAAGGTGGACACAATTTTCGCCGACATTTTTACCGTGTTGGGCTCACGTCATGCCTGGCGTCGTCAGCGCATTCCGCGGAAAATCGCTTACCGAAACGCGAGAAAGTTTGAGGCACGTGCACTTTGCCCTTGTCACGCGTGCGCCGCTCCGTCTCGTCACGCGTGACTCACACGGCCCTCTGTCACTTTCTATTAAGGCAGGCCTTCGTGGCCACCCCGAGTGTGCGACGAGGGCAACGGTGGGACACGCCCTGTGACGTGTGTCGCCAGGGAACCACGGCGTGGCTCCGCGCGACCTTCAGGCAGCGGTGCAGCTGGAGGGAAAGATTTACCGCCGCAGGAATGCGGCCGAGCGGGCGACAACGACGCACAGTGGGCCAGAAAACTGGCGGAGGCGGCCAAAACTCCGCCTGAGTCACTAAACAGGACACTGTCGTGAGGCTTCTTTGCTCGTGCGCCGGGGAGGACACCCTTTCACACATGATAGGCAACATTCAAGCCCAGGCGGGGCGGGGCGCGCCAATGCGGTGGCAGCCCTAAGTGGAGCTTTAAACCCCGTCCCACTGCCTCCACTAGCAGCTC
Organism: Stenchaetothrips biformis; assembly: GCA_030522485.1. Lineage (NCBI taxonomy): Eukaryota > Metazoa > Arthropoda > Insecta > Thysanoptera > Thripidae > Stenchaetothrips > Stenchaetothrips biformis. The sequence continues at coordinate 12,552,556 of CM060097.1, forward strand.
GCCGGTCCGATTTAATCCCGACGTGGCTGCGTCGCTGCGCCGCTCGGGCGCTGCACAGTGGGCCAGACGACCGGCGAAGGCGGCCGCAATTCTAGACGCGTTTTGAGCTCCAGAGTCGCTGAGCAGGACTCGAACCGAGCGTGTGGCCCCACCGATGGATTCCTCATTCGGAGAGGAATCCATCGGTAGCGTCACACGTTCGATTCCAGCCACATTCAGTGACTCTCTGGAGGTCAAAACGCGTCTCGAATTTTGGCCGCATGCCGATCGTCTGGCCCACTGTGCGCTGCTGGCTCCCACCGCCGCCGCCGCGCCGCCCGGTCCCTGCGGCCCGTGGCCGTGAGCCAGGGAGTCGCATCGCAACGACTTTGCGGGAACAAAGCTCATTCTCACCGCACGCCGCGCCCCGCCACGCCCCACCCCGCCGCGCCCCGCCACGCCCCGCCACGACCCATCGCAGCGCCACTTGTCGTTCGGGAAGGAACGACAGCTGCAGCGCACCGAAATACAGCGTACAGTTCGCAGCAATCGCAGCACGCTCACAACGTCCTCACACTGCGCGCCTCTTTGCTCCCGAGGGGCAAACAACTACCAAAAATATCAACGAAATTTTAACGCTATATTTCAACGTTATTACACCGTTATTCCAACGTTACTTCCCGCTATTTTACATTATTTCAAGAAAAGCGTTCACCAAAATTCAAGTTGCTTCCCCCTCGGTTTGTTCTTTCCAAGAGGCCCCGCGCATCGTCGGCGGATCGCTTTTGTTTTCCAAGAGGCTCCGCGACTGACCAGTCACCGGTTTGTCTGACTGTCCTGTCCGTTCCGCTTGGAGCCAGCCCGACTTAGGGACACTGAAAGGCGTACTCACTACCAGCTCGGCCTAATGAATAATCCATCAGCCGCGCGGTCAGTGGAGTTGGTGCGCGCACAGCGATCGCAGAAGGAGGAGAAGAAGTGCCCTAGTAGCCTGGACCGTCCAGGTAAAATCAGCCGCCCTTCCTCTTTTATTCATCCGGCCCTTGGTGGGCATCATGAATCCTGACCTCCAGAGCCCACAAACCCTACAAGGTACCCTCGCTCTTCTTCCCGGCAGCCAGGCAGGGAGGCAGCCGCACGGCCAGAGCCGGGATCAGCCGGGATACGCCGGCGGTCTCGAGGATAATGGACCGTCGCACAGTGGGTCAGAAGACCGGCGCATGCGGCCAAAATTCTGGACGCGTTTTGAGCTCTGGAGTCGCTAAGCAGGACTCGAACCCCACCAACGGACTCCTCGTTCGGAGAGCAATCCATTGGTGGGGTCACACGCTCGGTTCGGAGTCCTGCTTAGCGGCTCTGGAGCTCAAAACGCGTCTAGAACTTCGGCTGCGTGCGCCGGTCTCCTGGCCCACTGTGCGTCGCCGCGGTATTACCATGTCCTGCGCGGAGAGGACGCCGATGACAGTCCCGCAATCCCACGCTGTAGGACTTCATGTGTTCCAATCCGGCCAGAAAGGCCACGCGGGAGCAGAGCATACGTCTGCCTGTCACGCGACGCGGGTAAATGCTTCCTCGCGGAGACTGGTGACGTATGCGTTTGCAGTGAGACTATGGCGACGAGATGCTTTTCAAGGAGACTGAGGGATTGCTTTTCGAGGAGGTCGAGGACGTGCTGTTCAAGGAGGCAGAGGGATGCTTCTCAAGGAGCGCGCGCACACACACACACGCACACACACACCCGCAAGCAAGCCGAGCCGATATTGCGCGGCATTGTCTCTCTCGAAACTGCTTCCGCGAGATGGCGCTCCAGGTACACTTTGTTGATTGTTGCGGTATATTTACGACACACTGCGGATACATCGCGCGGCGACAAATTTTCAGAGCGAACATGAGTAAGGGGAGGGGGTAGGGGTAACGGCGCGCGGGTTTGACGGTCGGGGCGGGGCAGGGCGGGGCCAGGCGGTGCAGATTCCGGATGTTCGAGTAATAAATAACGCTGGCAGTAAATATTGCTCCAGTGAGTGTCTGCACCGTGCTGCCACTGCGCAGGCACTGAGCGGCGCGGTGTAGTCACTGCAGGCGCCGCCCCTCCCCTCCACTTAATCCCCTCGAGTCGGCATGATGAGAACACCTGCTTTTATCCCCGCGTTCTGCACGGCCCACCGAACACTCCCCCCGCTCGGCCGCACAGTGGGCCAGAAGACCGGTGGAGGCGGTCAAAATCCCGGACGGCTTTTTGGGCTCCAGAATCGCTAGATGGGACTCGAACTGAACGTGTGACCCCACCCATGGACTGCTCCCCGAACGAGGAATCCATTGGTAGAGGTCACAACGTTCGGTTCGAGTCCTGTTTGGCAGCCCTGGAGCTTAAAACGTGACCAGTGCATTGACCGCCTCCACCGGTCTTCTGGCCCACTGTGGGCCGCTCGGATGGAATGACCTGTCTGCTGGTACAATCCTGCAGGGCGTGCCCCCCTCTCCCGTTTTCGCCGTGGCTATGACACCCCGTCTCGTCTCGGCGCGCTGTATAGTAAAGCCTTTAACGCCTCGCGCCAGCTTGGCCCTTCCTACTGCCGGCCGAGAAGGGTTCCCCGCCCCGCTCCGCCACGCGCCGCCACGCGCCACGCCGTATTATGCGAGGCTGGCTAGGCTGCCGAGCACTGTCAGCAGTTCCTAAACAAGCGGCAATCTCAAATGAAACAAATAACGCCGCTGGCCGGCGGAGACTCTTTTTACGACCAGGACAACGGAGCGCCCCCCCCTCCCCCCCCTCCTTTCCCCGGAGCGGTGTGCCTGCGGATCGCACCGCCGTGACTTATCTCTACAACAAGGAGCCGCGCTCCGCGACGGTTATTCCACCTCGGGGGCGTTTCCTTCGTTAACCGGCGAAAAGGAGATGATGTGAAAAACAAGCGGCCGACAAGCGCGGCGGCGGCGGCGGCAGCGGCAGGTCGCCGCTCCGCGGGGCAACAACTTGAGGCGTAAATCAGGGAGGCGTTATCGAAGCCGTTCGTTACGGCGCACGCCGCCGCACTGCGAGACGCACCGGCCTTCATGGAAAAGAAATGAAACGGCAGCGCAATCATACGCAGAAAGAGCGACAACAAAAACAACAACAAGATCAAAAGGGGGATGAAGCTGGGATGAGATATTATTATATACGAGTAGACCAAATTGACTCCACGCTTCAGGTGTCACGCCCCCGCACGGTGGACCCGTCGTTACGGGCAGAGGTCATGGAGGCCCTCCCTCTACTTCCCCCACCACCCCGACACACACACAAACACACGCACGCACGCCCCTGCGCGACCACCTATGCTCTAATTGGATTGGCGGGGCCCGGGCGGCGCGGCCCCGCCATGTGTCCAGCGCTGGTCAGTCCGCTGAAAGCAAGTCCGGGCAGCGTGCGCTGCTAACACCCAACCGGGGGCAAAGTTTCCTCTCTTCCAGCGGGAGAGATTGAGACGGGGCAGGTGGGAGATTTCAGCGCCACAGACTTGTGCTTTTTGTAGTAATTGTTTTTGTTTGTCTATTTTTTGTTCTCCCAACCATTCCGCCACGCCGCGCGCAATCTTGCCGGCCCTGATGATGTGAGGCCAACCTCGTTTCTTTCTTAGCGAATTTGTGGTCACTCCCGGTAACGTCTTTCCTTTGTTCTTCGGCTCCGCGCGCGTGCCACCGCCCGTCACCGAAGGAGGGGGGGGGGCAAAAAAGGGGGAAGCGAAGGGGGGAAAGGGGGGGCGAATGGGAGGCGAAAGGCCGTCCCCGCCCTTTTCTTTTCTCTTCAGCTGTTTTGTGCATTCCGTGGACTGATCCCCTGGGAGGGGGAGAGAGGCTGACGGACGTGTTGAGGACACGCCGGACCTTCCAGCACCAACAATCCCCACACGGACTGGCTGCTGTTCCCCTCACATTCGGATTCAAAGTCGGTCGTTCGATGCTCGTAAAGCCTACACGACACAACCAACCCACTGCAAAACCAATTTCCATCATATTGCCTGACGATTCAGGGTTGCTAACGAAAATCAACCAAAACTAAATGTTTTGTCGGTTTAATAGAATGTTGTGTTGAATGCAGTTCGGCCGTCAGTCACAGAGGCACGGCGGCGCCCCATTCAAGTGACTCGCTGTGCCCACGGCCATGATTGGATAGGCATCACAGTGGTCTGGACTGGCCGGTCATTGGTGCAGTGTGATTACCGGCCGCGGACCGCGCTGCACAGTGACAGTGGACCGGAGGGCCGGCCTGCTGGCCCTCTGTGCAGCAATGTCATCCTAGACTCAACTGCTATTACCTGCAATACCATCTGCTTCGAGACGGCGCGGCCTCCAGAAACAACAATCCTGCCTTATTATCTGCATTGCCGCCTTTTTTCCCCTCTACGACTTTTCCTCATAACAAAAAACCGGGGAAGACCGAATCCCTTTCCTTTATTGACCCCCGAACGAGTCCGCTCCGGCCGGCCTACGCCTTAGGCTTGCCCGCCGCACGCATTGCTTTCAAAAACAACCGCTGTTAAACCAGATAAAACTTTTGTCGCCAACTAAACCGGATAAGACGCACGCACAAAAAAAAATAATTAAAATAAAATAAATTGGGGCGTTAATTTTTCACCGCGGATTAGGCCAGGTCGTTAGGAATCGCCGGTCGTGCCGAGGGGAGGGGGATGGGGGCCTAACTGCCTCAAACGACAAGCGGGCGATGAAAGGAGCGGTGCCGATGTCCCAAAGCGGCGTGGGATCGGGCAGACAGACAGACAGACAGACAGACTGACAGACAGAGGGTGGATCCAGCCTCGGCTTTGCAGTCAGAGATAACACACATCCACTCACTGGAGGCCCTTTCCTCATCTCTTTGCTAATGAGAGCGAAAACTTTGTGCCACCACCGGATTCACACGCCTCACGCAGCCAAAAAAGAGAAACCCACAAGAAACTCATTTACAACGGGATTAAAAACGAGGCATCAACACGGCGTGTCACCAATCGCACACACGCACACACACGTAACGCAGGTACGAGCTGCGGGGGAAATATTGTGTTAACCATGACGGGGCAAGGATTAAGCGTAAGAGACACTGCAGCTCGGAATGTGGATGACCATAAATCATAGGCCGGACCGGGAGACGGGAAGAGAACGAGAGAGAGGAAGAGGGGTGACAGCGTTGGGTGAGGCACACATCGGCCTCCGGCTTTGGTGCTCGCGGAAGCGAATAACCGAAATAGCGACAGAGAGAGGGCGACGCGGGAGGCATGGATTTTGAACAAGTCCTCCAGGACCAAGTGATGCTGTACGATTTGGCGCGGGACAAAACAAATTGTATACCTTTTTAGAGATAAAAAATTAGAAATTTTTTTTAGAACAAAATGCTCGAGGTGCTGCTAAGTATTTTTAGTGTTTTTGTTTGCTCCGGGTTAACCACTTTAGCCATCGGCGTAACTTTCGGAGAGAAAATAAAATACACACTCACACACACGCGCACGTGGGTCTGGGCGCTGATGAGTCGATAATGAGAATGATGGGGTCGGCGCGACGGAGCTAAATGACTGCACCGAGCAGCCTCATGTGTTCCTGGGACCCTTTTTCACTCCCAGAGTCATTTCCTTCTTATTTTTAGAAAAAAAAAAGAAGAAGAAGAAGCCGCTGCACAGGCAGACACATGGCCAAGGTGTGCGTGCGTTTGTGTATGTTTTCGTGCGTGTGTGAGTGTGTGTGTGCCAAAGCTACTTCCCAGATCCCCCGGGGGGCTCGGAGTGCGTGCCCCGGCGGGGGCGCCCCGATCGAGAGGCCGCCGTCGCTGGCACCTCCACGCCGTGGCTGCCGTGGCTGCCGCGTCGTCCCCAACGTGCAACTAAACAAAACGTCTCGGCGTGGGGGGGCCACTCCGCCCCCACGGCCCCGAGCGGGGTCAGCCGCGCCACATGATTACCCCATCCTGGGCGGCACCTGAGGCCCCGCCGAGGCCGGGCGAGGCCCCACGGGGGGCGGGGGAGGCTGCGGCGAGAGCCCGACTCACCGCTGGGCGGCAACCACTGTCACGAGCACCCAAAAGAGACGTTTCCAGAACCGAGAAAATTTTATCGCAAAATGTGAATTTACTTGAAACTTCTAAATAAATTCACTCGATGCAAGTTTATTTTCTTGGTTAAAAAAAAACAACTCATTTTTTGGGGGGTGAGAAGCAGCAAATATTCCATTTTCATTGATGTTCAAGGCTGGCTTTCGCGGAAACGACAGGCCTCGAAAAAACCAGGGGAGTAAAAAAGAGGCAGAGATTGTTATTAATCCGCACAAGTGATTCAAGTTATTTTCCCGGCGGCCCCCCCGGTGATTCTTTTTTCCCTACCGACAACAGCGAAACGAGAAAGGACAAAGGCTGAATTATTAAATGCAGCCGTCGGGCCGAAGCGCAGGGATGGGGCGGTGGGTGGCGGTTGGGGTGGGGGGAGGGAGGGGGGTTACCCGCTGCGGCGCCCAGAGGTAGGTGTGAGTGGGTCCCTGTCCGGTCCGCCGCGCCCCCCGCCACTAACACACCCCAGCGCGGCCCGGCTCGGTGGCGCGCCCCGCGCGAGAGGGATTTCCCGGGACTTAAACCGGTTAATTTCGGAGGGGATTCGCCTCGGATTCATCCCCCCGGTGAGTTTCAGTTTCAATCGGATCTTGCAAGGGGATTTCAATCTCAGCAGCGCTACACGATACCAGCAGCGCGCCGCGCCCGCCGCGCCTAGCTGCCGCGTACACAGGACCGCGTAGGAATAAAATTGAGTTGAAGGCAGACTGTTGGAGTTGGGCTGAATATGAAATAATTGAAGAAGGAGAGAGAGAGAGAGAGAGAGAGAGAGAGAGAGAGAGAGAGAGAGAGAGAGAGAGAGAGAGAGAGAGAGAGAGAGAGAGAGAGAGGCTCTAACAAAGGATAACAGGCTGTGGGAACGCGCCGCCGTTTATAAGGCGTGAATACTTTAACCGAGGGGGCAAGGTTACATCGTGCTCTCGGAAACGGAACATGACAATTCACGAAAATGTACTGTATTCGGGTTCACTAATCTGTGCGCACAGGTTTGAAAATAAAAAGAACGACATAAAATAGACAACCGCTTAGTCTACAGCACGTCACAACCTAAAAAAAAAAAAAACAAAAAAAAACTTCATCTTTTTTTTCCTGCAGCGGGGATATGAAGGGGCAAGACTGTTTTTTCGGGGGGGGGGGGAGTATTCGTAATCGGCTTTCGTCTCGTTTCCCTGCCGCCCACATCCACATCGCGGGGCAGCGGGGCAGTGGGCGGGAGTCCGCAAGGTGAAGGTAAAGACACCACCCGCCGCGCCGCGCCCCCACCCACTCGACGTGTCACTGCGCGGGTAGCATGCCAATCCCCCCCCCCGCATCGCCAATCAGGGCACGTCAGGATCGCGTTTCCTGCACCCGCGCCGCGCCGCGCCACGCCAAGGCAAGACACACACGTGTGTCACGTGTCTCACGCGGAAGACGCACGTGTGTAGTATGTTCAGTTCTATCAAAAACACCCTATTTTTAATTTATTAATTTTTCGCGCCGTCTCGTCATTTTTCCAGACAAAGTTTACGGCACGGGGAAACGACGCGCCACCATCATCATCCTGCCGGCCGGCCCGACGCGTTCGTCAGCGCCCCCCCCCCCCACCCCCCGCTCCTTCCTCCCGGCCGGCAGCAGCTTCCTCGGTAGGTCGCGGTCCCCATCCGTTGTCTCGCAGGCCGTCGTCCTAGCCGTGCCCAGGGGCTCTATTTCGGGTGGGGCCGAAGCAGCAGCGAGTCGGCATTAGAACGAAGAAGAAGAAGAAGAAGAAGAAGAAAGTGACAATCACCACCTTAAACGACGTAACGCAAATGCAACATCATTAATTTGCTTACATTAGTGTTCAATGGAGTCGTTATTCCTTCCTTCGACTAGCTCACTCACTCCTCCTTGCTCCTGAGTGGATTGCTTACGCCACTGTCGCCCCCGAATCCGGGGGCCCCGCTGAGGCTGACAGTGCGCCATTACCGTGTGCACGGCGTGTCGGGGACGTGGACCGCGCGGGCAGGGGGCACCGCGGCTGGCTCCAGGCCTTTTAAGGCTCCTAGGTATTTGCGATATAGCAGTAGGCTCTATACGGCCTGACTCGTTAGCATAATGGCAGACGGAAGTACCAAGGCGCAGAGGGCCGTGCCATTTTTTTTTTTTTTCTTCTCTCGCTTGCTCCCTCTGTTGCCCGCGAGTGCGGGCGACAACAACTTGCAGGCAAACCGTTTGCTTGGCCAAACAAAACTAGGGGGTAACAAACGTTCGGCTCAAGGTCAACAAAGGCCTGCTGTGCTGTAGGCGCGCGCAGGACGGCTATTTTTAATAGGGCGGCTATGGTAATGCCGGTGTGGCAAAAAGCGCGACACGGTTTGGTATTCATATTGCAAGCGCCTCGGCAAAATCCTGCAGCCGCCGCCTTTTATTTTGATCCAGGTCACGCCGTGTCGAGCGACTGCTGTTGGATCTCTAGAGGACACGCTCGAACCGAAGGTTCCAAGCTTCCGATTTTGTTAAAAAATGTAACAGTGGCAACAAAGAGGAGAACGTAATTTATTTATTTTTTTCAAATATGTAAAAATAAAAAAATAATTAAAAAGAGAAAACTTTTTAAAAAAAAATTGAAAAAATGACAAAAAATAAAATGAACTGATTTACAATTGAGTAAAGCCACCAGCACTGCTCTCCGACCGACCCACCCGTTCTCTTGCACCGGATCCCGAACTCGAGAGATCCTCCAGAGTGCCGGGTCACGCCCGGTGGGCACGTCGCCTTGGGGCCCCACTGGAGGCTGGATGCTCGACTCCGGCACGCCCTAACAAGCGCCTTGTAGGCCGGCTGGCGCTTTGGAGCGCTGCGACGCCTAATAGTTGGCGGGCGAACTATTACCGCCCCTACAGCAACGAAAGGGGGAGCAACCAACACGGGCGGGAAATATTGCACCTAGACAGCCAATAAGGGCACGCGACGATATAACGGCCACCGCTGGAATGCGTCTGTCTGTCTGTCTGTCACCGGCATCCTCCCTCCTCGTCTCCCCCAATGACGAAGCTACAGCCTCACCGCGTGCACCGATCTCTTTTGTCGCGATAGTGCCGGCTTCCTCGAATCGAGGGAAATTCGGAGATCACAGAGAAAGAAGTGGGCGTTGTCGCAGCACTATGGCAAGCGCGGCGTGAGGGAATAACGAGCCTGGCGGCGCAGCGCGGCGGACAGTGGGCCGGAAGACAGGCGGACAGAGACGCGGTCTGCTAGCCGCCCGATGGAGTTGTCAAATGCTGGTCGGTGTCGTCTCGCTCGGGCGCGACAGCGAGTGAGTGAGTGAGAGAGAGAGAGAGGGAGAGAGAGAGAGAGAGAGAGAGAGAGAGAGAGAGAGAGAGAGAGAGAGAGAGAGAGAGAGAGAGAGAGAGAGGGCGCGCGCGCCGGAGTCACCGCGGAGTCGTCCTTTGAGTTATTGCTGCAATATCGCGAGGCCGTTGTTTGCTTTGCACCTCACAGCCCAGCGTGTTGGGGCAGGGCTCTGTGTGTGTGTGTGTGTGTTGCTTTATTCCTACTTTGTAGTACACGGCCTTGTTTGATGCAGTGCGTCGCCCAACAAACACGCGCCGCGATACGACGCGCCGCCCCGGCCAACTTGAGGGCATATTGTTTGCGGGGCCCCTTTGTGATGATGAGTCGTTATTTTCACGGGAAAGTTTAATGAGGCGGGAACGCCGTATCACCTCCGTTCGGGGACGCGCGCCGCCAAGAGGCACTTGGGCGACAAATTGCATGTCGACGCCTGCACCTAATTGGCCAAACGATCGCGAAAGGAAGCGCTGCCGGCCGCGTTTCGCGACTGTCCGCGTTTCGCACCTCTTTATTTCCGGTTTTCCTGCGGCTTTGGATGGGCCGGTTCCGTGTGTTCCCACCGCCGCAGTCCACCCAGCAGCAGCGCCGCCGCAGCTAACTTAGCATTTTTATGATGCACGCCGAATTTTACGAAGGTCTTAACAAGTTATAAAGTCGTGAAAAGTTAGCCGCGGCCGTAACACACGCGCACGCACACTCACACAAACACACGCCCAAGATTATTCTGTCATTTGGTCCCAACAACTCGCAAAGAATAGCCTTTTTTTTCTTTCCTTCTTTTCATTATTGAGCTGCTGCCGCGCCGCGCACAGTGGGCCAGAAGACCGGCGCATGCGGCCACAATGCTAGCGCCGCTCTTCTGGCCCACTGTGCAGGCTAGGCTGGGCCGAGGCGCTCCGCTCGGCTGTGGGATGAAGGACTCCTCGGCGGGCCGGGCGTTGCACTGGCCAATCGGAGGGGCGTCATAATTCCCCTTTCCAATCAGTAGTCCGGCCGCGCGGTCAGAAAAAGATCAAATCTGCCACCGAATCCGCCACCCCCACCCTAATAGGGGCTCTCGTCTTCCGCGAGGCAAGAGGCCGCAGGGAGGGGGCGGTGGGCGGTGGGGGGTTCATCTGTCGACTTACCCCGCTCGTTCACCCTCTCCCCCTCTACCCTCTCGCTCTCTAGTGTCGTAATTAGAAGACCACCTGCCTCGGTGTTTACTTCCCGGACTCCGCAGTCTCCATTGAAAGGCGCGGATCGCATCGGCATTGAGTGAGGGAAGGGACCCGCTGAATGGAATGGCCGCGCTGCCCCCCCAACCGCTGCCCCGCCCAACAATCAACGGGCTCATTTTTTTTTCCATACCCGTGTGAAGCTGCATGCGAATCCATGCGCCTCTGTTTCTCTCTGTCTTTCCCTCGTAAAAAGAAAAAGGAAAACTATTTTTAGGCACGAAGTAGCCTTATAGCCTCACCGGGGTTGGGTTTAATTTTTATTGTCAGTCTGGCCCCTTATGCAAATCCGAAATTTTCTATACGATTTTGATGAGATTTGGCAGAGTGGTAGAACTTTGTACCCTGATTTCAGTGGTGAAATGTGGTTGAAAAGTGTAGGGCCAATTTTGAGAAATTTTGAGTTGAAATCGCCGTTTCCATGGCAAAACTCGACTCGTCAGCGAAAAACAGAGGGAGAGGGGGGAGCCGAGCCACCGGAAATGGAATCCGACCAATAGCAGCGCTCCTTTTCGCCTCTGTACAGCTTACACCAAAAACGCTCGCTCCCTTGAAAAAGCGCGTTCGAATCAAAATTGTCTTTTACTGCAGCTAGAAGAGCTCCAACAATAGCATAGACGTTGTTTTCGAACGTGGCCATTTGGATCGGCCGGTCGGTCGGTGATTGTTGGCCAGAGTGTCCCGCGCCGCTGCGCGCAGGCCCTGTTGTTTTCAGAAATACCAACCCTAAATGTTCCAAACTCTTTGAATCGGAGTGAAATAGGACATTAAACTGCGTGCCTGTGCAAATGCATTTGTGATAAAACTATCCCTAACGTAGTTTGAGTGTGACTATAAGTCCCTTTTCGTAAACAGTGAGCGAGTAGCTGCACCTTGTAGCGAGGTTTGATGGTACCTCTGAATCTAAGACGAAACGATCTGGACATGGGGGCTGTGCTTTTTTCTAACCTTAAAGCTGGGTGAACTGGGTGAACTGGACTATTTTACTGCACGTTTCTGTGAATAACTTGTCCTTCAGGTATTATGAGACTGTCTTAAATGTCTGTTTTTGACACAAATTGATACGCAGCTGGTCTTTACGTAAGTTTGAGTATTATTTATAATGGTCTGACAAACATAAACAGAACTACACACAACGCAGTCCTAGCCTTAGTTATCTTTGTTAAACCAGAACATAAATGAAAATTAACTTCGTGACTACCAGGATTTCGTGAAATCGTATTTTTTATTTTATTTTTTTTTTTGCAGTGCTTAAAGCACCTTGAGCACCGGGCGAGGTCGTAGTGGTAACCGAAGGGAGCTTCAGCGTGGCTCCGATTTGCATGACACAGCAACTCCGGCGCACAGACCACGGGCAAGGATGAGCAGGTGAGGGATGTCAATGGGGTAAGCGCTCGGTGTCGGTGGGGCCAGGCCGCAGGCTGGCGCCGTTACCCTCCATGCTGCGGCATGCAAGCCGAGCGGCACGGCGCAGGACCGGCGCAGGCGGCCAAACCTCTAGACGCGTTTCGAGCTCCAGAGTCGCTAAACGGGACTCGAACCAAACGTGTCACCCCACCAATGGACCCCCCCTCCTAGTCTAGCCTCGCGCGCCGTCTCGCGGAACTCCTCAAAACGATTAGCTAAATTCCGGGAAGAGGCCGCAAAGGAGGCGCGGCCAAGCGTGCTTATTATTGTTTCTCCGCGTGAATTAACGCAAGACGGCCAAGTTGTGTGGCCGAGATAGTGCAGCCGAGGGGAAGGAGAGGTGCGGCGAGATAGGCGGTCGGAAAGAGAGAGGGAGGGAAGACCTGAGTGACAGTGGCGCCGCCTCATGTTGATTACGTCAAGGCCGCACCTTTCGGCACTGCGAGATGTAAGTGCGACGCGACGCACGCGAGATTGAATACTAATCAGGGACGAAGAAAAGAGACGAGGCGGATGCCCTTCTCTCTCTCCCTCTCCCTCCCTCCCTCCCTCCCTCTCTCTCTCTCTCTCTCTCTCTCTCTCCCTCAGGCTTTTAACAGAGAATCACGTACGCGCCATGGAACGGGGGAGTCTGCACGGGCCAAACGCACACGCAACAGAAAAGCAGGAAAACAAACACCGGGTCGGGGGATTCGAACCCACGACCAGTGGCGATGATTATTATTTTTTTTTTTCCCGGATGTAGGTCAAGTGAAACCCGTGCCGTTTATAGCGGTGGAGGTCCGACCGGGCGGGCAAGCCACACGCTGGTGGCAATGGGCGCCATAACATATGGTGACCATTTGAGAAGGTTGCGGAGGTAAATAGCGCTGCAAGGACGGGCAACGCTGAGGCTGCGCGGGGCGGGTGTCCAAGCACCGCACAGTGGGCTGCCAACGCCGCGAGGTAAGAGAGGCGACGCAAAAACGAGGACGACCCGCGTGCCCTTCAGGCCCTTCAGAGCGCCCCCGCCCCCAGGAAGGGCTCGTCCGGAGCGCCCCCGCGGAGCGCACAGCGGTGGCGGCCTCTTCCGCGCAGGACAATTTTTTCCTCGTTTTATTGCTCGCAAGGACCAAGGCCGGTTCACGCATTTTAATAACAGCCCGACAGTGCCAACGAAGGGCGCGGCTGCCTGCCGCCCTCGCCCTTTGCCCCGGGCCCTTTGCCTACCTCCCAGTGGGCCAGTCGGGTCGCCGCATCACGCCAGCGAAGGCGGGGCGGCGGCGCCGCGCCGAGATGTGACCGATAGCTCACAATCCGCCGTGAATCGAGGCGCGCCAGGCCCGGGCCATCGAGCCCCTGAATCAGGATTATTAGCACGCTGTAAACGTAACTCTCCCCTATCGCCCTTTCGCCATTTTGACCCCGAAAGGAGAGACGGCTCGGTGCAGGCTCCGTCACGATGCGGACGGGCGAACCGCGTGGAAGGGGGGCGCGGGATCGCTCTCTCTCTCTCTCTCTCTCTCTCTCTCTCTCTCTCTCTCTCTCTCTCTCTCTCTCTCTCTCTCTCTCTCTCTCTCTCTCTCTCACACTCACACACACACACACACGCAGGCAGCGCGACCGTGCGTAGCGGCGATAAGGCCAATGCAAGTGCCCCGCTGCTGCGCCCCACAAGGTCAGCACCCTCCATGCACTTCTGACGGCATCTAAAATCGGGGAAATATGACGATATGACGCCCGGAGGACAAGTCCGGGCGGGCGCCCGGAAGGGACAGCAGCGCAAAGGGAGAGCGACGCAAAAAGGGCGGGGAGGGGGAAAAAAAAGAATACGAGAAAGAGCGTAAAAAGGTTACAGCCAGGGAGCAGGGCCAAGAAGTAGGGGTGGAGCTGCCAGGCTGGGCCAGGGCGTCTGAGCCTCAGCAAAGCTGGCGGACAACCGCCCCAGGCGCTTTGCAAGAGGCCGGTGTACGCAGCAGCGACAAGTATGGTCGGTGTGGAGGAAGGAGGGGGGGGGGCACCACCGCTATCTGCTGCGGTATGAATCTAAGGCGGGCCCGCCGCCCCTTTGCAGGCGGATGGAGACGGTGCACCTTTGATAGGGCGACATCGCAAGGGGGCGCTGTCTTGCTCTCGCAACCCTACGGGACGCGAGCGCGAGAGAGACAGACAAAGCACTGTTTGGAACCAGCCAGCGGGAAGCGGAAGCCAATGCAAGAAATGAATATTCCCTCCGTCTCTGCTGAGTATGTCACCCTGCACCCCTGCGCCTTCGAATCACCGAGCGTGCCGCTCCGACGCACCCATTCTCTGTTGTGCGCGCGCGCGTGTGTGAGAGAGGAGAGAGAGAGAGAGAGAGAGAGAGAGAGAGAGAGAGAGAGAGAGAGAGAGAGAGAGAGAGAGGGGGGGAGGCAACGTCAAGGCAATCGCCACTGAAACAGAAACGCGTGTCTTCCAAGTGGTGCAGCACGGCGTTCCGAAGGCCCCTCTTACCCCACGCCGCGAGCCATCTTTTGCCGTGCGTGGTCCTCGGCGTCGATCTGTGAAACATTAATGGCGGCCTCACTGTCCTCGGCAGGTCCTCGAGAACACTGGGCCCGCCGGATCAGGCGTCGGGATAAGAGGCTTGAGGACCACCCGGCCATCGCCCTGAAAGGCGACGCGGCGACGCTGGGGCCTGGAAAATCTACAGTGGCCCCGGAGCGCCGGCCTGGAGCGCCGGCCTGGAGCCACGGCCTGCAGGCACACCGGAAAGTCCGGCCCACCCGGAAGGCGAGAGGGCGGCCGAGATATGAGATCGTCTGTCCTCTTTGGAAAATGTTTCGGACGGATCGCGTCCAGAGGCAGAGCAAGCCCTTGTTTGCCACGACGAGCATCTCCCCTCTCTGTCTGCGCGACGAGGCAACGAAACGGCGGCGGGACCGTGCATTCACTCGTCAGCCCTCTCGGCCCAGAGAAGAAGAGTCCTTGTTTGCACAGATATTTGGGAGTCAAAAGTAGTGTGTCCCCGGAGCTAGGAAGTCCCACGCCGAACGGGCAAATAAATTTGTGAGGGGTGTCGTTCGTGCACTCATAAAAGCTTACGGTGAATTTCACTGTAAGCTACGGCGGACCCTGCAGCACTGTAGCTTACGGTGAATTTCACTGTAAGATACGGTGAATATCACTTCAAGGTACGGTAAATGTCGCTGTAAGCCACGGTCATGCACACTGATTCACCGTAGCCAACAGTGACATTTACCGTACCTTACAGTGATATTCACCGTAGCTTACAGTGAAATTCACCGTAAGCTACAGTGCTGCAGGGTCCGCCGTAGCTTACAGAGAAATTCACCGTAAGCTTTTATTAGTGTGTTTGATGATTCAAGTTAAAGCAGCGTCAACCAACCGGCTCGAGTACAAGCGTGTTAACGTTGGTTAATTTCCATCCCACTATACGCGAGCTTGTGTCACCACTATACGTGGGCACACCACACTAACCCAATTCTACCCCTTTCCCCTTACCCCCTTTTACAAACAAACACAAACACACACACACACACACTGCCCTTTAAGGGGTGTCAATCCCCACGCGTCACGCGCACTGTCTTGGCGGCACGCTCCGTCGCACACGCGAGCGAGGTGTAATGGATTATCTTTCTTCGCCACTGGCCCCGCCATTGCGAGCCTATATCACTGCGAGCCTCACCACTATACCAAAAAAAAAAAGGGAAAAAAATGTCGTCCGCGTTTTGAGCTCCTGATTCGTTTAACAGGACTTGAACCGAACGTGAGACTCCACCCATGTATTCGTCGTTCGAAAAGCAATCCATTGGTGGGATCACACGTTCGGTTAGACTCTGCAGCTCAAAACGCGTCCGGAGTTTTGGCCGCCTGCGCCGGTCTCCTGGCCCACTGTGCGCCACCACTAAGCCTGGCTGGCAAAGCCCACTGTGTCACCGCCACGCCGAGCACGCGCGTGTCCATCAAATTTGCGGCGTGCGCGAAGAGCAGCCGAGAGGGAGGGGCGTGCAAGTGTCCGCGTAATTTTATATTATTGTAGAGCGGAGTGGAGGGGGACCCTTGACCTAGAATCGTGGCCAGCGGGACCGACGGGGCGGCCGGGGGACTCTTCAGCTTGTTTAGGGGGCGGGGGCGGTTTAGCACTGGTAGAAAAAAAAAGGGACAGAAAAGGTACGGAAAACGTTTAGTCAATAATTTATCCGGAGCGTTCGTACTCCACCAACCACAGAGACTCCGTACATTTTTTTTTCGTGCCTTAATACAAAGGATCTTCATGGAGATCCTGTAAACGGAATTTCCGTACCTTTTCCGTACCCAATTTTCTGTAAACACCTTTCGGATTTTTTTATTTTTTTTTTTTACAGCGAGTGTGGGGAAGGGGTGGAGGAGTACAATATGAGCAGCGGGGGCGAAATTGGCGGAGAGGAAGAGTGGGGGTGAGTGGAGGGAGGAGGAAAAGTAGCGTGCTGGGGTAAACGCGGCGCCACCGCGTCCCAAGGTGATGGAGAGGGCACCGGCTCTATCGCTCGCCGCGATGCTCGGCTCTTTCCGCATCCGGATGCCGCGACCCGCACACCGGAAGCAGACAGCGGTACCACCCGAAGGGGCTTCGGCTTGCCTTCAGCATGCGTTCGGCAGCGCTCGGCCCCGCCGACAAACACGCTCACCTGTTGGCTCGCGCTGTACAAAGAGATACGAAGAAAAAGCGAGTCAGAGCGCTGCAGGGCTAACGGCTTGCAGTGGCGGTGCTGGCGGGGCCTCCGGCCGGCGTGCCCCTTCCAGGCCTCGCCCAGGCAACTCGGCGTGCAGCCCGGCACGTCGTGGCGTGCCCAAGGCCAGACAGAGCGAGGCAAGGCTCAAATATTGGGCCAACGATATTGTGCTGGCTTGCACCCTGCAGCGGCTCAGCCGGCTTCAGGACATCATTCGCCTCATTGGACGGATGAGGAAAAGGGGCCTTGTGAGGGGCAACGTTAGGAATAATAAAATTAATCCAAATAACAATTAAGTATTTGCTGTTTTATTTTTTTTTAAAAATTGGTGGGGACTTGTCAGAGAGGCGGTTCAGTGTGCCTCAAGTCACATTACCCTCCAGCCGCAATCGCACCGCCGTCCCAGAGCTCACCTGAAAAGGAGCGGAGAAAAACAATTAAGACATGAAACATTAACGCGATAATCTTGGCTTTGGCGCTGGGAGGTCGGGGCGGGTCGGGCGGCTGGGTAATCCTGGGCCGGGCTCGGCTCGGCAGCTAAGCGTTCATGACCCGGCCCGACACTTTTAGCCCTGTTTTGATAAGTGCCCCAAGTCCATACGACCAAGTCCATTATCACCTCCGAATGCTATTGTGCCGAAGCGCCGCCTTCTAATCTCCCGCCAAAATTTATGCGGCGAGCAGCAGAGCGCGCGGACGGAGAGAAGGCCACGCGTTGCAGCGACGGCAGCGCCGCGGACGGTGAGTCCGCGAAACAGGATTACCGCCGCCATTCCGCGCTCGCCGTGTTCCGCGGACAAAAGCCGCGGGATTACACGCCACCACCTCCATCAACAACAACAACAAATTCCCCGATCATTTTTCCTGGCGAGCAAGTGCACTAATTCAGCCATTGGTGCAGCGACATGCACCGGCGCGGTCGACCGACAACACTAAGAACAACAACAACAACAACAACAACAACAACAACAACAATATATGGAGCTCCGAAACAAAGCAGGCCGTCCCGAGCGATCTCGCGCCAAATCACACACTCCGCCAGACGTGTGTACGCGGAATTAACTTCCTAAAGTAATCCGCCAGGAAGCGTAAATCCGAGCGGCTGGGGGATGCAGCGCGAAAAACGAAGCGAGAAACACACGTCCACACCGCGGGGGGGTCGGAAAAAGCAGGGGAAAAACGAAGGCTGTCGAACTGGAATTATGGTGCTAAACAGGAGAAGCTCCGGCCACTCTGGAGCTCGAAACGCGTCCGGGATATTTTGACCGCTTCCACCGGCCTTCTGACCCACTGCGCAGCGTGCAGGTGCTCTAGGGTAGCGTGGCCTCCCCATCATCCAGCTCACGCCGACGAGCGCAGACTTGAGGTCGACTGTCGTCGTAAGGCTCTATAATTCGTTCATTTATTTCACAGAGTAGCGCCTGCTCTATTATTTTTACACAGACGGGTGCAGGAGGACACACACAGCGCACATAAAGGGGACACATCCTCATCACTAGCGCTGCTAGCGCGGCCATGAAAGAATAATTGCAAAGCCTTAGGCCACTCTGACTCTTTTTTACGCCGGTCGCTGCAAAAAGCATAAACATGCCCCCCCCCTTCCCCCCCCCTTTTCCCCGGCGAACGTCCCTGCGGTCCACTTTTCTCTGCTTCATGCACCCACAAATGAGAGGAAAATGCCTTCCCCCCCCCCCCAAAAAAAAAGCGAAGAGAAAAGTGCGGCACGTATTACAAGAGAGGTCAGGCGTAAACAGTCTATGTAAATGCGTGTAACGTTGCGATAGTAATTACACACACACACACACACACACACACACACACACACACTTCGCCACGCACTGGGATGAATCAGAGAAGGGCGTGCGGTAGCCACGTTCCGCACACGCACCGCGGCGGGGCCAAAATAACGAATATTAGCTGCCGCTAATGAAGGCGGAGGGTTCGGCACGCGATAAAACGAAGGTTATGCCCCGCCAGCTGCACACCTGGCCGAGTGGAGCCGAACACGGCGTTCGACGATCGGATCCGTCCGAAGTTATATATACGCACGCCAGGCGCTGCGCTGCGATTAAAGTCTGCTGCAGTCTTTCTGGGCCACTGTGCTCTGCCAATTGGGCCCGGGCGGCAAGACCGCGGGTGTGACCGCTCGCCCGTGACTGCCGCGTGGCCAGTGTGTTGGAAATGCATTCATTTCTGCAGCGCGGCGGCAGGGCCTCCGTGGGCCTCATATATAATTCCCAAATTTAATCCACGTTCCAGTTGAGCAGGCCCTTTCAGAGCCGTGCGATATTGTGCGCCCCATTCCCGTTCGGTCGGCAGGACAGGCCCAGGGCCCAGCGCCCCCGCAGGGTCGCGCACCTAGGGTGCTTTTTCACGTGGAGGGGGCGTGGTGGGCGGACTCGCCCGGGGCACAGTGGGACATCGGGGGCGCCGTGTCACGGGGGAGGCCGCCCTCCATGGCGTCGCGTGCTAACGCTGGATCGGACGTGGGGGCTGCCACATCCTCAGCCCATTGGCCGTCCGGTGCCGATACACGCCATTTCTCCAGTCCCTCCAGCAACGCCTCCGGCAGCGACTCAGCACGGGGTACACGGGCGTCACCGGACGCTAGGCCCATTAAAACCCACGCGTCCAGGCCTCGGCTCCACCTCCACCGTTAGAGGCAGAGGCCGTGAAACATAGGCCATGTAACAGGGGCCAGCAACGCAGACAAGGCGCCGTGTCCTAATGAGGAAGACGTACGCGCGCGGGACTGATCCGTAGCGATGTATGTCGGTGAGTCTGTGACCAAGGGACGTATCTACCGCACCACTCTGGGAAAGGGGGCTTCGCCGCCGGACCCCTCTTCAACTAACGTAACTCCGCGCCGCTCTTCGAAGAGACGTAAGTGCGCGCTGCCGATTCTAAAGGCCGTAGAGTAATGAGGCGCCCCATGGCTCTACGGCCTTTAGAATCGGCAGCGCGCGCTTACGTCTCTTCGAAGAGCGGCGCGGAGTTACGTTAGTTGAAGAGGGGTCCGGCGGCGAAGCCCCCTTTCCCAGAGTGGTGCGGTAGATACGTCCCTTGGTCACAGACTCACCGACATACATCGCTACGGATCAGTCCCGCGCGCGTACGTCTTCCTCATTAGGACACGGCGAAGGAAGAGGACAGCCGAAATCGCGCGGCATTGTGGTCGTGAATAATTGCGTGTCGGTCCAATTTGCCAGTAGGAGGTAGGCGGAACACTGTTCACGATGAATACCACACCCCAAAAAATGACTTTATAAATCAAGAAAAAATTGAATTTTCCTTGTTTTTTTTTTTAAGAAAACCTTTTTTCTCGTAGAAACAAAAAAATTTTGTATCAAGATTTTTTTCTTAAAAAAAAAAAAAAAAACAACAAAAAATATCAAGAAACCCGTTTTTTGGGGGTGCATCTCCTTTAAAAACGGTACCAGCAAGCGTTTCTTTTCGGTGAAGTTATTTTTTTATTTTTTTACCACCGTGTGCCCCATCCACTTGCATTACGCGAATGGCAGGAAACGCCTTCGCCGCAGCAGAAGAGGCGCCCCCCTTTCGATAGCCCAGGGGTGCCACCCCGCCCTGCCCCGCCACGCCCCGCCCCATCCTGCCCCGCCACCACACCCAGGCCCTCGCGTGCTCGGTGTATCGGTGCTCCGGACGCTCGCAACCCCACAACGGCGCGACGCGCTAACCAGTATTTACGGCGTCGCAATGCAAGTCTGGATGACCCGGAGTAACCTCCGTGAGCCGCGCCGCCCTGTCTGTCCGAATGGCCGCGGCGCCAGCCAACCCCAGTCCTTCGTTCCCTCCGGTGACGTCATCACTCACGCGCTGTCAACGCGGCGCTCGCGAACAAGGCACGACGCTTTGGCGAACGCCCTGTGTAACTTCAGTGTCCAACTTGTCAAAAAGAAACAGATTAAAAAATAAAAATACTTTGTGGGTTTTGACTGGACAAGGAACAGTAGCTTTTCTGCGGGCATCCACCCCTTGCACTTTCGAAATGAAGTCGGGGCTGGCCGACAGAGGGCCGGTCGTGCCGCTCACCGCCCCAGGCCCGGCGTCGCACTGTGCATCACACCTCGCAAAACAAAGTTCCGCCTTTAGCTGGATGATGCTACTCGCCGCGCGTAATTTCTGGAGAGAGCTTCGCGCGGTGGGTTCTTCTGGCCCGCAGCGCTGGGCGGCGCGTCTTCGGGGGGAAGCCTGCACACTTTCAGGACCCAGAAGTTGGCAAGAAAGCGCGCGGAAGCGTGGCGGGCCGCGCAGCCCGGCGCAGCCCGCCCCCAGACGGGAGCGGGATGCAAAACGCGCAAAACAGCGGCGAGAAATAAACACGCTGGGACGTGCGTGCCCTTACTGCAGGGCACTGGGATAAAAAAAATTAGGGCACGGAAAGAAATCGGTTTATTTCCGTTTTGTCAGTCCACTCCCCTGATGAGTGCCTGCGCGCACCCGGAAAAAAGTCTTGATTTTTGTTTGTTGACAAACATGTCAAACGGTGCGCTTTTGTCATTGGTCCGTTGTGACCGCTTGGTTTGATCAGCATGGTTAGTCCAATCTCGTCAAAGGCCGCTGCCGCCTTCAAAGGGAAGCGTCACTCTTTTTTCGCTTTTTCGTCGGCGAGTCCCAAAAAGCGACGAGGGCGCTGCGACTGTTTCCGCACAGACAGCTCCGCACACCCTCAGTCTTGGCAACATTTCGCACGGGTTTATTTAACCAAGAGGGGAGGCTGTTGACACCATTTTTTTAGGCACGAAGTAGCCTTATAGCCTCACCGGGGTTGGGTTTTTTTTTTTATTTTTATTGTCAGTCTGGCCCCTTATGCAAATCCGAAATTTTCTATACGATTTTGATGAGATTTGGCAGAGTGGTAGAACTTTGTACCCTGATTTCAGTGGTGAAATGTGGTTGAAAAGTGTAGGGCCAATTTTGAGAAATTTTGAGTTGAAATCGCCGTTACCATGGCAAAACTCGACTCGTCAGCGAAAAACAGAGGAAGAGGGGGGAGCCGAGCCACTGGAAATGGAATCCGACCAATAGCAGCGCTCCTTTTCGCCTCTGTACAGCTTACACCAAAAACGCTCGCTCCCTTGAAAAAGCGCGTTCGAATCAAAATTGTCTTTTACTGCAGCTAGAAGAGCTCCAACAATGGTATAGACGTTGTTTTCGAACGTGGCCATTTGGATCGGCCGGTCGGTCGGTGATTGTTGGCCAGAGTGTCCCGCGCCGCTGCGCGCAGGCCCTGTTGTTTTCAGAAATACCAACCCTAAATGTTCTAAACTCTTTGAATCGGAGTGAAATAGGACATGAAACTGCGTGTCTGTGCAAATGCATTTGTGAAAAAACTATCCCTAACGTAGTTTGAGTGTGACTATAAGTCCCTTTTCGAAAACAGTGGTCGTGTAGCTGCACCTTGTAGCGAGGTTTGATGGTACTTCTGAATCTAAGACAAACGATCTGGACACGGGGGCTGTGCTTTTTTCTAACCTTAAAGCTGGCTGAACTGGGTGAACTGGACTATTTTACTGCACGTTTCTGTGAATAAATTGTCCATCAGGTATTATGAGACTGTCTTAAATGTCTGTTTTTGACACAAATTGATACCCAGCTGGTCTTTACGTAAGTTTTAGAATTATTTATAATAGTCTGACAAACATAAACAGAACTACACACAACGCAGTCCTAGCCTTAGCTATCTTTGTTAAACCAGAACATAAATGAAAATTAACTTCGTGACTACCAGGATTTCGTGAAATCGTATTTTTATTTTTTTATTTTTTTTACGCAAGCCGGTGAAACATGGCAGGGTAGGGGTCAGCGGTCAGCGGCGTGAAACACCCCAGACACTCTGACCCGATGCAACAGCAAGGCTGATCCGGATCCAAATTTTAACAAACTGAATGTTTGGGTTGGAGCAACAGCTGGGAAACAAAACACGAGGCGATGAGAAGTGATGGTTGGACGTGGCGGGGGCGCGGCGGCGGGGCGGGGGGAGGGGCGCGCCTTGGCACGAGAAGAGAGAAACGAAGGCAGGCAGCTTGAGGTGCTAACTGCGGAATGTGTTTGTTCCCTGAGGGAGCACCGGTGAAGAAGCAGGAGGTGAAAATGGAGGCAGGCGCGCACACACACTCACACACACACACACACACACATATACGCACACACGCGAGCGTGCTAAGGGTCGCTCATGGGAAGTTATGGACGTGGCATTGTATTGCCGCTATTTATAGACGCCGCGGCACGCGGGCTGCGACAGCCGGACGGGCACCCCGACGGCGCCCACCTCAGCGCGATGCCTCCGCTGCCCGCGAACACAATGCAGGGACGCGCTCCTCGAGGACGCGTTTTATTGCGGTTTCCGCAGAATCGCAACATTCCAAAACCTCGTTCTTTTTTTTTTCCCCGCCCCGAGCCGTAAATCAACAAAGGCATTTGTTTATGTTTCTTTCCCACGCACTCGAAGGTGGAAGGTCACGCTCACTCTCGCCGAAGCACAGTGGGCCAGAAGACCGACTGGAGCAGGCGGCCAAAACTCGAGACGCGGTTTGAGCTGCAGCGCCGCTTCGCAGGACTCAAACCGAACGTGTGACCCCACCGAAATGGATTTCTCGTTCGGAGAGCAATGCGACTCTGGAGCTCAAAACGCGTCCGAGATTTTGACCGCCTCCTCCGGTCATCTGGCCCACTGTGCGAAGTAGACGCCCTGCTCCGGGTTACGCAGCGACTCTTCCCGCCCGACAACTTTCCCGCACGGAGCTGGCGGGCTGGCGCGCTGGCGCGGCGGTTTACGTGGGCGCAACTTTGCGACGGACGGACGGACGGACGGACGGACGGACGGACGGCAGGAAGGCCCGACTTGGCTCGGCTTCTAATCAGCCAAATTTGGGAATTTTGGCGCCCTGCCGCGGCGGCGCGGTGCTGCTCGCCGGGTCAAGGTCGTCAAGGCTGTACACGGACCGAGCATTAGGTCGCCCGTAAAGCGTGGCCACGGCGTGGTTTAGCTTTATTACACATATCTGGAGCATGTGCCGCCTCCATCAGCGGAATAGCGTCCTCCGGCTCGCAGCCTAGAGCGCGGCGCACAGTGGGCCCCAAGACCGGTGGAGGCGGTCACAATCCCGGCCGCGTTATGAGCTCCACAGTCGCTAAATGGGACTCGAACAGAGCGTGTGACCCCACCAATGGATTGCTCCTCGTTCGGTTCGAGTCCTGTTCAGCGACTCCGGCGCTCAAAACGCGTCCATAGTGTTTCGGCCGCCTGCGCCGGTCTTCTGGGCCTACAGTGCGGCGCCCGGCTGGAGCTATGGAGCCCGGCTGGAGGGCCGGATCAGCCCAGCTGCAATCCGCGGCGCTGACGTCACCCAGAAAAATCGGCGAGAATTTCTCAGCGGCCGGGCACGGGGAGAGTGGAGTGGGGGAGACCAGGGAGACGGACCCAGGCCAGGCCGGCCGACGGAATCCGCACCGTGGCCCAGATTCACCGGGCGGGTGCACGGCATGGGAAGCCGCCGGCAGCACAACCAGGCCTCCAGCTGTGAGGAGGACACGGCGGTGTCTGATGCCTCCAGTGCACGCCCTGGCGGCTGCACGCACAGCTCGCACACTTCACCCCGACGGCGGAGAGTACCCGGCGTGGCAGCGCGCGGACGCCTTATCCGAATATCGATACCAACGCGCAGGCACTTCATCGACAGGATGCAGATGTAACGGCGCAGACGACACCCGACGAAAAATTTCCATTCCATTTCACGGCGCGGTAAATCCGTTTAAAACGACCCGGCTGCCGCCTCTCGCCTCCAGCACCAGCAGAACACTTGACATATCGCTCGCATTTCGGGCGGCAAACTGTAGCACCAAGCCACACGGACGCGCGCATAAAAAATGGAGAGGGGGGGGGGGGGAGAGGAAAACTTGTAAAAACAACAAAGGGATGAAAAGAGTGAAACTTCGTCACCGATGGGAGAACGCATTTGTCAGCCTTCCTGGCTGAGCAAACATTCAATTAGGTTGAGCTGGTGTTGAGGAGCGTGGGAGGGGCTAGAGAGAGAGAGAGAGAGAGAGAGAGAGAGAGAGAGAGAGAGAGAGAGAGAGAGAGAGAGAGAGAGAGAGAGAGAGAGAGACGGGGTGTAGGAGGCATAACCGCGCGAGACCTACTTTTTCAGAGTGCGCGGGTCGCAGCGGCTGTCTTTCCCTGACGACCACAAGCTTGTCGTAAGACATGAACGGCGTGAGGACGAGGCGCCGCTCGTTCTTTCCCCCTCCACCTCCCTCTGGACTATGGAAGTGGCTCCGCCGCACCGCAGGACAGACCGTGTGGACGGCCGCAAGAGGCGACCGCAAATGCAAGAGGAAGGCAGGGGATGCGGGGCCACCGGACGGACGCCACGTGGCGTGGCGGGGCGGGACGGGGCGGGGCGTGGCGGGGCGGGGCGTGGCGTGGCGTGGCGGGGCGGGATGCGGCCACAGTCATTTTGCAAGCGGAAAAGGGTTGGCGTCTTGGCGCCTCGAACGGACTGCTGCTGCGACGTGCTGCGGTCACACCGACGGACGGACGGACAGGCAGGCCGGCAGACAGAACACAGTGGGTGTGTAGCGGTAAAGTCAGTTACGTACACTAAATTTGCCCCGCTGCCTGCGTGTTCCTTCGGATCGTTGACTTTTGGCGAGTCCAGCAGCGCTGCGCCCCACCGTGTCTCCGGGTGATCCGTCAGCGTCTGCCCGAGGTGGTACGGCACAGTGGGCCAGGCAGGCCGCCTGGCAATGAATGGTCAAGTGGGTGGCGGGGCGCTGGCCGGAGCGGAGGCGTAAGCTTGGGGTTTATTTTTTTTTTCAAGGCCACTAAAAGTCGGTTGCATGCGAAAACGGGAGTGCGGCTCTGGACAGTGTTCCCGCGTCGCGACGTGGTGGTGCCGGAGACGGCTGGGGCGCCGCGGAATGATGATTTAGTCACCGCCGGACTGTGGCCGTGTTGGCCCGCCTCGGCGATGAGAAGCTAAGGGGTGGTGGGAGTGGGGCAGTGCGTCGTTGGGAGAGGACGGGGCGGTCACCGCCGAGCCAACCGAGGCTAACCCGGCCCAGCACACAGTGGGCCAGAGGACCCGTATCCTCTGGCCCACTGTGCGGCATCGCCCCCACCGACGAGGCGATAGTGCTGCTCCTGGGCGGCGGCAGGGGGAAGCAGGGGCCCCTCAACTCGGCCCACGCCAGCCAACGGCCCTGAAGTAACACACCGGAAAAATACATCTCGAGGAGGGTTGGAGTTTCTGAACGGGGACGATGAAGCGAGCTGGAAGTAGCTGGAGGCCAGGAGCATCGCGGGAAGTCCCTGCACAGTGGGCCAGGAGACTGGTGGAGACGGTCAAACTTCCGGACGGGTTTTTAGCTCCAGAGTCGCTTAACGGGACTCCAACCGAACGTGTGACCTCACCGCTCTCCGAACAAGGAATACATTGGTGGGGTCACACATTCGGTTCGAGTCCTTTTCAGTGACTCCGAAGGTCAAAACGCGTCAAGAGTTTTGTCCGCCTGCGCCGGTCGTCTGGCCCACTGTGCCCCGGCAGCACGGTCGCGGCCACGGCGTCGTCATCCCTCCCGGGTGGTTCACGGGGTCCTCGGCCTCCTCGAGACGCGCGGCGACATGGTTCTACACTCGCCGGGCCCCGTTACGCCTCGCAACGCCTCGCACTGTTCGTGGCCCGACGCAGCGCGCACCAAAAGGAAAAGAAAAATAAAAATAAAATAGAGACGAAAGCCGGCGCGCGGTGAAGACCCACTCGGCCGGGCCGTCGCAGCGCCAATAAGATAAACAAAGCGACTGGGCGGCGTTCGCAGGCATTCGCGCGGCTTTAGAGAGTGAACCCCGCGAGGGACAGTGAAGCGAGGGGCGGAACGGCGCTGCTAAATATCGAGGCCCCCGTGCCAAAATACAGTTCGGCAACACAGCGCCCCTGGCGGGGCGGAGCGGGCGTGGGGGCGGCGGGTAATAAGGGTATGCGGACTGGATGGGAATAAGGTAATGGAGATGGGAGTTGGGTTAGGAGGGGGTCTAGTCCACCACGGCCGGGCCGGGGAGGGTCGGGCCCATCACGGCCCGGACACCACGCCCTGCTGCAGGGGCTGAAAATACAGGGGGAGCAGGGCTAGGTGGGGGGGGGGGGAGTCCGAGAGCAGGGGGAACAAGTTATCGAATATCGACGGGGAACCACCGGGGATCCCATCCTGAGATTGATACGAGAGAAAAGTCTTTGGCGCCGGCGGCGCCGGCGGCTGCTACTGCCTGGAAATTAACCACACCGGGAAAGGCGCTCCGTTCTCTCTCGCATCGCCGCGAGAGCGAGACATCCTGGAAGGGTGAGCAACAACAGCGAGGCGTCGATCGCGACTCCAGAGCCGCGAGTTCACGCCTCCTGAGCGTATACTGGTCTCGGAGGCGCTGGCCACCAGGGCGCGCCTGCAGAGCGGAAGGCAGGCCGTCCCGCCACGCGCCGGTGCATCGGATTGCCTAACCACCGGGCGCTACACTCGCTGGAGCCACTGGAGTCCAGCTGCGGCCACACGCACACACACACAGCCACACACACACACACTCACACACACACAGAGGCTAGCGGGGGATAGCCTCTCGCACGCACTTGAAAGGTCCCATCAATTTCACACCTTTGCGCCCACCGCGATCGGCGGCTCAGAGCGGCAAATTTGAAGCTGGGCGCTTTGCTAGGCACCGCGTTAGTCAGCGGGTGCTGTAATGCGGGGCGAGCAGCGAGCAGGGCGGCGCACAGTGAACCGCAGCCGGTCAAAACTCTAGACGCGTCTTGAGCCCCAGAGTCGCTAGATGGGACTCGAACCGAACGTGTGACCCCGCCAATGGATTGCTCTACAAACGAGGAATCCATCGGTGGGGTCACACGTTCGATTCCGAGTCCCATTTAGCGACCTTGGAGCTCAAAACGCGTCCGGGACTTTGGTCGCCTAAACGGGTCTTCTGACCCACTAAGCGGCGGCGGTTCGAGGCGCGGAGAGTTACGGCCGATCAGAGCCATTTCTCAGACGGAGGCCCGCGAGGCCCGCGGGGCGCGGAAGGGAAAATTACCCGCCGCGAAGCAGACCCCATGTGCAGACCGGAAAATTCGTTATTTGTGGAAAGTGGTCGCGAGAGAAATAATAGAGCGGGAAAAAACGCGGATGGAATAAAACAAAAAAAAAAACTTCCGCCGCGAGCGGGTTTCGAACCCGCCGACGAAGAGACGCGACGGATGGCGGAGGTGTGAACAACACGTGACAGAGGGCCTTGTTGGCCACATCCCGATCCGGAGGGGCTGGCGGGGGTGGAGGGGCCCGCGACAAAGATGGAAGAGGCGTCCAAAAAGTTGGTCCGGCCGGAGCCGCGTCAGTGGCGGCATGGTGTGGCGGACGGTGCCCGGGGAGTCCAAGAAATTCCCCGATCGGGGAAGACAAACGCCGGGCGGTGCGGTGCGCGATGGCATCGGGGTGTTATGTTTGTTTCCGGGGCACAAACTCTTCGACGCAGAAACACCCTCCCTTTGTCCCTCTCCTCCCGGCCGCACGCCGCGCGCGGCACGAGTTTCCAAAGTCATCTTAGTGCTGATGCCTGACGCCCTCAAGGGCCCAAGTCGTTTCCAGATATACAGGGAACGTCGATCCGACCAAGATATAAGAAGAAGATCTGCCGGGACACGACCCACACCGGCTGCTGCCGCCGCCCTCGGGCCTGCACACAGCCCCCCCCCCCCTCCCCCCCCCAACACACACACATTCAGAGCTAAACACGAGAGCGTTTTTCCGCGGCCGCGCCCGGAATCGCCCCTCGCGGTCCATTCACTAACCGGTCGGCGGCACTTTATGCAGGTATTATCGGTGCCACCCCATGGGGCGGACCGGCCTGCCGGGCGCAGCACATCACGCCGGGGTGTAAACTGTGGAAGCAGACAGGCCCGTTAACTCATCGCGCCGATCCGGCCTCCCACCGCGGCGTATAGCGGGCCAGAGGACTGGCGCAGGCGGCCAAAACTCTAGACGCGTTATTTAGCTCCAGAGTCGCTAAATGGGACTCGAACCGAACGTGTGACCCAATCAGGGATTCCGCGTTTGGAGAGCAATCCATTGGTGGGATCGCACGTTAGGTTTGAGTCCCATTTAGCGACTCTGGAGCTCAAAACGCGTCTGGAGTTTTGGCCGCCTGCGCCGGTCCTCTGGCCCACTGTGCCCAAACCTTGGTGCCCTGCCTGCCTGCCTGGCGGCCAGGCCTGCCAGCCCTGACTGGCCGGCCGCATTAGTTGTGTCCGCTTAATGGACTGAGAGCCCGGCAGCCCGGCCGGCAACTTACGAGGGCCGTCGGCAGAGGGCGCCACGCGCGGCGCGTCCGGAAATGGCGCGCGGCAACGCGGCGTCGCCCCTCACTCATCGCGCCGCCGTGCCGACGCCGCGGCGCCGCCCTGCGTCTCTCTCTCTCACACTCACGAAGCGTCCCGCGGCGGTGCGAGAGAGACAGAGCGACGAACCTTGCCGGCATCGGCAACCTGCGGACCAGGGCTCCCGAAGTGAGACCACCGCCCGACGCGGCCGCCTTGACCTGTTCAGCGGCGTGGACCTCGCCGCCCGGGGCCGGATCCTAGTTTGGCCCATACTGCGTGTATACATCACTTCTAATTACCCCAAAATTAACGCGCAAGTCCAGAGCAGTATCGGAAGGCAGTGGTAGGCGGCCGGGCGGGTGGGCCAGGTGGGCCGCGTGCCCCAGGGCGTCGCAAGTTCCTAATAGGGGAGGAGGGTCCACACCCCGCCCAGGCTCGGCGGGCCAGGCGGGCCAGGCGGGCCGCGCGCGGAGCTGATATCTGTCGGACGGGCGCGCCGAGTTGCCCCACTGCGTCATTACGGTAATGCCCCCGCCATGAACATCAGCAGCCCCCGGCGAAATTGAGACTTTTTTCGGCCCGTCGTGGGGGAACTTTGTTATTTTTCGGGATTCCTCGGACTCCGCGCAAGCTCATTGGCTATGCCGGCGAACAACTTTGGACCTTGCGGCGAGAATAGCGGCGCGGCTCGCCGGCTCGGCTCCAGCCAGGTCTTAGCTCCCCATCCTGTCGAACAAACCCCACTTCGGTCCGGCCGGAGGTCTCCACCCTGCCGCCCGCTCCATAATTTGGTTAATCGTTGACCTCTCCGCCGCCACCCCATCCTTATCTAAACCCCGGCGACTAGCTCGGGGAAATGGGTGAAGAGCCCCGCCTGCCAAGTCCAAAGCCCCGGCGGCTGACGCGGCAGCGAAAGACGTGCAGACTCCATCAACGAGACTCTGCTAAGCCGATCCGCAAGCAAGTGCAACCCTTTCAGACAATCTGCCAAGTGCACGCTATTATGCACCAACTTGGAAGCGGGCATTTCCGCGGTCCAGCCCGAGCTGCCCACCAACAGCCACGCTGCCAACTGCCACGCTGAGCGTGGATCTGAGCCGCAGAACCACAAGGATCGGTTTAAACCTCGGTTTCCATCCGTCGGTGGGGGGAAAAACGGCAAAGAGTCTGGAGTAGTTGCCGGGCCTTGGCTGGGGCCGCGAGATTGAACGGAAAGAGCTGTGAGAATGGAGCTGCAAAGGGCCCCCTTATTTACTCGTCACTAATGACCTGACGGCTCGCCCGGGGGGCCTAGTCTTGTCACGTACGGGGCTCAGATTTGAAGGGGATGGGCGAGCAGCCGGGGGCTCGGCGGTGAGAGGGTATCAGGTGGTGGCTAGGTCGGGCGCGTCTTGAACGGTCCGCTTTTACAGCGGTGCGTTTCTCACCCACACACGGCCGGAGGGCGGTATGTCTAAAAGGAACACCGCTTGGGGCCCTGAGCCCCACATCGGCGCAGCGATCCTGCCTTTGCAAGGGGACCTCACCTGAAACCCACGAAAACAACCAAGCGTTAAGTTTGAACACTTTTTGCATTTTTAAAAATTGCTCTTGGTCTTGATTTGCGTCAAGCAGTCACAAAAAAGGCACCTGCAACGCCAGACAAACACTGAAGAGGGAGAAAAAAAAAATCAGGCATGAATTTCGCGGAGAGGCATCGCGCGCACAGCTATGGAAAAAGATGAGTCTGGCCGCCTGTCGCCGCCTAAGAAAGGGGAGGACAACTTTTATCAAATTTCCATGAATTAATATTCATTCGGGAGAAAATGAAGGCTTGTGAAACTGATGGAAGCGGTAGAGGCGAGGCAGACTGCTCCGTTATTGTCGCATTGGCACATCCAGGCGCGCCGCTTCGTGGCCTGCCCGCGCAAACGCTTTAAACAAGGTAGAAGCCGACAGGCCTTCGCCGTAGGACGCCCCGGGATTTCATAATTGGCGGGAAACTGATATTCCTTCACTTTACAACTTGCGTAATCAACCAATTGTGGTGGCCTTGGGATTTAATGCGCTTTTCTGCTGTAAATATGATGGAATAAAACCTAATCGGAATCCTAAATGAGGGTATACTTAAACATTCAACAAAAGGTCGTTGCCCTTTGGCAAAAAAAAATCGAAGCCTTATCGACCGCTTTTGCAGTAACATTGGCGGTAGCACTGATGGCGGAGAGAGGAGCTGGAAATGGGAATCGGAAGGCGGAGAATCAAAGGGATCAGAGAGGAAGGAAGCGGAAATGCCACATGTCGCTGTCCAGAGCACTGCAAAGTGGCTGTATCAATCGAGTCACACTCGCACGCGAATGCAATCAGAAGCAAAAAGAATGGAAGGGAAAAAACGCAGGCTATCGCTCATAAGCCCTTCACTGGTCAGTGCGCTCGGTGGCAGAAAGGGGGAAAGCCAAAGAAAACAAGGAGCAAAACAAAAAAAAAAATCGAAAAAAAAAAAAATCGGGCGAAACTGAAAAAAATATTTACAAAAACAGGATAAAAATATTTAACAGAAAGTGAAATTGAACGGGTTCCAGATTCGCGGCGCGTCGCCCAATCTTGTTGCGTTAAATTTATAGGTTAGGGCGTGGTGCCGTTATTATACGGTGTTCGCACACAGGTCGCCTCAAGGGCGAGGCGTGGGCGACATAGGCCGACACGATGGCCAAGCTGCGGGCAAAGGAATTTTTGATACTAAAAAAACGCTTTGCAAAATGAGTGTTACCGACAATTTTTCTTTCAAAATTCAAAAAAAAATCGTCATGGACTTCTATTTTCTTTCTTCAGAATGTGCGCTCACTTGATTCCCAAATTATGGCTAATTTTCTAAAACCATGAAAAGCAGAGCTATTTTTTTTGTCGGTTTTCCTTCAACACGCTCCTCGTTCCCTACCTCATTCGGCGCAACTAAAAACGGGCATCGGCCTTGCCAACATGAGAGTGCCGCTTGATGGAGGGCCGCACCTTGGCGGCTCGCTCCTTTTTCCGGGCACAAAATAAGCAGCCGGAAGTGGCGGGCGCCGAGGCGATCGCTCAGTGCCACGCAGAGTCCAGGATTGAATGAGCTTTCATAACACGCCCCACTGTCTGTTCTCCCCTCTGCGTCAATTTCAATCAGGGCCAAAGTAGGTTGCCGTTTCTCTCGAACGAGATTACGTGTCTCACTATCACAACATGAGGCTAGCTTGCGACGGCGTCCTCGGCCAAACAAACGGCACAGTTCGATTATTTGACTTGGTTGGCGATGGAGAGGCGTATTTGTACCGCAAGGACTGTCGCCAACTAGGGCGTCCTCTGCGAGGGGGTAGCATATGAACGAAAGCGAGACGAAAGACATGGCCGGCACAGAGGACTCTGAGACGAGCCAACAGGAATTGGCCAGTGACACGGTCAATGAGCAAGGCCGACCCAGACAAGACTGAAGGGAACGATGAGGACTAAAGACAAACGACGCAAGGGCAGAGCCACATGAAGACAAGCAAAGGCTGCAGACAACTTAAAACGAGGTCAGAAATTGTGTAATAGTCAGAGAACAGGGTCTTCATGGCAAGAGTGAGAAGGTCTAAGAAAGCCTGGGACCGTCGCGAAAACGGAAGACCAGGGGACATCGGCAGGCAGCTGGCGAACACGGCAAATCTAACTACGTTAGCCAACTACCTGACCTAATTATCCACGAGGGATTCCCGCAGGGAAGCAGGGTGGGCAGCAACACGCACATTGTAGGGTTTAGTTCCAGCACGGCCGCTACCCACCGATGGGCCTGCCTCCCTCTGGTCAAACCTGTCCAACTCCAGACCTCTGCGGGCTACATCAGGAAATATCAATGAGCTCATAGCCCGCGTGCCTACCCGTGTAAAAAATTATAGCGTGAATTCATCTCGAATTCGTCTCTTTCAGAAGACGACAAAGAGACGAAATGCGGCTGGAATGACGACGAAATAGAGACGAGTGAGGGACGAAATAGTGGCGACATAGGGACGAAACGCCCGTCTCTGTGTCGTCCCTATCACGTCGTGGATTCGTCTCATTTTCGTCCCCGTTTCGTCTCTCATGTGCCTTCTGGGACGACGAGATGGAGACGGATAAGAGACGAAAGGGAGACGAAAACGAAATGAAGGCGGTGAAAAACGAAACTAGGCGTGAGTCGCTGTCGATCCTCCGACATCTCTGTTCGGGGGCACGGACGGAACCACTTGGCCAGAGCGATTCGGTAGAATATAAGAAGCGGCGTTTGTGCTTTGATGTAAATTTTAAACTTTGGCCTTAACCTCGATTTTGAGGCATGAAGTAGCTGTTTTGAGATTGAGATAACAGTTTAGGCTTGACATCTGGACTGCTTCCAAGTAACGTCCGCAGTAAGTAGATGTCAGCGGCGGATGAAACGCCGAACATAAAACCCGACTTGGTTATCGGTAAGTTGTTATCCTGATGCCGCATTCACTTCTCAGTTGAACACATACGGATACCACTCCACCGAATCGCTCTGGCCAAGTGGTTCCGTCCGTGCCCCCGAACAGAGATGTCGGAGGATCGACAGCGACTCACGCCTAGTTTCGTTTTTCACCGCCTTCATTTCGTTTTCGTCTCCCTTTCGTCTCTTATCCGTCTCCATCTCGTCGTCCCAGAAGGCACATGAGAGACGAAACGGGGACGAAAATGAGACGAATCCACGACGTGATAGGGACGACACAGAGACGGGCGTTTCGTCCCTATGTCGCCACTATTTCGTCCCTCACTCGTCTCTATTTCGTCGTCATTCCAGCCGCATTTCGTCTCTTTGTCGTCTTCTGAAAGAGACGAATTCGAGATGGATTCGCGCTATAATTTTTTACACGGGTAGAAATTAAACATTTCCTGGCATCATCCCTTGGTGTGTGGATTTGGCGGGTTAAAACCGCAATGTCTACCCTTCGCTTGGCCGTCCACGCAGATAGAAGCCGTTCGGATGAGGTTGCTCCTCCAGCTTGTTAGCACGGCCCGTTCCCCCGAGCGGCGTCACGGATGTTGTCGCTGGCCGCTGTGAGTCGAAAGCACAGCCCTAAAGGGTGCACCCGATCGTGTAAAGAGCAAACTATGGTAATCCTGGTTCAAAGCCCTACCGTCCTTTTTGGCATGCATGAGCTGCAGCACATTCCGAGCGTGTCAAGAGAAGAGCGGAAATAATAAACGCGACACTTTTTTCCCGTCGTCCCGCCAGTCGTTTCGCTAGTTTGTTTTCCTTTCCTCCAAGTGCTGCAGTCTAGCTGCGGCACGTCCTAGGGGTCCTGGGGGTGCAGGGGCGCCGCCAACAGCCCCATATTCACGGTGCGTTGTCCACTGATGGCGTCCGCAGATAGGCCGGCCGGAGGCAGGCCACACACTTAGCCGCGGCGCACCCAGCAACGGCCTCCTAGACGTTACGACGTGTCAACACGTGGTGCCGAGCTCATTAAAACGGTCGGGCCGAGACAAGCCGGTAACACGTTTACTCTTTGTGTCGCTTTGTGAGAAAAGCAAAAGGACGTCACGAGAGATCTCCAGCTAAGGATGCTCCTCTCAGTTTGCTTTGGCTCGGACGGTTAGGGGCGCAAAATTACAAGTGGAAGCGAAATGACGCGAAGGCGCACAGACAGAAGCGCGTATTACCATAATGGTCTCGGCGACTGCTTCTTTCCTTGTTCGCAATTGAATTCCTTCACCAACTCTGCCAATATTTACCTTTCTTTCGGCTTCGACGAGCCAACACAGGCGTTTCCTTACAATCGTTTGATCCTGAAAAGCCCTCTCCGCTATTTGCAAGATGCGTGAAATGGCGGCATCTCGACTCTGGCGCGTGCACAGTTCGGAAAGGACGAGGACAAGTCCCACAGACAGGATGAACGCAAAGGCGAGGTCGGTGACCAAAGCCGTTACTTCTGCGTTGTTCCCCTCAAAGTCACTGCCGTCTACCCTACTCTGCGTACACCACCCGCCCTTTTCATCCGCAGCGGGGTACCATTATTGGCCCCGGGAACACGAGCACACGTCGGCCGCTGAGAGCGCGCGAAAAACCAGCGGCCGCCGTCTGCACGATTGATGAGCAGTCTACGATGGGAAAGTAGGCCGCTTTCCTCAACCGACAACATCCTGCTGGCAACTTTGCCGGGAGCATCGCCGCTACGCCTCGTTCACGCGGTGCAGGGTCAAGGACAAGTCCGACCTGATTTCGCCCAACTCCCCAACTTCCCGGGGCAGACCTGGCAGGAATTACACGCTGCGGCAGAGCTGCCCGAATCGGGAACAACTATCCAACCCAACGAGAAGTGACACATTGATAAAATTACTTTTCCTAACTGTGGAAATAACACGGAAGCATGGACAAAAGGACGGTTGGCGTCGGTGCTTGGTTCATTTCAGTGCAGATGACAACGAAGCGGAAACATGCTTAGGTTCAACAAATGCAAAGCTTTGGCTGCTCCCGGTACCTGGAGCACTTTGCGTCAGGCGTGCGTGCTTTTGCAGGGTGGTAATGTGACCGCAGCCCACTAATATCAGAGCCGCGGCCGCCGACAGGCACGCCAAGCAGCAAAGCCGTCTTGCTTGGCGCGGCCACGGCCAGGAGCGGGCGGCAGCGCGGTGATACACCGACTATAAACCCCGTCTTGCGGCCGCGCGCTGCGTTTCTGCGTGTAAGCCGCACAAACTGCCGTGCGACCCGCCAGCACGATGTTGTTGATGTTGTTGTTGTTGCAGGAAGGAGCGAGACTGTTGTTTGGAACCCCCTGTAATCTGCGTTACCCAGAACGCTGGGGGAGGATCGTCTGAAGAGACTGGGGAAGGCGCAGCAAAGGACGCGATCAAAATGAGGAATATTAATGGGGGCGCGGACAGGAAAAGATGCCGAAGCTCAAGCGGACCAACAAGTGCAAGGGAATCTTTACGACGCAACGCTGAAGTAAAGCACTTTACTTTAGAGCGTACTCTAACAGAGCACGACTGAATACGTCTTAGTTCATGCCTGGTGGAAGCAGTTGGCTGGTAGTTGGCTGGGTCTGATTTTCTGAGAGCGTACCGATTTGGGGTCTGAGCTGTTCCACCCAGACGCGCGCACACACACTCACTCACGACACAGGTGCAGTTCGCGAGGTGATGATGAAGGGGCTCACACACGGGGGTGCGTGGCGCCAGATTCCCGGCGGGCGTCGCGCCGCGCCCCATGAGCGACGCGGCACACGCGCTCTCTGCCTGCAGCAGCCACTTTCACCACCGCGTCTGCCATTAGATTTGCATACCAAAGAGCTCCTCCCCCGTCCCACTACCACTAAATGCACGAGGAATCCCACACCAACACACTGCCACACACAACTACACCCGCAGGCGGGCACACGGGCTGCCGCTGCAGGTGAGTCGTATAACTTTAAAGCAGTTGACTGTTGTGTGTACACCCACTACCCGGCTCCCCTTTCGTGAACCCCGAGGGGCTTCTTTCCCCTGGCGAGACCTTAGAGCAGCGGCTCTGCCTGCCGCGGAGAACCTAAGAGAGAAAGGGTCGGAGCTGATGGACTGATGTGACACAGTGCAGCAAGGTGCGGAAGGGAGCCGGAAAGGGCGCATTCCAGGGGACGGATAATGAGCGCACTAGCAGGGCCCGAGGCATTTCATCAAAATAACTCGCAAGAGAGCATAACTGCTTGAAACACATCAAGCAGAAACTGCTGCGGGCAGGGTGGGCCGGAAGCCGAGGCGCAACTCGGAATAACAGAAAACAACGCCAGAAACGAGGCAAATTCGTGCGTGGCTTTGAACTTTGCGAGCGAGCAGGCCGCAGCGCCGCTGTGCGTCGATTTTTGCTGCTTTGTAATCTCACTGATTGCGTCTGCACAGTTTTGTTGCTGGCTTCTGGCCGATGGGACCATCGCGCGCCACGTCTGCCCAACGTCAGAGAGAAGAGGCAGCCGTACAAGTAGTCGCGGCCACAGAAGAGACGCAGGGACGGTGAAAGGACATTGGGAACAGAAAGAAAAAGTTTGCTGTTTTGTCATATAGCAGAGTAGCAGTACTTTTGTGGCGTATTCTAATTTCATCCATCTTTTATTCGCGTGCTGTGCGCCAGCTCCAAGCTTTCTTTTGGAAGCGCTGCAGTAATTATATTACAGCAACGGGCAAAAAGCGGAAAACCGGAGCAGCGCAGGCACCGCCAAATCCTGGAGGACATTAACGTGAGCCTGTTGCTCGATTGGATTTCATGCATGCTCACTGAGAGAGAGAGAGAGAAGAACAGAGAGAGAGAGAGAGAGAGAGAGAGAGAGAGAGAGAGAGAGAGAGAGAGAGAGAGAGAGAGAGAGAGAGAGAGTTGGTGAGGGACTTTGTTATTGTTTTTCGGCAGTATCACTTCCCAGGCAAGTCCGGTCGAAAGACAGTACAGCCCTATCTAAGGGCGTTGCACAGGCGGGCCAGGCGCGGGGCTCTCTCGTGCATCCCGTACCAAACAATAAAATTAGCATAGTTAGTGGATCGCGCATTCGACGCTCGGCCGGGTCCGCCGGTCCGGCCAAGGGCCTGGCCGACCACAGCGCGAGCACTGCGAGTGCGGGCGGCACCGCTTCGCCGCTCCACGTCCCGCAGGCCCCGACCGGCCAGAGTCAATCCGGGCACATCCGGCTGGCCGTCCCTCGCAGCAGCGCGGCAGAAAGGGATGTAGGGCGAGTATCGACGGAATACATCAGTCTTCAAAAGACTGCATCTATGCATTCAATTGGATGGAGATGGATGCTCGAGCATGAGAATAGGACTCCACCGCGCCGCGAGCCAGGCTCTGGACTCCCCCCGGTATTCGGAGCAGTGGGCCGCAGTTGTTGATTTTTCATCAGTAATGGCTGCCATGATGGAGGTTTTCCCTCACAGCTGGTAGCTTGAGCGGGTACCTCGCGTACGCAGGTAAGTCTTACAGCGTACTGCACCTCTTCCTTGCAGAGTGAGGTTTGCGGTGTGGTGATGTCGTCACTCAGCGGCCTCCGGTCGGAGATGGGTTGATGAGCTGTCCAGCGGGGGACACTGCAGCCACGCCCCGCCCACCCTGCCCAGCCCCTAGCCCCGCGTTGTCGTCCAACTTCCAGGCAGGGGCGGATGAGTGATGGGTCTGCAAGGGTGGCACGGGGCAGCGGCTGACAAACAGTGTCGATGGAAGGCCACCTAACACCTGCTTCCGCGCTGTAAATATTGCGTGACAACCATCAATGCAACATTGTTGGAAAAGCGTGACAAAAATTTTGGGGTGAGGATTAGTCAGTTCCATTTGCCAACGTCCACATCGTTTTCTTTAAATGATAGTGGATGTTTGGTTGACTTTACACGTGAAAGCCTTTTTCTTACCTACCAGTTCCTTTGGGCGCTATCAGTTCATTGTTTCGGCTGGCTTACGTGATATCTCTTTCCTTTCTGGTCGACACAACGGCAGGCGCTGGCGTGTGAGCCCAAATGAATCCGAACGTGAATCTGTGATGAACCCAGCCCACCACGCCACCCAGCCCGGGCGGTCGACTTGGCACCTTGGCTGGCGGGTCAACAATCATCGAAATAATGCATCGGCCGCCACCCTGCCGCTGACCGGAACGCATTCACGGCTCCATTTGTTTTCGCCTTTTATTCGGCTAAATAAACGTTTCCCGCGCCTCGAATAACACCGCGCCCCATTTTAATCGGATTTTCCCGCCACCGATCAGAAACGCAAATTCGGCGCGGTGATGTGGGCATTCAAATGGTGGGGGCGGCGCGAGGAAGGAATACGGGAGGCTTTGCGCGGCTTCTCCTATTTTCATTACTTTTTTTCCTAGTGTATTAGTGCGATGGACTATTTAAGAGTGAACTTTGGGTGCAAAACGCGCAGTGATCGAACAGCCGGTCGACGACGACGCGGCTTGCCGGAAAACGAATCTGCATACGTGGAAAAGACGAGCAAAACGGAAGCAGCCGCCTCGTCAATAACAATCGCCCCTTGTAACTCGCTAATGAACTTAACATTCAGTGGCCTGGCGGGAAAAACAGCAAACAAAAACGGGCCCTTTCGTCGGGCCGCGCGTCCAAAGCCCCGCCAAACAAGCTTGCGCCTAAATATCCAGATAAACCGGAGCCATTCGGCCCCGTCTGGCGCGTTCTGCTTAGCGATCCAAATTTATGTGCCTTTGGAGATGCGCGGCCGGGGGGCCCTGCGGAGCACGTACGCACCCAGCCAGCCGTGCGCTGGAAAGAGAGGTTCAGGGGGTGGGGGGAGGGGAAATCGCCATCCCTGGCGTGCCCATTCATCGCCCAAATAGCTAAATTTATTTAAAGTAGTGGCTGAACTTTCCGGCACCGACGCGCGGCGCCGGCCCTTAATAGATAGATTAGCGTTACACGGGAGCTATCATGCATGGTGGCGCCCCGGCCTAACTCATCCCCCTGATGGCCGAGCAGGCTCTTTCAGCCGCGAGGACCCCTTTCAGCTAAATCCATGAAATTCATGAATCTTCACTATTGCGGCCTTTGTTGAAGGGCACATTGAGGTCGACAGGCAATGGGCCCCGCGGCGGCCTTGGCCGTCCGTCCTCTCGTAATGGGCCGTGTCGAACAGGTACGCGATCGGGTACTTGTTGGCGAGGGTGCGGCCCCGCGGACATCACCTGGCCTCTCTCGCATGCGTGCGGCGTCGCTTCGGGGTGCAGGAGGGACAGGGCGACGACGGCACTGTGCGACATCGCTGTCCTGCTCGGACGACGGGTTGGAAAAGCCAAAGCAGTGTCCCAGTCTTTACCCCCCAGACATATGTTATCTAGCCGGGCTGGGCCCGCTGGGCCCCCTGGGCGGGGCGGGGCGGGCAGGGCGTTGGCCCCAAACTAACCACTTCCCTGGCCCCCGCCTTGATGCCGCCACTGGACGCTAAGGGCGGGGGGCGCTGACACGTCCTGACGCGGCCGCCAGAGGGCGTGGCCGGCGTGGCCGGCGTGGCCGCGGGGCAGCCCTGCAGGCGGTGAAATCTACCGTGCTACACCGCCCGCCTGCCTCGCTGCCGCCCTTCGACTGAAAGGCAAACATCAACAAGGCGGCGGGCAAGGTGCACGGGGCACAGTGGGCCAGAAGACCGGTGCGGCCAAAATTCTACACGCGTTTTGAGCTCTATTAGTCGCTGATTGGGTCTCGACCCGAGCGTGTGACCCTACCAATGAATTGCTCTCCGAACGAAGAATCCACTGGTGGGGTCAAACGTTCAAATCGAGTCCCGTTTAGCGACTTTGGAGCTATAAACGAGTATGGAGCTTCGGCCGCCCCTACCGGTCTTTTGGCCCACTGAGCGGGGCCAGCCAGGCAGGCCGCTCTGTTGATAATATTACCCAGAGCGCCATTAGAGCCAAAGCGGAGGCCGCTCCCTCAGTCCTCGCCGCGGTCATGCGCTGCGCTGCGCGGCGGCGGGCCTCCCGGCCACATGGCCATATCGCCGCCGCACGCCGCCGGCACTTGGACAGGCAAATGGTCTGGCCGGCCGGGAAAAGGAGGAAAATAAGCAGCAGGCTGGAAGCGGAGAGAGTTCAAGTAGCGAGGGCGGCTCCCAGAGGAAAAAAAAAAAAAAACAGAGGCAGTCGATGCGTGTTACCGAAGTACGTTGCCTTGCCGCTTTTGAGGAGGGTGCTTCATACGCACAGCCGAGCAGGAAAAATTTGAATAGCTACAAACTCTCTGCATTTAATTCAATTTCAATGTGGACTTAAAACTATTGGAAATGACGAAAATTCATGCTTCAGCCCCTTGTCCGCGCCTCATCGAAAACGGCATAAACAAGAGATGAGACTGGAACCGCATAGTGTTGTTGTTCGGCAACAACCGTTTCACTGCGTTTTCACTTTCGCGGGGCGTAGGCGCTCCACAAGTGCGGCAGTGCGGCATCGCGCGATGGCCAATTTGTACGGAAGGGCTTGGCGAAGGGCCCGGTACCCATAAAAGGGGTTCTTGCTCAAACTGCTCGCGGGTCCCGGCCGGCAGCGCGGGGCGGGTCGAGTGTCAGGAAAAGCGCGCGTGGGAGTGGAGCACCTTTCACGACACGGCGATCCGAAATCGCCCGTCGCCTTTACTGTCACAGACTATGGCTCCAAGGTTATGGCCGCGGCACATGCGTGCAAGTGTGTGTGTGTGTGTGTGTGTGATGTTGTAGTTGTTGTGCGACTGCTGGCGGACATCCGTGTTCGCAGTTTTTGTCTTATTTCGGCCCAAAATTGGCGTGAGTTCCGTGCAATGCGGGGCGTAGCCTCGTTGCGAGTGCGCCCCCTGGGGCCCCGGTGCCCCGCTGGATGTAGGTTACTCCCATGACTTCGCAGCAGGAGGTCAGGTGGCGAGGGCTAGAGGCCAGGCCGCGGGGTGGGGGGTCGGGGCACCCCGTCGCTAAACGACCCTCACTACGCTGCACCCGCCCTCTATGGCACTCACGGCCGGTGATGTCGCGGACAGGTGTTTCCCAAATCAAGCGGAAGCAGCAAACTCTCCAGCCTTTTTCCTGCTTCGTCTGCGTTGGAACTTGGTGCTGGAAAGCGTAACACCGCCTCGGCATAATATGCCGGCGAGCCATGGCCGGCCCTGGTCCTGGGGCCGCCTGGATCTGAGCCTGGGGCCGAGCCTGGGGCCGAGCCTGAGGCCGTCCTGATGGGGTTGGACTGGCGTTCCGTCTGACACAATCAGACAAGCGCCTTGGACTGCTGGTGCGGCTGGTACAGAAGTGAGCTCCGGGCCGATCCCAGCAGGTAGACGCGGTGCGGTCGGGAACCACAGGGAGACGTCGGTGAGCGAGACAAGGGCTGCATCAGACCGCATCAGGCCCCGAGCGCGGCGCCGCGGCGCCCATCCCAACTC
This sequence comes from Stenchaetothrips biformis, assembly GCA_030522485.1. Classification (NCBI taxonomy): domain Eukaryota; kingdom Metazoa; phylum Arthropoda; class Insecta; order Thysanoptera; family Thripidae; genus Stenchaetothrips; species Stenchaetothrips biformis. Next base: position 12,594,473 of record CM060097.1, read on the forward strand.
AGGCAGTCACAAGCCAGTCTTGGAGCGATTAGCCGGGATGGTGCTGCTATCGCAGCCCGGCAGCTCCGAGAAGACCGTCTGCGAGGAGTCTGTCACGCGGGCCGCGGCCTGGCTGCCCTTCCTCCCCCCTCCCCGGGCCTCCGGCCACATCGCAGCGTTTCGGCGTCCCCACCGGAATCAGGACGACATTTACTCCACCCCGCCAGCCCGCCAGAGATTAACGCAATGTGGCGTTTACCGCCACTCCGGCGTGATTCGGCCGCTCTGCAAGAAGGCGGCTGCCTTCTGTAAGTCAGCAAGAAGCCAGCAGGTGAGTCTCCCCCTCCCCCCCTCCCCCCACGCAGCGCCGGGACGGTTACGCCCCTTGGGCTGGGCGGCCTCCGGGGGCTGTCGCGCCACGTCAAGTCATAAAGCCGCGCCCACAATGAGGCTGGACCCGGCCGCCGTCGCACCCTTACGCGGGGAGACAGAGAGAGAGAGAGAGAGAGAGAGAGAGAGAGAGAGAGAGAGAGAGAGAGAGAGAGAGAGAGAGAGAGGGGACGGATTCAGCCTGCCGGCCAGTGCACCGCCCCATTTTATTCACCGGGCCGTGTATAGGGTCGTTCGTGTCCCAAAACGGACCAACATTTTCGCGGACCGAAGCAGCGCAGAGTTTATCGAGACATGAGGGCTGCAAAAAAATTGAGCGACCGCGGAAAACAAAACAGTCAACGCCACATACAGCGCGGCGCCCGCCATTCAACAATGAGTTGAATATTTCGTTCATCGGAAGGGAAACAAAGATAAGAATGAAATCTGTCGGATGAAAATCACAGAAGCGTCCGCCGGCACAGAGAGCGAAAAAGGTGGGAACCGAAAAAGCAAGAGCGCGCTGCGGGGGGTGGAGGGTGCGCGGGAATTGAAGGGAGGTTAACTCAGCTGAGCCCAGCTGTGTGCGCCCCTAACCCTAACCTCCACGCACGAGGCCAGAAACTCTGGCCATAGATTAGCCTCACCCTCGTCCCATCCGCTCCCCTTCAAATCTCCCCCCTTCCCCCACCACCCCCACCGAGCAGCGCGCTGCCCAACCCGCACCGGGCCACCGGGTCACCGTCGAAAGCTTTCGCGATGTATTACTCCACGTACCAATGCAGTTTTTTTTTCATCACAATTTTTTTTGTTGTTTTATCGCGCACCAGCTGGCTTATACGCGGGGCCGCGTGAGGGGCATGCGCCGTCAGGGTCATGACACGGATGTATGTGCGGCGGGGAAGGTACAAAAGGGGGAAGGCTGGGAGTAATATGATTGAGGAAGCGGAAAGGGGGAAGCAGGACGGCAGCGGGATCGGGAGATGGATCAGCGGGGCAACAGGATCGGAGGGTGCAGGGTGGCGGTGTGCGGGGTGTGTAGGTGTGCAGGGTGACGTGGCCAGAGGCGAACGCGTGACCCTACCAATAGATTCCTCGTTCGGAGAGCAATCCATTGGTCGGGGTTGCTCATTCGGTTTGAGTTCCATTTAACGACTCTGGAGCTCAAAACACGCCTCGAGGTTGGGCCGCCTCGGGCTTCTGGCGGGCTGACGGTGAGCAGCAGGCTGTCGGTGAGCAGAGCACCTGTGTGTGCAGAACCAAAGCGGGTGCGGTATCAGACAGATTGTCGCTGAGGCGGCCTTTGCCGCGTTTGCCCCGTTTGCGCCGTGTTTGCGTGGCGACGTTCCGTTGAGCCGGCTTAGGCGCCGCGACGCCCAGGCGACGCCCTGGCGACGACGCCCTCCAGGTCGCGTCGGGCCTTCAAAGCGTCACCGCAGCGGGCCGCTCTAATAACGAGCCAAGTGAGCCACGGAATAGCATTACGCACAGGCAGGCCGACCAGAGGGAGCAAGAAGCAGTCTACGGGGTGCTGCCGATTTCATCCATTCCGTATGACGTCATCGGGTGTTTCTTGCCGGACCTTGGTCGGATTGCGTCGGTATATCATCCATAGCCAAGGTTGCTTCTGATGAGCAACCCCCCCCCCCCACACACACACACACGGACACGGACGAACGACAGCGTCACTATACCACGCACGCACGCACAGCCAGATTGAGACGAGTAAAGGGAAAAAATATGAGGGATGAAAAAGGCACGTCCTCTGGAAAGAGCGGGAAGGGGGTGGCGGTCGGTGGGCCCGAAGGGCGGGCCCTTCCCTTCCCCAACGAGGGGCTGGCTGGAGCGTGTTCGGCTCGGCTCGGCTTGGCTCGGTCCGGCTCGGATGGCAAAACATAAACTTGGTCGACCAAAAGGACGAGGGCGATCACAATCTTTAGGAGTCGCGAAGCTGACACCCAGCTAAGCTAAACCAAGACGCCGCGGCCGTGTAAGCCGTCGTGTCCAGACAAAACTTTTTCTTCTTCCGCCAGGGGTGCGGGTGTTTGAACCCGCGGCACATGAACCCCGACAACACGAGAGGGTGTGCTCCCCGCCCCGTCGAGTCCGCTGGAGCACTTTAAGACCTTCGGCCGCTACGAGCTGCGCGAGTCCAAACGGCCAGATTAGTGCCGGCCGATCAGCCCGGATTTAGAGCCGGGCCGCCATGTGGGAATGTAGGGGTGAAAGGAAATATTCATGAGGGTCGGGACGCTTCCGGATCGGCCGGCCGGTGCCGGAAGGTGCGCGCGTGTAGGCGAGTCATTCAAAACATTTCGAACGTGATCGCGGCCCGGCAGGGGGATGCGGCTGTGAAATGGGGTAAAAACGGGTGGCGAGAGGCGGCAAGCGCATAAAGAGACAAGCGCGTGGAGGGGGGGGGGGCACAGAGCTCCCTATTTTACATCCACCTCCATTCTAGACAACATCCGCGCTGCGCGGCTGCGCGCTCCAAGTTGATTACATGGAAATGACAAATAATAGTAATGGACTTTCCGGATCATCTTGTTCGACTGCCCCCCCCCCCCCCCCAGCCTCGCGAGTCACCACTCGGCGTCGCGCACCCGCCGTCCTGTCCGCGCGCTGACAATAAAATATCCGCGTGCCGAAACCTGGCGCCTGGCCACGCCTGGCCGCGCCACGGCGCATCGCAAAAGTCCTTGGGCCAGCCGCACAAACCGAAAGAGTTTTATTTTCTCTCCTCGTTCTCTAATGAATATGTGAGTGGCTCTCAAGGCAAAGGCAACGAGATTTGGACGGGCGCGCTCTAAATGTCACCCTAACGAGAATGCGGTAACAGCAGCGTGCGATTTGCCTTTCCGCGCGCATTTTTCCTACGGACATAAAGCGCTGGAACGGAATTCCAGTCTCAGCATTGCCGTCCCGAGGGCGGGGCCAAAAGGTAGTCGCAGCTTTTTTTTTTTTCCCTCTCTCTCTCTCTCTCCCGCGTGTTTTTGCATAACATAAGAAAGGGAATAAAGTATGCCTGAACAATAACACACACATGCACGAACACGCACAGGGACGGACGGACGCCCTTGACCGGGGTGCCCTTAACGCCCTTCGAGGCTTCGGATTCGGGAAAGAATTACGATAGAGAGCCCTTCTCTATCTTCAATCACCCGGCCGGCGTGGCTGACCGCTGCGGCTCGTACTGCCCCCACCCCTTTCAGCCAACCGCTCCCACCTCCCCCACCCCCTCCGGCCCACTGGGCGCGCTGTATCACGGAGGGCTGCATCTCGAGGAACATCGCTCTGGCCGAAGCCCACTACATAAAATCGACTAATTTCAGTCGCTTCATTTATCAGAGTGTCAAGAGGCTACCGGAAAAAAATATGAGAAATCTGAAAGGAGAGGGAGAAAGAGAGAAAAAGAGAGAGAGAGAGAGAGAGAGAGAGAGAGAGAGAGAGAGAGAGAGAGAGAGAGAGAGAGAGAGAGAGAGAGAGAGAGAGAGAGAGAGAGAGAGAGAGAGAGGGAGAGAGAGAGAGAGAGGCGTGCACTGTCTGCTTACTTCAGCAAATGTCGCGCGACCGGACAAAGTCAACGAATGCGGGACGAAAAGAGACGAGGGAAAAATAACACGAAACGAGAACGACACAGAGAGAGAGAGACTTCTGAGCTCCATTATTTATGCAGGAAAGCTCCTGTACAGCACCAGAAGGGATTCGCTCTGATTACGGGTGTTTTTCATTACTGATTTAGCAAAAGAAAGTCGATGCATAATCCCTTTTACTTTCGCTTCGATTGTGTACGCACACTGTGTGCCGAATCATCGAATGCTGCAGTGCACACAATCCCGCCAAGACAAAGCCGGATGAAAAATTCAGCGGCCAGTCAGTCGTTCCGCGGGCCAAGGCGGTCTATTACGGAATGCTTAGGGCAGGGCGGCAGGCCGAACAATGCGTCATTTCTTATCGCGTCGAACTTGCAGCGATCGATACGTAAAATAAAGGCAGCAGTGCGGCGGCGGGGAGGAACTAGAACACTGTGCACTATGGCGTTATGTTGCGGGTTCGACTCCCGACACTTCTTCCTCTTTTTTCCCCCCTAGGCTAGCTTCCTCGACTTGGAAGTAGTTTCGACGTTGTTTCCTTTGTTACGGGACAACACAGGTGCGGATAGGGGCATGTCGCGGCTAAACTCACCTGCGCAACAAGGAAAGGGGGCAAAAATAAGCCGCTGTCTCTCTCGCACTAATTGGAGGGGGTTGAGCCGGCACGCCCCGGCCACAGTCATGAAAAGAAAAGGGAGTTACCGGCGTGGTGGCCAGCGCCTGCCAGAAGGCTGATTCCGAACGGGAGTTCCTGTTGCTCTGTCTCTCTCGCCCCCGAACGGGCCGCCCCGCGGGTGCACGGGAGGGAGAGAGAGAGACATAGCATCACGCCACACCCTGTGGATGGCGGGATTGGGTGCAAAAACGCGGCCTTTACTGCCCATCGCAGCGGAAAATGGGAAAGGAGGCTCGCGGAAAAAAGTTGAGGGTGCGGGGGGAAAAAAAAGCCGAGTGGGAGTAAAAATCGCGAGTAGGAGAGTCCCGCCAAGATTTCCAGCGTCTTACGGAGCGGCCGTACCCGTTATATTCGCCGGGAAAGGGATCCTTAATGCAAAGGGAGAGATGAAAGTTGGCCAGAAACAAAAGCAGCCCGGTTGTATTCTTTTCCTTGAAAAAATAACAATGATATAAAAGGCGGAACAGGAAACCAGCGGTAGACACGCACCCAAAAATACAGGGCTGACCCTTTTTGTCCGGGGGAAAAATATTTGTTTAAAGGCTATCCCGCGCTGCCAACATAAATATTGGCACCTTTCGACCAGCAGAAAGCTACAGAAAGCTACAGAAAGCAACAGAAAGCTACAGAAAAAACAGGACTCAGTAAGTATGCTGAGCGAGCCGAACCCTTCGGGTACCAGCCACTGAAAGGACAACGCGACGCGGACTCTCTCTCTCTCTTTTGCCGATAAACTTGCAAATGCAAGCGCGCGTTTTCCATCTTCGTCCCTCGTCCGCACCGCATCATCTCTCTCTCTCTCTCTCTCTCTCTCTCTCTCTCTCTCTCTCTCTCTCTCTCTCTCTCTCTCTCTCTCTCTCTCTCTCTCGATCTCTCTCTCTGCCTCATTCCCCTTGCTAGCTGTTCAAAAAGTGGCAGAATAACCCCGAAACAGATGACTGCGGCCGCCCCTCCGGCACGCATCTCAAACTTCCACACTGTAACAAGGCGACCGCTCGCCGCGCAGGGCCTCGCCAACGAGGAAACGCCGCGCCCCATCCCACGCGCAATTTTTCATACCCGAAACCGCGCGCGCAACCTTCTTGCAATCCGACGTGAAAATAGGGATGCGCGCACGTACATGGCCTGGCAACGGCTAGCGTCTGCAGCGAACATCAGCAGCACTGCGGGCTGCCTGTTGGGAGATACGATAGGGCCTACGTGCAATGCGGAGAGAGAGAGAGAGAGAGAGAGAGAGAGAGAGAGAGAGAGAGAGAGAGAGAGAGAGAGAGAGAGAGAGAGGGGGGGGGTTCCAGGCGAGCTGCGAGTACGTTGGGCTGCCTACCCGCTCGGCGCCGCCGGCCTTGTGGCTTCTTCTCTTCCCGGGGTCACTGCGGCCGACGGACACTGCGACGCGTGGCGCGGCGCGGCGTGGCGTGGCGTGGCGCGTCGTGCCCAGACTCCGGGATAGGCAGTACTACAGTGTAGCGGGCCGACGAGTGCAGGGAGGAATGCGCGTCGGCTGTGCCATTGTGCAGCAAACAGCAAACACAAACGACGGCAACGGGTTCGCGACGCTACCGCCGCCGCCACGCCCCTTCCACTAGGCGCCTGGCCGTGGCGTGCCACGCCCGCGCTAAGCCCCGCGGCACGGCACAGCGCGCTGCCGCTGCAGCGTTGGCGGCAGCCACGGAAGGCCCGCGGCGACCGAAGCAAGTTGCCTCAAATAGTCAAGGGGACCGTTCGGTTCGGTTCCAGGCTCCGCGCGGCAGCACAGCGCAGCGCCGTTCGTTCGCCCGGCTCACTGGAACCGGGATCGCATCAGACTCCTCGGCAGGACTCGCGCCTTCGACCGACTCGCGTGCACTCCACCGCTTCACAGCAAAGACCAGAGGATAAATTTTGTAAAATCTCACTGTTAAGAATACATCCTGGAAATTTCCAAAGTTTTTTTCGGAGTTAAGGCCTGCCGCAGCAAAAAAAAAATAAAAAATTAAAAAAAAAATGTTTTGAATGATAAGCCGTTTTGTTCAAATTGCCTAATTTTCCCTGGTGAGTCACACATTTTTGTCTCTCGTCTCGTGCGGAGTCCGTCGGAAAAAAATTCCGGCGGGCCGCGCGCTTCGCGTGACTATGCAGCGGGGATTTAATAGAATCCAATCTCGTCGGCCGATTTGGCCCTGACAGGCCGGGCAGACCGAGCACTCCGAGCAGCAGCAGCAGCAGCAGCAGCAGCAGCGGCAGCGGCTCAAACCTCAAATCAGCGACGGCCAGTGCTTTTGTCGTGAGCACGACGAAGGACCAGGCCCATAGCCGCGTGCACGCTTCGCTTCCAGGCGCCAAATTTTAAAAAGAAAAAAAAAAAAAAAAAGAGCAACAAAGTTTCCTCGTCGAGAGAGACGCCAAGCCGACTGCAGCAAGCCGCCGTGTGCACTCACATAGATTGGCGACTCGCAGCAGTAGTGGCGGCGCTGGCACGGTCTCCGAGGGATTCAAGGTTTAATTTTCTCCAGGAAAAAGAAAGAGGAAAAGAAAGAATATGGAGCCGAGAAAATGAGAAAAAGCCTCCAGCAAACGTCATTACTTGGACCGAGTCAATCTGCGTCGCTAAGCAAGCTTTTCCGCAGCGAGTTATTTTGTCACTTTAAGCCATGCCCTTCTTAGCCCCCCTCCCCCCCCTCTCCGCTCCTGGTTGGGCCTCTCGCGGTCTTGGAGGGCCACCCCCTCCCCCGACGGAGTGACTCCGCGAATGTAATATTCCGTATGAAGCAGACAGGCACTCCGGGCGGCCCGGCCGACACTTAGCCGCCTTGCCACACCTCAACAACAGTGTTTGTCAATAAATGGGGTCTCGCGGAGGACTGGGGGGAAATAAAAGAACTTCGATGAGAGTCGGGCGGTCAACCAACGTCGAGTTAAGTCCCTCATGGAAGTAATTGGAGCAGTCAACGGAGACAGAAAGACAGACGGATAGGGCGAAAAACTCCGACAAGGAGTGTATAAAATAAAAATACGATTGAATTTAAATTTGTGTTTATTATCATCAGCAGCCTAAAGACCAAAGTAAAAATAAAATAAAACGAAAACATGACACTTTTAAATTGTCTATCGCTGCTAGGCATCAACGAACCGAAACATTTCTTCATTAGAAAATCATGAAATAAACGAAACAAAACTTCCGACGAATTTGGCCGTGAGCCCCCAGCCCACACATGATGCATAACGGACCATAACCAGCCGGCAAACCCTGACCCTCGTGCGCAGCCGTTGGAAGCCGCCGCCGCAACAGCCTGTACCAGCTGCACACCACACTGGCTGGGCGATGCCGCCACAGTGGGCCCTAAACGCCTTGCTAAGCGAAGCAGGCAGGCCGAGCAAGCCGAGTGCAGTCGTATCAATTATTACAAGACGAGAAGTGGGGCGGGGGCGGGGGGAGCCTTACTTGGTCCACAGCCTAAACGACGGCAACAAGCCAGATAACCAGGTTGCTCCCCGAAAAATGCATGTACGTGCTTCCATGAAATTATGCACTCTGAAAGGTTCCTTTTATTCCCCACCCCCCCTTTCTTCTCTCTGTCTGTCTGTCTGTCTGTCTAAAAAAAAACAAACTCTCTCTCTCTCTCTTTAAAAAAAAACACACTCTCTCTCTCTCTCTCTCTCTCTCTCTCTCTCTCCCTCTCTCTCTCTCTCTCTCTCCCTCTCTCCCTCTCTCCCTCTCTCTCTCTCCCTCTCTCTCTCTCTCTCTCTCTCTCTCTCTCTCTCTCTCTCTCTCTCTCTCTCTCTCTCTCTCTCTCTCTCTCTCCCTCTCTCTCCCGTCCCTCGACACCCTCGGGGCGTATGCTCGCACACACTCCCGTGTGCGTTTGCGAGGCAGTACGCGCGTCGCCCACACTCGCGTAAAGTCTTACGAGGCCCTCCCCAAGGTTCGGCAGTAGCGCGCAGCAGCGGCGTCGTCCCGGCGGTGGACTTTCTGGTGGCCACTGATGATTCTGCGCGAGCCAAGGAGCGCGGGGGGGGGGGGCAAGTAGGAGGGTGGAGGGGAGGGGAAATATAGGCATGATGGCTCGCATCATGGAAAATGCAAAACAGAACCACTTCCCCTGCCGAGGGCCCCAGCGGCCCCCACGCACCAGGCGGGATGAGGCGGCCCTACCTTGCCAAGTTGGCCCAAAGTAGTGCGGGGTGCGCGTCGTCGCCCTGAGAGAGGGAGGGGGAAGGGAGCAGGGGAATTAAAAGCACGAAAGCAGCGACGCGACATTAAATGTGAACGCCGCAACAGTAATTGATTTTGCAGGCGAACACGACATCTCGGCATCAGCGCACTGGAGGTGGCTTTTAGTGGCGCGCGCGGGCCGGCTATCTGCATTTGCCTCGCGCAGGGCTGCACAGTGGACCAGAGGACCGGTAGGGGTCGTCAAAATCCCGGGCGCGTTTCAAGCGCCAGAGTCGCTAAATGGGACTCGAACCGAACGTTTGACCGACCCCACCAATGGATTGCTCTCCGAACGAAAAACCCATTGGTGGTCACACGCTCGGTTCGAGTCCCGTTCGCCGACTCTGCAGCTCAAAGAGTCTATAGTTTTGACCGCCTGCGGCGCCGGTCTTCAGGCCCACTGTGCGCTGCTATTGGCGGAGCGCGGCGGGGTAATTCGGTTTGCAGTGCGGTGTGCGCGATGCGGGCTGTTGACGTTCACTAGCGCGGCCGGGGGGGGGGGATGGTTAGGACCGGCGCATCACGCTTAAACGAGCATATATACGCATTTCGACCAGAACCACTCTGCATCTCTCCACAGCACCGCACTACACAAGAGGAGAACGTCGCGGGGGCACTGCCAAAGAAAATAATTAAATACGCAGGCGTCATATTTAAAAGTAACTTAAGCCATGGCCGAAGTCCAAATAACAAAACAAGTCCACGCCAATTTCTTTTTTTTTTCCCAAGTTTTGTTTTTTACACTTCAAGTGTTAAATTAGGTTGCTCGCGCACGCTTGAAACCTCGATAAAAACCCCTAAACCCCCTCCTGAGCGGGCGAGCCGACACAGTCGCGTAACCAGGTCCTTGACACCCCGCCCACCGCGCGCTAACGCGCACGCCCCCTCCGGTCCCCTACGGTCCCTTCCCTTCCACAACAGCAAATCGGAACGAATGGGGGGGCGGAAGAGATAACCGCTCAAGTTGCACATGGGACCGAGAAGAAAAGGGCTGTTACAATAAAACCCAATCCCGGCCGATGCTGGCGAGGGATACTGGCGAGCCGCGTCACCCGGAAAATGACCTTGACGGCTGCTCCCTGGACAGGCGGAACAGACGGGTCACAGTGGGTCAGAAGACCGTTGAGGCGGCCAAAATTCTAGGCGCGATTTGGGCTCCAGAGTCGCTAAATGGGACGCTGAGCCTAAAACGCTCCACAGTCTTCTAGCCCACTGAGCGGCGTGCTCGGCTGGCAGCACTACTTGGTCGTCCCGTTTCGGCCGAAACCATAATTGATGTCGATGTTTTTTCGGACAGGCGTCCCTTGGTATTCTACGGCCGAGGTCCAGGCCCAGTCCATCATGCAGGGCGGCGGCGGCGGCGGCCCCCGGCAGGAGGGCTCTGGGCCAAATTCCTTAGCCGGCAGCAGCGCCCTGTGTCCTCATTCGGAAGTTTCGATTCCGATACGTTGCGGAGTCTGGTCTGGTCGTCGCGGGGGCGGTGGGGGCGGCGGGGGCGGTGGGGGGCGAGGCGGGGGGGCCGGGACGTGACGTGCGAGACTACAATGCCCGCAAATAAATTCGATCGCCGCCCCGACCGGAACAACAGCCAGTCCAACACGTGGTGCATACGGCACACGCGGCCTGGCTGAATTCGCCCAGCGGCCACAGCGAACAGTGGGCCACTGGGTTCACTCGCTCGGTTCGAGTCCCATTTAGCGACTCTGGAGCTCAAAACGCGTCTAGCGGTTTGGCCACTGCAGGATCGTGCTCCAGACTCGTCCGTCTCCGTCGCACTCACGTGGGACTTCATCTAAATACAAAGGCGGGCAGATTGGCCGGGCTTGGCCGCCATGAGCGCCATGAGGGCTTGTCGCGTAGGGCCCTGCAGGGCCGTCGGGCTGACAGTGATTGCAGCGCTTCCCTCCCGCCTCCTCCTCGGTCCGCATTCAGGGATTTGGTCACGCCTTTCTTATTTTTTGTCTCCCTCCGCCCCTTCAAGGAGAAAAGGGGGGAGAGAGAGGAGGAAAGGCCGGGATGCCGAGCAGTGAGCTTTGGGAAATAGAAAAGCAAACGCATGCAGTGACCGGAGCCGCCCGGACGAATTCCAGCGCCGTCAATGGCGACTGTCCCTTCTGTTGATCGAGCCGTCGCCAAACAGTCGCGCCCAAGAAAATAAAAGTTGACAAAAACGGGGACGCGGCGGCCGGGGATCGAACCCACGTCACACGTGGTTCATCAGAAAAAGGTGCTGACTCCTCCAAGGTCAGGTCGGAGCGGCGAGTCACGCCCGCTCGCGTTCACACCCACACAGTCCCACTGGAGGCTGGCCGCTCGGGCGGCCCGGCTGGAGTGTGTCGAAAGGGAGGGGTATCTCCAGAGGCCTCATCAGGGAGCTGGGCCAGCCGGGCCAGCCGGGCCTGGAGGCTGGCTAGGCTGAGCCAGGCCGGGTGGGAAGGTGCGGAAGGCACGGCGGTGTGCGGTGGGCCGTGGCGTGCCGGCCGGACCAGAATCAGCCCTCCCTGGACCATCCATGCCTGGACGTTCTAGCCAGGACGCACAGTGGGCCAGCACTCGAGACGCGTTTCGAGCTCCAGAGTCACTAAAAGGGAGGCGAATCGATCGTGTGACCCCACCAATGAATTCCTCGTTCGGAGAGAAATTCATTGGTGGGGTCATACGTTCCGTTTGAGTCCCATTCAGCGACTGGGGAGCTCAAAACCCGTCCGGGATTTTGACCGCCTCCACCGGTCTCCCACCCACCGTGGGCCGCCCCGGCCGTCCAGAGCGTCAAGGTGGCACGGCTCCCGCGCACGGCACCGCTGGCTGGCCGAGGACCCCCACACTCCATGCAATGCAGATGCTACGCACACAACCTCTGCTCGGCCCCATTTTTGCGCGCCTTGTTTCCTCCTCCGGAGATTTCTCGGGGCATTCCGTCGAAGACGGTCAAAGTGCGGCCGACTGGAGGAGCGCGGTCCGCCTTTGAGAAACGCCACACGGCCGCCTGCGAGGCCGAACGAAACGCGATCTCGGTTTGCCGCCGCAACGTCGACCCCGGCCGGACAAGTGAGGTATATGAAATAAACGCGACAAAAATTAAGGCACGCAATAAAACTGGGGACTTTCAGTTTTTATCGCAGAAACGGAAACGCTTGCGCCGCGCGTATTACACCTGCCTTAGAGGCATATAAACACGCGCCCACACTTACACACACACGCACACACACACACACACACAAACACACACACACACACACAAACACAGAGTCGTTGCGTGCGACGCGTCACTCACCGCAGTGCAGTGTAGCTCCGCGTTGTTGAAGCCAGCAGGGAACAAAGCACGTCCGTCCTTTCATTTCTCTTACCTGAAACACAGAAGGAAAACAGCTGCTTTAGCGAGGCGCCATTTAGCCTTATTTTTACTCACAGTCTTACATTTTATCCGAGCACGGCAGTATCGGGGTGCAGAGCCGAGTGTCGAGCACATTCTTTGTTCTTGCCTAGATAACTGAGCCGCGATAAAAGCACAAGAAAAATTGGGTCCACTTTTCCGAATGCACCTGGTGCATGCCGCGAGTAGTCCAGTGGAATTGGTCCGCCCAAATGGCGACACTCAATCACTGGGCACAGCGCGGCTAACAAACACGGCCATATAAATTATACCCACTTTAATAGGGTCGTTGCCTCTGGGCCGCGCCGGCCGCACCGTGGCCTAGTAGGCGGCGCGTTAAAATCGACCACCTTGATTCACCTTAGTGCATCTCTGGGCGCTCACCGCTATAACCCATCCCGCAGACAGACGGACAGACAGAAAGACAGACAGACGGACGGACGGACAGACAGACACACGCGAGCTAGTCCCGCCTTGAGGTCCCGCGCCTTGCGCCCCAGCGGGGCGCTGCCGTACTAGCAGTAGCGCCCCAGGCGGACCGCATGGGGCGTCGAGCCGCGCACACGTCTCAATCGGGTTGTCGCGACACGTCCCGCGTCACTCTCTCGTCACGTGTCACACACGCCGTCCCTTGTCACGCTCTCGTCACGTGAACAGTTAGAAAAATTCAGATTTGACATTTCGAAACTTGGTAATGTAATTATTCTTGCTTCCCATGTTAAATAATTTTATTGCCCCGACTCATGCGTGTCCCACACTCGTCGCGTGTCACACACTCGTCCCGTGTCACACACTCGTCGCGTGTCACACACTCGTCCCGTGTCACACACTCGTCCCGTGTCACACACTCGTCCCGTGTCACACACTCGTCCCGTGTCACGCACTCGTCGCGTGTCACGCACTCGTCCTGTGTCACACGAGGCCCGTGCAGGCGGGTCCCGCGCGGCCACGCCCGCGTCAAGGAGCGGCGCGCCATCGACAGCAGCCAGCCATTGTGCCATTCCGATACCGACAGATTGAAAAGCACGACGCCCAGCGGCCACCGCTCATTCCGAACGGATCGCTCCGTCTCTGTCGCGCTCGTGGCGCCCCCCGCAGAGGGTGCGAGAGAGACGGAGCGATTGGTGAACGGAATGGAGGCGCCGCCGCGACGTTTCCGCTCGGTGGCAGACAGCACCGGCCGGCCGCACCCACGCTAAACACTCGGACCGCTCGGCCGGCCGTCGGTCTGTCTGTCTGTCTGTCTGTCTGTCTGTCGGCTGTCGACGCCAATTTGCCGTCCGCGTGGGGTGCAAGCCACCGGGGGGCATTTTTATATCGAGCCCCCGGATCGCATTCGCAGCTGTCATCTGTGGCTTTCCATCCTCGCACACACACAATGAGCAGGCCGGTAATTATTACCATGGCCCCACCAATAGATTCCTCGTTCGGAGAGCAGTCCATTGGCGGGGCACGCGTTCGGCTCGAGTCCCATTTTAGCGATCTAGAGCTCAAAAAACGCGTCAGGACGCCTCCGCCGCCGGTCTTTGTGGCCCACTGTGGGCCGGTGACCGTGCGAAGCAGTGAAGCTGCGATCGGAGTAATGAACTCTAGCTGCAGGCTCGCTCGGCATGCTGGCCTCGTTCACACCTGCCGGTGGCGCACATTCATATGGAAAGCCGAAAGGATGCCGCCGGGCCCCGTGTCCGGGTGGATTAGTCAGAGTGTGTCCTCCCCGCCTGACAAAGACCGACAGGCAGATCCGAGTCAAAGATGCCCTCCTCCGAGCGCCCCTGCCTGCCTGCTGGGTAATTATTGTGGGACGGCCAGGCGCAGCACAGCGCGGCGTGTACAAACGTGCTCTAATCCCCGTGTCATGCGTAAGACCGGGCGGGCCGCGTCCATCTTCCATCCTCTTCCCACTGTGCGCCGCGTCCATCTTCCATCCTCCTCCCACTGTGCGCCGCGTCCATCTTCCATCCTCCCCCCACCCGTCTGGGGCAGCGCGCCGCGTCCCACACAGCGGAGCCCATGTTCTACAGAATGCGTTTCGGAAGAAAGAGTTGTGGTCCCCGTGTGAAGTGGGCTTGCCTCCTCAGAACGGAGCCAGCGAGTATTCCGGACCGTGCTTCGTCGCTATGTCTCTGCCGCACCTGCCCCGTGAGTGCGAGAGAGACAGAGCACGTTCGGAATCAGTCTCGACATTCGAATGAGCGCGATGCCATCTGACTAATTTTCTCGAGTGTGGGTGTGCCCCGCGGTGGACGGCGTGCACGAATCTCCATCAGCAGCGCCTTCCCAGAATCCCCAAGCTGAACGCGCTCCAATCAATGCGAACTGTGATTCATACGGACGGGGCGGAGAAAGAGGTGTGGTCGGACGATGTAGGCAGGCGTGTCATGTCGCTGCACTAATCTGGAACATCCTCCCGGAAAAAAAGGCGCAGTAGACTACGCGGCTAAGCGGCCGTCCTGGCTCCGGTTCAAGCGGATCCAAGTCCGGGACCAACTCGACTCCTTCAGACAATTCGGCCACCCGGTGTGACGGCGAGGCTGCCAAGGACGATGGGCCGATGGGCCCCGCTCGCCATATTGGGCGCAGCCAATCAAAGCCAAGGACCGCACTTGCGGGGCCCTGGTTTGCGGTGCACAGTGGGTCAGAAGACAGTTGAGGCGGTCAAAATTCTAGGACGCATTTTGAGCTCCAGCGTCGCTCAATTGGACTCGAATCGAAAGTGTGACCCCACCAATGGATAGCTCTCCAAACGAGGAATCAATTGGTGGGGTCACACGTTCGATTCGAGTCCCATTTAGCGACTCGGCAACTCAAAACGCGTCCGGGATTTTGGCCGCCTCAACGGTCTTCTGGACCACAGTGCGGTGTAGCGCAGTGATTGATAGATCGTCCTCCGCAGGCTGTGTTCCGCAAGCAGTCTCTGTCTCTCTCGCACCGCGACGCCTCACGAGTGCGACAGAGACAGAACGACTCCCCGGAATCAGCCTGCAGGATAGAGCTCCTTATACAGACGGGAGAGAACTTACGGAAAGGAACTCATTCCGATGGAAACACTTTCAGAGGGCGCCCGGGCCAAGGCCGGCGGGAATCGTAAGCAGCCATTCAGATGGCAAGTTTGAGTAAACCTTATTTTTATCTGGCGCGAAGTTTATTAGTTTAAGTGGGGATTTGAGGCGGAGCATTTGTCGGCGCGGGGATTAAACCGACAGCCCCGCCGAGGTCCCGCCTGCCTCATCACAAACCAAACAAGAAGTGTCATCCTATTTATGAACGAGGAGAAAAAACGGGCGGAGGGGGCGCCCATGACATGAGACACCGGCGGGCTGTCACGGGCAATGCAATGTCACTTCGATAACTCGATCCAGAAGCACCGCCACACTGACGCCGAATCATTCCCCGATAATCGTCCGTTTTTCGGGGGGAAAGTCGGACGCGGCGAAACGGGTGAAACAGCGACGAAGATAGCCCCGCGCCCGGCTCCCCAAAGATGTATTGATTTTGTCCGTCACGCCGTGACGGGCGTGACACGGAGTGTGACAGCGTGACACAGCTGGGCCGAGATAAACCCTTTTGATGGCCTCTAGGGTTGCCCCTCCGTCACCACGACCCTGGTGGCAACTCTAACCTAACCTCCTGGGTGTTCGTCTGCTGGCCTCGGGGCGGACGGATTAAGTCACCTGGTGCAAGACAACATACTTCGAGGAGACCCAGGAGATCCAAGCAACTAATACACCGAGCGCGGTCCTCAAAGCAGCCTCCTGATTAGAATGCAAGAATATCGATTACCGGCATCGATCAATTTTAACGACAGTTGCGAACTTTTGCATTGCGAAGTCCAGAAGACTTACACGGGGACCTCATCAGTCGCCGGGGGGATCGGCGGGGCGGCCGGCCAACTTGCCGACGGAAAAAATGGGGGCGATGTTGTGTTTCAATGGGGCGCTTCAAGCGCTCGAGGCTTCCTCCGGCTAAAACCTCATCTCGGGTCGACAAACTCGCGAGAAGCTCTCTGCCTCCACCGGCCGGTTCGGACAGCGTTGGAATTCCGCAGACGCGCCAAGTTTCCTGTTCGGAAAGAAATCACTGCGGGGCGTAAACTAGCAACTCGAAAAGAAAAAGGGTGACTGGCCTGGACCGCGTGCAACCCCCTCCCCTCTCTCCCCGGGGGCGGGATATGGAGTCGCGAGGGACTCCATACGCCATAAACAGCGCCCGCCCATGCTTTGCCAATACTTGGATGAAAAATATTGGCAGAATCGTTCAAGTCTGTTTCTGGTGGTAACATCCGCGGCGCCGCATCAGAAGATACGGCGCTCGGGGTGGGTGGTTAACGCCCGTGCACGGGGGGGGGGGGGGGGGCGATGAGACACACTTCGCCAGGGGATGTACACTTTCACACTGGCGCGGTTGGAGACAGGGTAAAAGTATGAGAAAAGTGTCTGCTGAAGTATCGAGAATCGAGAGTGATTGCTAGACAGAGGCAGAAGCAATCACTTCCAGTGTCCCTGTCAAGTGCTCAGCGAAAAAAGGACCACCCGAAACCCCGAGCCAAGAGGAACATCTGGGTGACAATGCGAGCCCACAGTGCTGGCAACAGACACTGCTGTGCGCCGTGGCGTCAGTGGCACCAACCCCATTGTGCAGACACCCAACCCACCTGTCCTTCCATGACACACCCACGCGTCGGCGCTAAACAGGAGCACCCAGGTCACGCACCCGGGCCACAGGATCTCATTCCAACACGAACAAAAAAAAAAAAAGACCTGGCTTGAAACAAGATAGTTGTGCATTCATTTGGAGGTTGCTGAGTCGAAAAAGCAGGACATACAGCAAAATGTTGGTGCGAAGTTTGGTCGTCTCGAGCCGTACTCTTCACAGAGTCAACCACGACGACGTAGGGTCACAACTCGCCGCATAACAATTCAGCTTGACGGCACTGCCCGTCGTTCGAGGGGCGAGCTTATCAAATCCCGGACCAAGTTTTTAATCCATCGGAAACTCGCGAGCATAAGCGGTAGGTTAATTAATTCCATTCACAGCGCGGGGCTGGCGGGGCTGGGAGGTGTTTGAGACGCTGCTCGAGGTGTGTTGCTGATAGCTCGGCAAGGAAAACACGCCCTGCCTCAGAGCTTGCAGGCCTCAGATAATCCACCCGCATTACACAACATGCGCCCCTTCTCTCTCTGGCCTAAAATGCTAAAAAAAGCAAAACAAATAAAACAGTTTAAAAACTAAACTCTCTCTCTCTCTCTCTCTCTCTGCCACGGGGGCGGCGTTGGCGCAGCCCGCGTTCCCAAGACAGCCGAAAAGAGAGAGGCATCATCGACAGCGGTGAGAATAGAGTCCCTAAACCTACAGAGTGTACGGCGCGGGGGTGAAATATCGGCGGTTGATTCGTATGAAAATCACCCCTCATCACACATACACCATGATGATTGATCGCGAGAGATTAGCGAAGGGCGACACGACGCGCCACATGGCGCCTCGATACGGGAAAAGGGGGGGGGGGAAGGGGGGCGAGTGAAGGGGGTACGTAACACGCGTGGAAATCAGCCAAGCGGGTAGTTTTAGTGCTGGCGTCGCGAAGCGAGAATGAAGTACGACGGCGTGGGAGTGAAAACGGCACCCACGGTGGAACGGGAAGGTTCAGGCCGGGTCGGTGGAAATTGAAAAGTGTGGGGAGGAGCGGGGAGTGAAGGTGCCCTTTCGCAAGACGCGGCCAGGCAGAGGATGCCCCGAGAGGAAAAGCCTCGTGAGACAGTGTAGGGCCTGCACGTGTGTGAGTGTGGACGAGCAGCATGTGTGTCGTGTGCCATATCGGGGAATCACATCCGTGCGGGACACACCAAGCGCGCCACGCCGCGCCACACCGCGCCACGCCACGCCACGCCCTGTCGCGCCCGGCTATTTCCGACACATGTGTTTCGGAACCAGCCTCGGCTAGCCCAGGCAAGCCGTGTAATACACGCCAATAGTGCCAAAAGGGGCGAAGCGGGGCGAAGCTGGCTGCGAAAATGTGAAAACGCAAAAAAAAAAAAAATGCAAACACGCGAAAACGCCGTCCGCCCGGGGGATATTGCCGCGCCTCCTCCTCCTGGTTGCTTCTTGGAAACCGCACGGCAGCGGTGCCGGCCTCCGCAGCCACCAGAAAAATAAAAAGAATACAGTGGCGAATAACCCGGTAGTCGAACCCGGTACTCCCCGGAACCTGGAGCCACACCTGTGCGGGGCTCTGACCGACACGACCCCGGCCGACAACCACCTCTTATTTCTCAATTAATTCACGTCCGCGCCGCAGCGGGGTGCGGTGGGGCGGGGCGGGGCGTGCGCGGTGCCGGGGTGACTGTGCCGGGGCGCGGTGGGCGCGGTGGGGTGAGGCTAATCCTTGTCATTCTGCCGGCGCTACGCGGGCGCTACGGTGCGGCGCGTTCACTACGCAAGTGCGTTAAGTCGGTACGGAATGGCGCGCTGGCGGGGCGGGGTGGGGCGGGACGGGGGGCCGGAGGGAGGCGGCCCGACGACCAAACGTGCGGAGAATGCTACTCACGCGGCGCCGTCACATGCGACGTCCTGTCACTTCGTGGACGACATGACGTGCCAATTCAACTGGCCTCCTCGCCCGCCCCTCGGCGCCCCCCCCCCCACCCCGCCCCCAGCCACCTGTCCGCGGCCTGGAGTCCCTGACAAGCCCCAGCCGGTCGGCCGCTCCAGCCGCCTGCCAGTGTAGGCACAGCGCGCGCAGAGGTGTCGCCGGGTTGCATACCTGACAGGCGCTCCGATCGCCGCGCGCGCCCACACCGGCAGACAGACAGACACACTGTACCTGACGTTTCGACCTTAGGGGTCCCAAGCGGGGCATTACGCCGCTTCGAGGATCCGTCCAGGCAGCAGCGGCAGCGTGTTTTCTTTGGCCGGAGCGCGAGAGAGATATCATCCCTTTTCAGCTTTTATTATTTCTTCACGAGTCCTTTGCTTCCTTCCGCCGGTACAAAGGCGGATGCGACCGGGTCCGGTGCAACGGTCAACGGCCCAGCCCTGTCCGTCCGTCCGTCATCCGTCTGTCTGTCTGTCCGTCCGTCCAGCGGCGCGTCCACAACAAACAGCGCGACGAAACGGCGTCACAAAACGGAGCGGACGGACGCGCCTCACGCTTGACACGCCGCGTCTCCGGAAAGCCGCGGTGTGTGGCTGTGCATGTGTGTGTGTGTGTGTGTGTGTGTGTGTGTGCATGTGCATGTGTGTGAGTGTGTGTGCGAGCGAGGACAGCGGAAGGCACGGCTAGGCCCATTCGGGAAGTAGTTATCGCGGGCTGTATTGTCACGATGGGCGCGGCGCCACCACTGGAAAAGACCCCCCGCCCCCCCGCAGATTCGTCGAGCGAGGCAACGGCATTCCTGCGGCGCTACGTAATAATAAAAATAATAAAAATAGGCGCTGTTATTGTTTTTATTTACGTTTTCTCCTCCTCCTCCGTCCCTGTCCCTGAGGAGGAAGGGCCTGGGACGCCGCCGCGCTGGTCAGAAACCCTTTCTTCGCAGGGCCGCGCCGCTCGAAGGGCACACCACACCGAGGGGGAGGCCTCTCTCTCTCTCTCTCTCGCACGCGCACTCGCAGGGCGTCCCGTGAGGGTGCGAAAGGGACAGAGCGACTTGGCCCCGGGGCGCCACGGTGGCCCAAACGGAGGATTTATTTGGGGCCTCCAGATTATCTCTGCGGTTTGTGCCCTCACAGTGTGCGGGTTGTGTCCTGCATAGTGTAGCGACCCGTGTCCTCCACGCACAATGCCAGCCAAACCTTGGCCTATAAGGAAGCGGACACTCTCTCTCTCTCTCTCTCTCTCTCTCTCTCTCTCTCTCTCTCTCTCTCTCTCTCTCTCTCTCTCTCTCTCTCTCTCTCTCTCCCCGCGTAGGAACGACTTCTGTTTCACTTTACGCGCAGCTTGCGCGTTTTATAGATCCCCGTTAAAAACACTCGAGGCACCCACAGCAACGGCAATACCCCGAGTCGGATCGCCCGGCCCACTGTGTGCGCCTCGCTGCTAGCTGCCGGGCCGCCGCGGCCGCGGTGTCGCCGAACTGGGTGTTTCTGGCGGCGCGGCGGCCCGGCAGCGGACCCCGATAGGAATCGCGGCAGTAGACGCAGACAAGATCTTCGGCTGCCGCCAATCCGGGCCGGCCTAGGGTTGCCACAAGGGCCATAGGCAATATAGGGTTGCCATCGGCCTGGCCGCGGCCCAACGAGCGCAATTATACGGAACGGCTGTCATTGGCGGCGCCGAAGATGAACTTTTATGAAGGCGGAGGCCGAGCGAAGCGAGCGAGCAAGCGAAGCTCACGGCGGCGGCGAGGCGCGCGACGCGGCAAAGGCACCGGTTATCTTAATTTGATAGCGAGCCGACTCGAAGCAGGCAAGCATGCCGGACGGCGAGGGGCGAGGTGCGGGCGAGAAGTTAAAAGAGGGGGAGGGGGTGTTTGTTATGAGGCTTTTGCCGGTCTAATCTCACAAGGCGGGGCGGTAAAGGTGCAAGTTGGGAACGTGTGTAGTAAAGCCCTAGACGCATCTAATGAAGGAAGCAATCAATACTGCACCCAGAGAAAGGGGAGGGGGCAAGGAGCACGCAAGGCCGGCCAATGGGGTGGCCGCTCCGTCACAGATTGGAATTAGCAATTATTTCATTAATGTGATTGGGGGTGGGGGTGGGGGGTCGCGACACCGCCATTCGTTTTATTCCCATCGGCTCGTCGTCCCTCCGCCTCCCCGCGGACGATATTACATCCAGGGAAACTTGGGGATCCCGATCACATTAAAAAGTGCGCGCGAGAGGAGGCCCATAGCCCGGCCCGGCCAGCCAGCCCCGGGACTAGGCGGCTCGGCTCGGCCCGCCGGACCCAAACTTTTTTACGGTCAATCATTCCGTTGCCATATCCGAATAAAGCCCCCACTTAAAGTCAAAAGTTGGAGGGTAGTTATTAGTGCCGGCTGCAGCGCGCGCGGCCCACTGTGTGGCCGGGCTGCCGCAGCCTCCAAGTGCTAATGACAGAGGTGATGCAATTTTAAACCGGCCATTTTAGTACGGCGATTACCGCCAGGACCGAACTCCGTCGCGACGCTTCACCTGGCCGCGGGGCGCCGCGGGGGGCGGCGGGGGGCTGGGCCGGGCGGCCAGGAGGGAGAGGGGGGGGAGGAATTTGACGACAAAATAATCCTACGACCACCGTCCTCCAGGCCGCTGACCTGACAGAAAGGGGACCTATGCCGACTGTCGTCTGTCTGTCTGTCTGTCCGTCTGTCCGTCCGTCTGTCGTCTGGCTTTTCATCGGTTCGCCCACCTGTCCATGGGCCTGTCCGTCTCGGTGTGAGTCTCCACGGAGTCCGATGTGGTACGCGCCCGTGAAACCTACCCCCTCCCCCCCTGTGCTCCTCTCGCGTGACTGCCGGCGTCATTACCTAAATTGCGTGAAGGTCCGTGCCCTTCGAGCCACCTTCCCTTGATGACGAGAAAAGGGCTCGCGACGCTAAGGGCCCGCCGGCCGGGTAAGTGAGGCCTAAGTGGAGGGAGCAAGCAAGAAAAGGATGACGACCCAAAAAAAAAAAATAGAAAAAAAGCTGCGTCGCGGTGCAGTTTACTCACGCCAGTGACACATTGGGAGAGGGCGCTGCGGTCGCCGGGCCCAGGCACTCCGCGTGATTCAAATATTCAAAACAAATGCGTAATAAACGAGGACGGGCCGACGCGGCGTGCCTCTGCAGTCTTTACATGCTATGGAGCATGGCCGCTCGCTGTGACTTTCAAAACAAAGGGACGGGGACAGGTGCGGTACACAAGGACGGCCTTGTCGAGGGGAAACGGACTCTCAACTGCTAATACCGCATTCGCCGCTCGCCAACAAAACACTGCTGCGGGGGGGCAAGCTGTACAAATAAACAGCAACGCACCCGAAAAACGCGGGCTCCACAGTGTGTGTCTGTGCGCGGGTGTGTCTGTGTTTTCCGGCGTTCCACTGAACCGGAAGCAAACTCGTTCCACTCGGCATCAATGGCTAAAGACAAAAGCGCGGGAAATCGTTGTCCGCTCTTTACGGGTGCTTTCTTGCCGCCACGACACCAATCTGGACTGCGCGTAACGCCCCTGCGAACGGCGCTTCGAGGGCCACTCCACGCCACTCTCCACGCCGTCGCGCCGCTGCACAGTGGGCGCAGGTGGCAAAAACTCCCTCGAATCGAACGTGTGATCTCACCAATGGATTCCTCGTTCGGAGAGCAATCCATTGGTGGGGTCACTCGTTCGGTTCGAGTCCCATTCAGCGACTCTGGAGCTCAAAACGCTTCTAAAGTTTTGGCCGCCTGCACCGGTCTTCTGGCCCACTGTGCGCCGCACCTTGGGCCCTGCCCCGGCCCTGCTGCCCCTCACTGGAAAACAGCCACACAAAATACGCTTTATGCCCTCGTTGCTAGAGGACGCGTGTTTTCCCGGATGCAGCCCCGCAGTCGTATTTACTGGGAAACGGCGGGGCCGAGCGGCAGACCGGAACAACGGGCCGGCGCCCCGAGGCGAAGCGACGGACGCCTTGCCCCACCCCGCCCCGCCCCGCCCTCCCACCGCGACAGACTCATCTGTCGCTCTGTCTCTCTCGCACCTGAACGGGACGCCCCATGAGCGCGAGAGAGGGGTGTAAATCAGTTGACCTACCGCTCATATTTCTATTCTAGAAATATCCATAGAAACATTATTAAACTAGTCAAAGGTAATCACTTGTATTATGGGCTTCGGTTTTAACTTTGCATCTGTCATGTTTTAAAATGTATTAAAATTAGAACATTTGACTCACTTCTTTCCATGTGGTGGTCACAATGATTAAAAGCGACACTTCTGCCTCTAAACGCACCCAAAAGCAAAATTAAATAAAAAATGGTAGTAATAATAAGAGATGAATAGGCATTATATTTCATAGACTATACATTTCAATAAGGCGGTACAAAATTAAGTCGCAGGAAAGTTGATGAAGGGGTCCTAAATGACGGTAAAAAGTTATACCGCCAACGTTAATGCATATCACGTGTAGTTTGTATCGCCAGTCATGGAGGCAAATCTGAACACCGCTAAAGGAGGACAGGCATAATAAATATAATACTGCTAGGAAGTAAAATGTCATGCCACCTTATTGCGAGCAGAAATATTATAACCTATCTTAAACGAGGGACTCCATGTTCACTTAGCAAGGCCACACATATTCAGTTTACGTAAAGTAAGATGAACTCACATTATTCACCGTAGCACTGCTGCTCTGAAGAAGTTGGCAGAGAGCTTGAGTTCACTTATAAAGCTGGAATTCAAAAATTTAGCTTTGTAAACTGTTCAATCTGGGCCCAGGGCACATGGAGCTAAGTGTCGATGAACCTATGTTGACAGTTTTCCGATTTAACTCGCAGTTTCACAGTTGTTTCAAAAGTTTAAAAGAAAAACTCTTCACAAACACTTGATTTAGTTGGCAGTAAACTTTATAGCACAAGACTAGAAGATATAGAATTATATTGATGCAAAGACTGCACAAACACAGGCAGAAATATTAATAGGCTTCGTTTGTCCTGTTGATACGACCAGTGACTTCGAATAAGCGGTAGCGCGGTAGTGAAAAACGGTTACGTGCGGAAAGCAGAATATGAGAAATTGTGTTGCGTGTACCAATCAGTGCGCGTTTGAGAACTTTTTGAAACTATCTGAGACCTAGAACTATGGAGCTTAAGGACTGCCCACTTGTGCTCGCTCGCCTGCGACGCGCATGGCCCCCTCCGCGCCGGCGCGGGTTGGCCTACCCACCAGGGGCGAAGATCCGCGGCCGCCATAGGCGCTTACGGCGGCGCACGCTTACGCACCAGTCCTACGGGGTTTTATGAGTAATAACTCGTTAATTTGTTCAATGAGAGCGTGTGTAGTCTTCTTGTGTACTTTTTCCGTGATTCTATTCGGTTTCCTTTCAAAATATTTCCACTGATATGAAAAATATTGGAACTGAATGTTCCGTTCGTGCACCTGTTTGTGCCGATGTTTGTGCTTGTAAACTGCGACTACTTTGAGATAATTTTGAAGAGTTTTTAGATTTTTTGGTAATTTGTGAGCTTTTAAAAAGAAAAAGGTGAAGATTTTGCATTAAAAAACCCTATTACGACCGCTGAAAAGCCCGTCTGTCCACTCGTCGTCTGCTGCTCATCTCGTCCTCCTGTCTCTGCCACGCCCCCTCGAGTCTTGTGTCCTTCTTAAGTTAAAGGTCTAGGGCATAGTGACACGCTAAAACAAAAGCATCAATAAACAATAGATAAATCGAACCGAAATATTCATTTCCCGCCCTTCTCCTACACACTCGCCTACAGAAACTTAGCCTAAACTAAAAGTGTTGGAACAAGCAATAGCATGCCTTGTTGCTCTGTACCCCTCTGTAATAATGGCTATGCCAAGGAGGAGAAAATTAGAAAAGAAAATGGGGGCGAAAAACCCTCTTTCTTTAGAGTAAAGCAGGTAGTGTTATTTATCTAAACATGAACACAGGTGAACAGTGAATGACAGGTTGCTTTCAATGAACGCTGACTCACATGCTGAATAGAAATTTAATCTAAACTTAATTTTTAAAATACATCTTTTAAATTAAAAGAAAACATGAATCAAACAGTGCTAGATGATTAATTCAACTGTGGTGTCAATTGCCCATTTTGTACAGAAACTTGACTAAGAAAGCAAACACGGACCAAACAAAATACAACTAGACAATAAAATCCTGATATCAACACAGCTCCACTAGGTTGTTTACTATTAGCTCACATCGTATTACAAGGCATTGGGGCTAAAAAATGACATGTCAAATTTCTTACTGTGTGTCACATTTAAATTATTTTTCTTCGTCCGAACAGAGAGATGTACCATCTTGGAACAGAGCTGTTCCCAGAGCTGACAGACCACTAACAACAAAATCCTATGTGTGCTCTGACCATTTTTATGAGAGGGACATCATTAGATTCCATGAAGATCTGGTTATTGATGGTCATGTCATCAAAGGTGACCCAAGACCACCAAAATTGAGGGAAGGTGCCATCCCATCAATTTTCAAAGGTCCCAAATATTTAAATATTCCAGACAAGCCAAAAAGGAAAGCCCCTGCAGTAAGGGAGGCCCCACCCTCAAAACAGAACAAAGTAGAAGAGGTAAGAAGTTTCCTATGAATGCACATCTGTAAAAAGATGAACTGTTTCGATTAGAGGCGAGGAGAATCTTTTCATTTCAATTCACTACTCATCAGCTACAATTATCTAAATTAATCAACTCAAATCTATGACAGGTTCCAATTGAAGACCCAATTCAAATTCAAGAGCCAGACCCAGACATTCCTTCACCCTTCATAGATCCAGACAATGTTACCTTACCCGACCAATCATGGGCCGTTCATAGAACAGATCATTCACATCATTATGTCAAAGTGGATGCGGTCTGTCATATAACACATGCAGTGTCAATTGACAAAAATAAAAACATGACATTTAAAATTGGAAGGCGTCAGGTGCAGCTTAAAGAAATTAAGTTGGAAGGTACTCCAACTGAAGCCGCCAATGCAGGTGACATTGAAGCTGCGATAAGGCAGCTTGGTAAACTTGCACCATGTGAGGGCAATGGTTTTGGGGGCTTTTCCAACAAATGTCCTGGGGCTGTGCCTCAAGGGCATCGGTGCAACTTTTGTAAAGGTTCCCGAAAAAGTGAACTTAGAAAAAAGAAAAGGCAGTCTGAATCCAAGAAGGTAATGCAAAAAAAAGCTGCTACATACAAAAGGAAGATGCTGTACAGATTGAAAAAGCAAAATACCACTTTAAGAAAAACGGTAAACTGACGCAGAACTTAGATATTTTTTATACAATTAGTATCCTTACCCTACATTTTACTCTCTTTTCCAATCTCAGGTGAAATCAGTCAAACAAGAGCTGAAAGAGTCCTACAAAAAATGCAGAATGCTTGAGAGAAGCCAGGTGGAAAATGCTATTAAAGACTTGCCAGCAAACCAACAGCTGGCTGTCCTCACCTGTTTAGATGCAGCCAAAAGAAAGGGTCCGAAAGGAAATAGATTCCGCCTTGAATGGATTTACGAGGCAATGCTCATGCGTATCAAGAGTCCCAAGCTGTATGAGCATGTTAGAACCAACAGGATCCTGGTTTTACCGTGCAGGACAACCCTTAATAGATACATGCGCAAACTTCATCCTCGCTATGGCTTCCAAAAAACCCTCTTCGCAGTACTGAAAGAAAAATTATCAGACATGGACCCTAAAGCTCGTCATGGTGAGTCCAGTTAAATAAATTTCCTTTGAAAAATAAATGAAAGACCTGTTTTAAAAAATTCTAAAAATTCACTATTTGATTTACAGGCAATTTTGTGATTGATGAAATCAAAATAGAGGCAGGGGTAAATTTTGATAGGCACACACTGCAGCACGTAGGACTAGTGAATTTAGTAGACGCGGAAGGAGAGAGCATCACTGAGAAGGACAAGAATCAAGTGGGGGACCACGTCCTGGAGATAATATTCCAACCATTCCAGGGCAATTGGTATCAGACCCTTGGTTGTTTCCTAACAAAAGGAAATGCACAGGGAGACGTCCTTGCCAAATTGATTGTTGAAGGTGTGGCACTCTGCGAAAATGCTGGTCTGTATGTGGATGGCGTTGTGACTGATGGGGCTACATGGAATAGGAACATGTGGGAAAAATTTGGAATTGATGAAAAGACTTTTAGTTGTGAGCACCCATGCACCCCAACAAGGAAGATGTGGTTCTTCTCTGATTGGTGCCATTTATTGAAATGTGCCAGAAATGGCCTATGCCCACTTGTTCCCACCAAAAAGAAACAGGTGCCAATCAACAAAAGTACACCCCAGGATAATGGTAACTGTGGTGAGGAAAATGAAGAGGACATAGATGGTGACTTATTGGAGGACTCTTCACATCAAGCTCTTGGTCCTGCAACAGAAAAAAAGGGAAAAAGAAAAACAAGATTAGAAACAGAACAGGAGTTCCAGGAGCGAAGGTCAATTGCCTTAAACAAACAGATAGAGGTACTGCCAATATTATTTAACTTCACCATAAATATGTATTAGAATGAAATTCACAAATTCATTAATTTTTCAGACCCCAGATGGAATGGTTAAAAGAAAACATTGGCTTGCTCTGGAAGAGGCAGAAAGCAGAATGGCAGGAAGATACGGCATAGGTGCAATGACTTACGTGCCCAATTTTTCCAAAAAACACATTTTCCCAACGGGATTTGAGAGGATGAATGTGAAGCTTGCTCAACAGGTACTATCCAAATTAATTACAATCAATTTAAGAAAATCAAAAATTAAAGTAATAAATAACACTAAGTTTACTTTCAGTTTTTCAGTAATAGTGTGGCATCGGGAATGGAGTTCTACAGAAAGAAGGGTCATCCTGATCTTGATGATTCCCAGGCTACAGAAGCCTTTATCAGAAAGTTCAATGATTTAGCCGACAGCATGAACTCTGGCTCACCTGCCGGGGCTTACAGATTAGGTTCCAAGCATGAAAAGGTGAGTGCCATGGATAGAAGGACTGTTTCACTCAATCATAAATAATTTCTAAAAAAAAATTGTCCTCACTTAAAAAACAGATTATTGATGACTACATAGAGTACCACAAAGAATGTGTGGCAATAGCAAAACAGAAAGGCCAAAAAGCCTTTTTCAGCGAGCCCACAGACCTTGGCCTGTTGGTAACTCTAAATAGCACAAGAGAACTTTGCCACTATCTTATTAAAGAAGTTGGATATGACTATGTCATGACAAGAAGATTTAATCAAGATGTGATTGAGGTGAGAAAATCATAAAACTTAATTTGTCTTGCCTTGATGACATACCTTGTAAGCATAAAATCCTATTTTGCAGCAATTTTTCTCCAACATCAGAAGTGCCTTGGGGCCCAATCCACACCCTAGTGCAAAACAATATGCTCAGGTCCACCGGCTGCTCTCTGTGTACTCATTGGTGAAGCCACCACAGGGCAGTAATGTCACTGGGGCAGAAAATGTCAAGTCATTGATTACAGCGGAAGATTTAGTAGCTGAGTCTGAAAAGCAAAGAAAAGAAGAAATTAATGCCATTCTTGATGAATTAGTGACACAAGGTACATACATACAATAGATACAATGTTCTACAGTCATTTAGAAATAAATCCATCGCAAGATCTCCATAGTTCTAGATCTCACCCTCTGAAAACATCTTCTCCATTTTCCAGGTGAAGCTGGCGAAGACTCCCTGCCTCCAGTGTACAGAATAGATCATAGTTATGGCCGCAGAGCACCTGTGATGGAAGATCCATTAGTGAAATTCATGGCAGGCTTCACTGCCTGTAGGCAAAAGAAGTTGGTCGACAACTGTGATAACTGTTTACTGACATTCAGCCAGTTTAGAGATGAAGCTGGGCCCAGCTATGATTTTACCAAAATTAAGGAAATGTATGGAGGATACACATATCCCTCTAATGAGCTTGCCAATCTAATATCAGCAGCAGAAAAGGGAGTGCAAGATTGCATATACAATGAACAAGTTAGTGAGGACATGTTCATCAATACACTGAAGTACATTAAGTTACAACCTGATCACTATGTGGGCTGCCTTGATCACATGCAAGAAGTTTCCAAAAAAGTGATCAAGTTTTATGTGACAGCAAGAATGTTCTTTGTAGAAGACAAGATCAACAAACAACATGAGGCGCAAAAAAAGTTAAAGAAGATGTATGCAAAGCAATCAAAACTGGTGTCGTGATCTAATAAACTTCCTTGTTCTTGAACAATAATATTATCACCATTTATTTCGGGTCAAGCATTTGTTTTATTTTGGTTTTGGAACCTTGACATATATTTCTAGCGTTTCTTGTTTACCATGTCCTTTCAGAAGGGTTATATGATGTACCACACGTGATTATACCTTTTATTATGTACTGTGACGAGATAAATTATTCTCCTGAACTGCGCCTATAGTGTTAATTGTCAATTACCTTAAATATATATCGATGAAACGTGAAATAACCGAAGAAAACGCCGTCAAAACACGCGCAGATGACCTATTCGCCATACGCAGTAATGGCCAGGTAATGGCCGGCTGGATCTTCGCCCCTGGTGGGTAGGCCAACCCGGGCCGGCGCGGAGGGGGCCATGCGCGTCGCAGCCAGCGCTCGTCGGGAGGCCGAAGTGGGCAGTCCTTAAGCTCCATAGTTCTAGCTGAGACGTCTCAGGATCACCCGCTCAAACAATTTTTCATACTTCGTTGCTCGTTTGCTAGTCAATATTTGCAGTCACCAAACAAAAACAAAATTAACCTGTAAATGGCTGCAGGCTGCCGTGTTTTTTGTCTAGACTCGCATCGATACAATTTAGATTTTTCTAGTTTTGTGAGATGATGATGAGACGGCCTTTCGCCAACAGAGTTGTAAGAGAGTGAAGATTGCTTTTTTTTATCATCCAAGCTGTGCAGTGAAAATGCGTGTGAAATGAGAAGAAAGTCAAAACTTCATGAACTCCTCAAGACTATTTGTGCTCTCATCCAGGTTTAAACAGAGCACAAAGCTGAATGATTAGACACAATCTTTTTTTGGTGACTCAACCAGGCAGCCACTTTCTTCAGAGCAGCAGTGCTAGTCATTCATGTGAGTACAGCTGACTTAAAGAAAACTGAATGTGAACAGCTCTGTTATGTGAGAAAGGACCCGTTACTTTGTGAGCGTAACAACTGTTGTTTCTCATAACATAACCTTTACTGGTGATCAGAAAAGTTTTCTATTGATTTTCTGAGCAATCACAATCTAGTACTTTATCCATTCTGCCATAAACCCATGCATTGCCGAGACTATAACAACAATTTGGGACTTGGCGGGATATTTAAATCCTACTCCAAGTGATTGCGGTAAATTAAACAACTGCCTTTGAAGGGCGGTAACTTGGATACTTCCTCTAACTAGCGGTACTATGCAATGTTTTATTAACCGTTCACAATCAACTCAGCGCTATCAATACTGCTTGAGTTTTCTGTTTCGCCCCAAAGAAAGAAGGAGAACATTTTGGTCCAAATTAATCATTTCCACCATGGGATTCACAGCATATCTCTCTCTCCCTCTCTTTCTCTCTCTGCCCGGGGGCTCCCGAGCTGTCGATGATGCATCGGGCAGATATGGAAGGGCCCCGCCTGTTCCCGGAGGACCGTAATCAAGAAGTGATCACCCACCAGCGGGTCGTTAGCACACTGCAACGACTTAATCAAGAATCCGCGGGAAGGCGGGGCAGCGTCCGGCTCTGTTTGAACAAGGCCTAGCTGGCGCCATGCAAGGCACGCCCCGCCGAGGATGAGCTCGGCGTCCTTGGCGTTTAAAGCTTTACAACTTTATTAAGGCCGCAGCGTTCGGCCAGCCAGTCATCAGGATGTCGTCTGCCGCAGGCTGCCTCCGTCGCTCTGTCTCTCTCGCACGCCCACGACGCGCCCCAGCGAGAGAGCGACAGCATGCTCGTTCGGAGGCAGCCGGCCGGCCGCTCCTCTAGTACCCGAGCGAGCTCAGCCGGCCGCCTGCTTCCGAGGGATCGCTCCGTCGGTCCGTCTCTCTCGCACAGACGCCCCGTGAGTGGGAGAGCGACAGCGACGAAGCGATCCTTGGGATTGAGGCGGCAGCGCCGCCACACACGCATAGCGCCGAGCTAGTTTCTGTGACGCGGTTGTCTCGTCTGCGGAGACGAGCAGGCCGGGAGGGGAAGGAGGCGATAAAAATGCGGGAAAACTGTCGGCCTTCTTGACAAGCTTGCGCGCTGCTGGAGCGTGACCAGCAGGCGCGGCTCGGGAAAGGATTCGGGGGGGGGGGGGGGAAAGCAGTGTGTGTGTGTGTGCGTGGTGCAGGCAAGTGCCTCTGGGCGGCGCGCACGCTTCATAGGAATCTGCATAGTCAATCGCCGAAAAAGGCAACCTCCATTAGGGGCCGTGTACGCTCACGCACACACGCAACACCACATGCACGGCGCGCACACACACAAACACACACACTCACACAGAGGCCGCGAGGCTGCGGAGCTCCGACATGACGACGCCCTTGTTGGCGACGGAAGGGGAGCTCCGCGACGCCGAGCGAGCACCGCGACGCGGCCGTGGGGACGCGGCTCGTTTTCACATTCCAGAGGCATTCTCGCCGCCACACGCGCACGCCGCGCGCCGCGCACGCGCACGCACGGCAGGGGCGTCACGCGGCGTCAACGCGCCGCCGTAACTCTAAACGGGACGCTACCAATCACCTCCCCGACGAAGATACGCGCGTAAATTCGGCTGCAGGGATCGACGTGCCCGGCCGCACTGTTGGCCGTGGCAGGCGACCAGAATTTGAGCTCCAGAGTCGCTGTATGGGACTCGATCCGACCGTGTGACCCCCACCGAACGAGACATCCATTGGTTGGGTCACACGTTCGGTTCGAGTCTCATTTAGCGACGTTCGTCGCTGCTATCGGGCGGTAAAATGGCGCGTAACAAACGCGCGTCGCCCCATTTGTCTGGCGCGCCGTCCGAGATAGCGTCGCCATGGCAACAACAAGGATATCCATTAATACCGCCGGCAATGTAAGGAACTCAAAAGCGGTTCCCGAACTTGCCTGCTGCCCCCGCGCGCCAACTTGTAGCTACAGCAACTCGCGCCGCGCGTCGTGCTATCAGCCGGCGCCTCATGCCGAGGGCTCGCCCCCCGTCGCTCTGTCTCCCTCGCACCCCCTGCGGGGCGCCCCGTGCGTGCGGCAGAGACAGAGCGACGGGAGCAGGAAGACCCTCTTTCGGAATCAGGCGGCGGCGGGGGGGAGACCATGAGGTGGCGGAAAAGTTGGCGACCGCTCGGCCGATAAGCGTCTTGCGGCGATCAGCGCGGCTTGGCGAATTTCGGTTCCCCCACCCCCTCCCCCCCCGCAAAGCGGAGTGACAAGGCGGCTCACTGTGGGCCAGAAGACCGTTGAGGTGGCCAAAATCCCGGACGCGTTTTGAGCTCCAGAGTCGCTAAATGGGACACGTATCGAACGTGTGACCCCACCAATGGATTCCTTGTTCGGAGAGCAATCCATTGGTGGGGTCACACGTTCGATTCGAGTCCCATTTAGCGACTCTGGAGCTTAAAACGTGTTGAGAATTTTGGCCGCCTCAACCGGTCTTTTGACCCACTGTGCGGCTGCGAATTCATCAGCGTTTGAACGCGAGGCCGCGCCAAGCCGAGCTCTCCAGGCGAAACATGCCGTGTCACACACCGCGCGGGGCACAGCGTGGGGCACAGCGCACAGGTGGCGGCGGCCCGCGACAAGGGACCGGGCGAATACAGTCGTGGAGTAGCAGCAGAGAGAGAGAGAGAGAGAGAGAGAGAGAGAGAGAGAGAGAGAGAGAGAGAGAGAGAGAGAGAGAGAGAGACGAAAAAAGCGTTTCCGGAATCAGGCCGCAGGCAGGCAGCCGGGCCGACAAAGTGTGCCCATTAGGAGCCCAACTTTAATTCATCCTTTTGTCACTGGGCGCGATCAGTCTTGCTAATTCGCTCGTACATCTTACGCGGCACTAGATTACGCTCCGAGCACACATCGGCCACGGGCTTGTCCTTGTCCACCGTGCAGCCGGTAATGGGATTTTAACGCGTCGCCGACTCGGGGCGCAAGGCGTCCACGAATCGCGTAGCACGACCCCGTGACGCGCTGAAACTTGGCCGATTTGACTGTGTTTGCAGTGCAACGTGGCTGTGGATTACACTAGTATAGTCGAATCAGCCAAACATGGGGAAAATTGAGAAGCGCGCTCGATGCCGCTCCAGCCATTTCGCCACGGTGGCTCCGGCGGACGGCACCGGGGCGTCGCACAGTGGGCCAGAAGACAGGCGCAGGCGGCCAAATAACGCGTCCGGAGTTTTGGCCGCTCCATCGGTCTTCTGGCCCACTGTACGTGGGACCGAGTTTGAATGGAACGGCAAATAAGGTCGGGACTGGGTATCGTGGGTGTCCTCAGAAAATGCCGATAAATCACGCGCCACTCGACATCCAGAGCGAGAGAGAGACAGACTGACATCTAGGGCGAGCGGAAGGGAGACAAACAGACAGACAGGCGACAGGCCTCTATAAATCGCAGCCGTATGAAAAAGAAATGTGATGGGCAAATCTGAAGCTTGTCGCTGCTTGCTGATTTGACCGTCCTGATGGTAAACACACACTCGCGTACTACCCTGTTCACAAATTAAGCGTAATACACTTGAACGTAATGCCATTTTGGGGTCCAATGCGTTGTCGCAGCACCGAGTAGTCTGCACATGATTTCTGGAATTCCGGAAGTCCGACAGCGGACTCAGCAAACAACCCAATCCCGGCGAGATAAATAGTTAACTGGGGCAAACGCAAACGGCCGGGAGGAAATAGGTCGTAGCATACGGGCTGAAAATCACTTTCCTGTCTCTCATGTACAGATCTAAATTTTCCAAACGGAGTCTCAGAGGTGTCAATGGAATTGACTGCCTCCACTCCTGGTTCTATGTTCTGCGAGATCCAGCAGTCCGCAGACTCGGTAATGCATTCGCGTCGCCGCGCGTTAGAACCAACAACCTCCGCCACTGAACTCCGCACAAATGAAAGTTTTCTCCAGGCCCTTTACTTCTGTGACAAACTTTAAACGATATATCTCGCCGGGGCAGGCAGCAACTACCGCCGCCAGATTCCCGCTACAGAGTCGTCACGCGCGCTCAACTTCCCCTTCTGTTTTTACTCCGCCGCGGCCAGTGCGGCGCCAGGGCTCGCCAGCAGCATCATCATGACAGAGCCATAGGAAGCAGCAACAGGAGCGGAGTCGGCCGGTCAGCGCGCACAGTGGGCATTGCGTCGTGCGAAGCGCATAGACAGACTATTGAACGCGGTGTCCGCCACCAGTCAGGCCAGCACCGCACGCCGCATGCTGGAACAGACAGCCTGCCGTGGGGCCAGGAGGCCCACGCCAGGTCGGAGCACACCTACCCGGAGGGGCGGCAGGGGGGCAACGCGCGTGCTGCGCGACTCGATAAGATCACATTACTCAAGAGCGTGTGTGTGAGTGTGCATGTGTCTGCCTGTGTGTGTGTGAGCACGGGGCTTGACACATTGCGTGGGAGTGTGCCCTATCAGGGGCAGATGGTGGTGTAGGACTCACAGGTGAGAATTACTGGTGAAAAGCGAGCCGAAGCAGGGAGGGGTTGTCATAATAGCGAGGCCGGGGCGAGGTCGGGGTGAGGCCTGGAGCCTCCAGAGGCCTCCAGGGGGGCGACGCGCTGATACGTGAGGCATACGTGAGCCGTCTGAGACAAAAGGCGCGTCCTGCCCCCTCCACACCGACTCCGCCATCATCGTGCCGCGCTTACGAGAGAGAGAGAGAGAGAGAGAGAGAGAGAGAGAGAGAGAGAGAGAGAGAGAGACAGACAGACAGAGAAAGAGAGAGCTCCCGTTCCCCGATCGAGTCCGGAAATTGCGTCTTCCTCGTGACGTGGTGTAGCGCGGCGATTTGGCGCGGCATTCGCTGCCCGGTCCTGGAAAACTCCTCCAGAGCCTCCCTCCCCTACCTGGTGCACTGCTTGACGAGGCGGCCCACATTTGGCAGCTCCTCCAAGTACCTGTCCGACCGAGGCGCGGATTGGCCCCGTGCCCCCATTGGCTGGCGGCTGGGCGGCGCGCGCGCCAGTGCGCGCAAACTTCCTCAGCAGGCCAATGTGGAAGCTCGCCGGCGCGCACGTTCGTCCGCTCGCGGCTCTTCGTTCGAGTGCCGCCACGGCGGCCACTCCTGTAGTACCGCGGGAAATGGGAAAATGCGATTCCCGCTCACCGCACATTCCCAGCAGCTGCGCGGGGCTCCGATGAAACCGAACCACGCCACCGCCACCCCCCAGTGGCCCCCTGTCGGCGCGGCTCGCCCACTTTTGAGCGCCAAAGTTGGACTTTGAGCAGCGCCAATCGGCCTTCCTGATGCGAACGCCCTCGCCTCGCAGGGCCCCCGCAGGGCCGCAAGGAGGCGCACAGTGGGCCGGAGGACCGGCGCGGCTGGCCAAAGCTCTAGACGCGTTTTGAGCTCCAGCGTCGCTAAATGGGACTCGAATCGAACGTGTGACGCCACCAGTGGATCGCTCTCCGAACGAAGAATCCATTGATGGCATCACACGTTCGATTCGAGTCCTGTTCACCGACTTTGAAGCTCAAAATAAGGCTCTAGAGTTTTGGCCGCCTCCACCAGTCTTCTGGCCCACTGTGAGCCGGGCTGCTAGTTGTCTTGTTGCCGATGCCTTTATCAGCCCCAAGTTGAGGTCGGCTAATAGTACGGACTTCCCCGGCCACATATACAACGCTGTGGGGGTAAGTTTGACAATCAGCAAGTTTGCAAATAGAGGCCGCCGCACGCGACAGGAGGCAGCGGACCGGGCGTGGCACGCCGCAGGCGAGGACTTGGCGCGCGTCCGACGGCCTGTCTGTCTGTCTGTCCGTCCGTCTGTCCGTCCGGCCGGCTGCAGGATCTCGCTGATCGACACAAATCAAATGATCGCTGCCGTCTTTGCCGGCGTGGCGGAGAGAACTGATTGGTTGGCTGGGCCGCCCTTGGCGGGCGGGGCAAGGTGCGCGCACGGCAGTTAGGGCGGCGCGGCGGCACGCGGCTGCGAGCAGCTGTCGATCGTGTGTGAGTGTGCGCGCTCGTGTTATTGTGTCCTGCGTGTGTTGGTGCAGGGGATGTCGGCCCCAACACCCAACAGACAGACAGACAGGCCGTGGCTGCGTGGCTACCATCACCAACGCCCTGCCCGACTCCCCGCTGCGCGCGGCGCCACATCCCGTTGGCGTCTCAGAAAAAGCGGCCTCTCTCTCTCTCTCTCCTCTCTCTCTCTCTCTCTCTCTCTCTCTCTCTCTCTCTCTCTCTCTCTCTCTCTCTCCCTCCCTCCCTCCCTCCCGCAGAGCGCCAAGGACCCGATTCGAATTTCCAGTGTACCAGTACGCGCCCTCTCGCGGACTTGTCAACCGCTGCTGAGGCCTGGCGGTCGGGCGCAAGTTGGCTTCCTGAGCCGCTGTGCCTTGCCGCCGCCGCCTACCACTCGGCCGCCAGCTCCGTCAGCCCCGCCAGCCGCCCCGCCGGGGCCGCCACCCCTCGGCTGGCACGCAAATGGCGCTCGGAGACACGCCCCGCACACGCAGAGCTGATGCGCCGCGGCGCGCGAAAACGGCACACCCTCCCCCTACACTAGAAATAAAGGGAAGCGCGGAAAAATGGCGCGAAACTAACACGACAACGCGACGCCGCATCGGATCGTCATCGGGCACTGCGCGCACTGCCGGCCGGAGCACAGTGTACAGTCACGCACAAAAAAGGGCGACCGCCCGCAGTGGGCCAGAAGACCGGCGGCGCAGGCGGCCAAAACTCAATAGATACATTTTGAAGGTCTTCTGGCCCACTGTGCGGCCTCGCCACGACATCATTCCCGAATCAGTCACCGAATCATGATCCCGCAGCGCGGGCTCTGGCGGCAAGCAAAGGCACCCCCTGCAGGGAATCCTCGCTGTCGCTACGGGGAGGAAAACATTGAATTTCGTTAGCCATTTTTGAAATATATTCTGCGGCGGGGTCAGCCAAAGTTATTCCGCCGCTACTGTTGGTCGGGCAGGGCGGCGGTGAGGTCGCGCTCAGAAAAGAGCGCCGGAAACACAAACGGCGCGGCGACCAAAGTTAGGCGGAGCAGACTACTGACTGGCTGCGGCGAACACCCAGTCTCGGCTCGGATGGCCCGCATCGTGAATGTTTAACGACGAAAACCCAACAGGCGTCTGCGCGGGCGGAGGTGTGCGTACCTGAGTGTGTGCGAGAGAGAGAGAGAGAGAGAGAGAGAGAGAGAGAGAGAGAGAGAGAGAGAGAGAGAGAGAGAGAGAGAGAGAGAGAGAGAGAGAGAGAGAGAGAGAGAGAGAGAGAGAGAGCGTGTGTGTGAACTCGACTTGATGGGACGGCGGAGACAGAAGACGGACAAATGTTGATTCGGAGGTCCGGCTTTAATTATGGCGGGTGCTGCAGTTTCTGCGAAACAGAGCGGCGGCTGGCCGGCTCACAGTGGGTCAGAAGACCGTTGAGGAGGCCAAAATTCTAGACGCGTTTTGAGCTCCAGAGTCGCTAAATGGGACTCGAATCGAACGTGTGACCCCACCAATGGATTCCTCGTGTGGGGAACAATCGATTGGTGGGGGTCTACGTTCGATTCGCGTCCCATTTAGCGACCTTGGAGCTCAAAACGCATTGAGAATTTTGTCCGCCTCAACGATCTTCTGACCCACTGTGCACCACCCCCCACGGCCCGGCAGTGACATACGGTGCGGCTTCCTACTTGCTGTGAGCGCGGCGTTCAAATTGAAGCGCCCCTGTCAACAGGATGGCCAATCCGCGCCGAGCCGCTTGCCAAACACCCCGCTTTCCTCAATCGCCGCTCCCGTCTCTGTCTCACTCACGTGGAGCCCCGTAGGACTGCGAGACTCGTATGTCTGCCGGCATCGGTTGCCTTGCCTTGCTGTTGATGAAACCACCGCCATCCTAAAGTATTTTCGTTGTTAGGGTCAGTTGGGGTAATTTTGGGACACGGGGTAAAAATGGGACAGCTGTTTCATGAACAAGATTTGACATGATACAACTCCAGCTATACCAGATACGTTTTTTTTGTTGTGAAAATGACATTTTCTCTGGCAGGAGTCCTAAAATGTCACGTCTGGACCCTGAAACGGCTGTCCAATTTTTACCCCGTGTCCCAAAATTACCCCGACTGACCCTATTTTGATGAGAACTGGACGGCGCGAAACTTTTCGCAGGGAGATTACTGCGACTCGTTCGGCGTGTGTTGGACACTCAGAGGGCGCGGCGCTGCTGCTCGCGCAGTGGGCGCAGGCGGTGCGTACTTCGGAACAAGTGGCCGCGGGCCGGGGCCACATGGAGGCAGTGCCGGGACGCAATTCCTCAAGACCGCAGCGGTCCGACTTTGGCAGAACGACTGACAGGTCATTCAAGGCCGCTGAATGCGGAGGCCCGAGGGCGGCCCGCAGCCCAGCGAACTCACTCTCTCTGGCTCCCTCGCACTCACGGCCCGCCAAGGTGAGAGAGAGGAGAGAGAGAGAGAGAGAGAGAGAGAGAGAGAGAGAGAGAGAGAGAGAGAGAGAGAGAGAGAGAGAGAGAGAGAGAGAGAGAGAGAGAGAGAGAGAGAGAGAGAAAGAAAGAAAGAAAGAGAGAGAGAGAAAGAAAGAAAGAGAGAGAGAGAAAGAAAGAGAGAGAGAGAGAGAGAGAGAGAGAGAGAGAGAGAGAGAGAGAGAGAGAGAGAGAGAGAGAGAGAGAGAGAGAGAGAGAGAGAGAGAGAGAGAAAGAAAGAGAGAGAGAGAGAGAGAGAGAGAAAGAGAGAGAGAGAGAGAGAGAGAGAGAGAGAGAGAGAGAGAGAAAGAAAGAGAGAGAGAGAGAGAGAGAGAGAGAGAAAGAGAGAGAGAGAGAGAGAGAGAGAGAGAGAGAGAGAGAGAGAGAGAGAGAGAGAGAGAGAGAGAGAGAGAGAGCCACTCGGAGTGAGGCTGCTGCCCCCGGGCCGACGCGCCGGCGCCCCAGTGTAGCCATTCAGAGTGCCGCAGTCCCACCGCTCGGCGCCAGGCTCTCTCGCACCCTCACGGCGCGCCCCACGAGTGCGAGAGAGGCTGCATCGCGAGTCACCGCCTTTGGGCTGGAGCGGCGCGGACGCCAGTTCACGCACTAACATTACAAAAGACGGGCAGTGGTCAAGCCATTCATCAGCCCACTGTGCCTAGCTGTGCCCAGGAAGAAGGCCCGCCGGGAGGGGAGGGGGAGTTTGATTGGCAAGACGGCGTGACGCGACGCCAGCGCGTTCGCCGGCAAACTGGCCAAGTTTCCAGTTTACGCGGGGCTAACTCGGCAGCATTTGCGTGGGAAACGTCAGATGCGCGGCGGGCTGGCTGGAGCCGTCCTCCTTCTCCTCCTCCTCCCCGGCCGGCGGCGCGCCATTCCGGCCGAGGACCTTCCGTTCCGCCATCCGCACCGCCGCGGCCACAGCGCGCAGGTGTCTCTCGCATCGAGTTGTCTCGCTGGCCAGCCTGCCGAGACAGCCCTCGCTGCACAGTGCGTCAGAAGACCGTTGAGGTGGCCAAAAATTCTAGACGCGTGTTTCGGGCTCCAGAGTCGCTAAATGGGCGGTCTTCTGGCCCACTGTGCCGCGACCTGTGCGCTTCCTGGGCTCCCCCCAAGCAGGCGTGCAGCGCGTACCGCACTAAGGCCGCCGCTAAACGGCCCCCGCACTGGTTTCCGCGGGTTTCCGCCGCTCCGCCGGCTTAGCCGCGTCTCCATCCAGAGGGCTTTGCATAGACGGCGCCGGCGCGGGGGCGGCGCGGGGGCGGCGCGGGGGCGGCGCGGGGGCGGCGCAAGGTGGTGCCACCAAGGCACTCTCAGGCCTGCGGCTTTGGCCTTTGCTTCACGAGCTCTCTCACGTTTCTATGTGACCGCACTTGGAAAATTATTAGCGCGCACCCTGCTCGAAACTTGAATATTTACTACCACAATTTCTCCTTTTTTTTTTTTTTTTTTTTTTTTTTTGCTTAAGTCTTAATGTTCAAACAGTTTGTGAATTATTTTTTTTCTGGAGAGGGTGAATTGAACTCCTTCCACGCCACCCCTTGATCTCAGAGTTCGGCTCCCTCGCAGGACTGACCGCAAACGTCCCTCGCCGTGGAATAGTCCTCCCAGCCAAACAATTCAATCAAACAGTGTGGTCAAAGAAAGGGTAAAGTCGCGCTGCCATTTTCTGCACTCCGAAGGCAAGCCCGCCCACAGTGGGCCAGAGCGCCGGGCCATGTCGATAGCCAGCAGTCCATCGTTTACACGATTTGCGTTGCACGGCGCCCTACTCGTTCCGTTTAGTTTGTAGCCTTAATTTTTCACACCGCTCGCGCTGCGTAAGTTTGGCATCGGCTGGCGCGCGGAAACGGGCTAGTGGCGGGCAGGGAATGCGGCGCAGCGACTGTGACTCCACTGTTCGAACGGCGGGAATCCCCGGCGAACACACTCCGGACGACGAGCACCCGCCCCAATCAAGGCAGGGCAAACACGGAGCTCGAAAAAAGGCGCAAAAAGGGTTCGCCGGTGGCCGTGGTTGAACCCGGGTCCGGCAGGGAGCAGCCCAGCGGGGGGGGGGGGGGGGGGGGGGGGGGGGGGGGGGGGTCGCCGTCAGGCTCATCCACCTGACCGGCCCACACGCAGCGCTTTTATTTTGCATTCGCACGCGACGCAGAGAGAGAGAGAGAGAGAGAGAGAGAGAGAGAGAGAGAGAGAGAGAGAGAGAGAGAGAGAGAGAGAGAGACAGCGGGAAAGTGCGAGCGAGAGAGAAAAGAGACACTCATCACTAATGCACACCGCTTCATTTCCTAAGGGATGCGTATGGCCGGGTATGGCGTGCGACGGTTGTCCGCAATGCGGCACATCTTTCTCTGTCTCCCGATCTCTCCGCCTCTCTCTCTCTTTCTTTCTCTCTCTCTCTGCCTCTCTCTCGGCCCGCAGCGCCGCACAGTTTAGTTGTCATGTGCCATGTCAGCTGCCGAACATGGCGTTATTACAAACGAGGGCCGGAAAAAAGTAGGGGAGGTGTGGTTTGTATTGTTTTCGCATCCATTACGCCGGGCATTACCTACATGAGTGTGACGAGCTGGCCCAAAGTGGAACGGGGTTCACAGCCAACAACACTGGGTAAGCACCTACTTCATCCTCCCACCCTCTTTCCACCCCTTAATACAGATAGAAAAAAACATTCCATATTCGACAGTGGCGTCACGCGATTATTTTTATTTATTTTTTTTCGCTCCCGTTTTCGTCCGATATTATTTGCCTGCCAGCGGCAGGGCGCCTATTAAGGGACGTGTTTACACGAGCGAAGTGGCGGCGCAACGTCACACTTGATTCGCCAAGATTAATAAGGGACGCCCACAGGGCAGCGGGGCCGAGGAGTTGGGGCGGGGTGTGGTGGGGTGGGGTGGGGAGGGGTGCCACAATTACGCGTTGACTTCAAGTGGATCATATGTGCCTAGGGGGTTAGATAGGGAGGGATGTGTCTGGTTAAGTCAAGCATGCCACCTCCGAAGCCGTAAACCCCCTCCCTGACTCTCTCCACAGGCTCCACCCGCGACCCCCCAGGACGGAGCGGTGGGATCGGAGATTGAAGCAACGCAGCCTGCCAGGCTTGCCACGGCTGCAGCGCCTTGTCGGGGCGGGGCGGCCGGCGCCCCACGACTATTAGCATGTCAGGCCGCCCCGCCGCCGGCGCCGCGCCACACTGCACCCGCCCCGCCCCGCCCCGCGACAAGTAACTAGTCCGATCAACAAGCTGGTCGCAGCTGCACCGTCGCTGAGCGCGCAGACGCCATTTTTCAAGTGTCGAATAATTGGTCCCCTCCCCCTCCCCAATTTTTCCTTTCGGTTGCCAATAACGACGTAATTGCGGCCTGTGGGGCAGTGAGGCTTGCAAAGATCACGCGGAGAGAGAGGGGGAGAGAGAGAGAGAGAGAGAGAGAGAGAGAGAGAGAGAGAGAGAGAGAGAGAGAGAGAGAGAGAGAGAGAGAGAGAGAGAGAGAGAAGGATAGATGGATCCGAAGATAGACGGGGATAGAGGCGTTTCAATCCACGCCGCCCCCTGGACCCGCCCCTGCCCGGTGCCCCGCCCCCTCACGGCCAGACTCACCGCAAGAGAGGGCGCTTGGGGGAACGACGGGGGATTTGCGGAGGGGGAAAGGGGGGCGAAGGGTCAGCGGAACGGACGAGTTTGGGTCCGGGTCTCTTGCTCCCCCGTCAGCCGATTGAACCCAATGGTGTCGTCGACCTAGAGAGTGTTGGCCTCTCTTGAGAAAGTTTAGACAAGAACGGCGGCGGCGCTCGAAACCGCTTACGGTATTTATTTTTGATTCCAGGCGTCGCCAAGGCGTCGCTGCGCGGACGGGCCATTAAAAAACAAGATCCCAGGACTGATTCCTAGAGTCGTTTTCCAGCGCTCTATCTGTCTCTCTCGCACTCATGGGGCGTCCCGTTTGGGTGCGCGAGAGAGCGACGAAAACGGACTCTCGGCATCAGTCTGGAGGACCTGCTGCTAATATAGCCGTCTTTGCTGCAACGGCGCTGAAGGACACGACGGAAAGAGAGTCCGCGTCGAGCTAGTTAATTATCTAATTAATTAATTACGCAAACTGGGTCGCAAAGCAGTGCATTGACAAGTATTCCCCGAGCCAACCCGCGCGCGCCAGCCCAGCCAGGGGCCAGGGGAGGGAGGGGGCAGTCACATTTATTTATTTCCTCCCCCGAAAGGAAATAACTTGAAAATGAAAGGCGGTTTCGGAGAAGGGCCAAGAGGTGGAGGCTAGAGGGGGAGGATAAGGGAGAGGGCCCCCCCCCTCGCCTCGCCTAATGAGCAGTGCGGGCGTGATGGCGGCGGGGCATTCCAGGCCACCATTGAAGGGCTTGAGGCGCCACTGGGATGGACCCGCCAGGGCCACCAGGACACCGTGCGAGTCGTGTAGAGTATCACGCAGCGTTGCAAGTTACCTCGCTTCCACATCACGGCCATGGGGCCAAAGGGTCAACTCTGATAATCACCTCTAGAACAAAAGTATCATCGCGTAGCTGAGCTCAGATTGGAATAACGAAGTACTCATTCGCTTACACTCACACACACACACACGCACGCACTCACTTTGTCACTCTGCCACTCACTCACACGCTGGGGCTTTGTAATCGCGCGGTAGCATGACGCGGTCACAGTCAAGCAAATGAAGGAACAAGGCGGACACAACACCACACACACACACTCTCCCACACTTTCCCTCAGGCGGAGTGAAAAAAGAGCGTTTGTGTAAAATGACTCCGCGCACGTGGCGGTAGGGGGAAAAGGGGGGGGGGGGCGTCACGCTGGATGAGGCTGTGGCAGCGTGACCCGCACGCCATCCTGCCTTCCAGCGGGGCCAACTTAACAAAAAGAAAATATATAATTTTGAACAATTTTTTTTTTTTTTTTAAATTATGGTGTTAACTTAAGTGAATCGGAACACAGTCCGTCGTGTTCTGGGTGAGAACTCTAGTGTACAGCGTGGAGGCAGCGAGAACTGGTGGGTGAACCTTGCCCATTGTGCCCGTCAAACAGTCTGTTGACGCTGCTCCCTGGGGGTCGCGCCTCAAACAAAACACCGGAAGGAAGGGCGCGCGACTCGAGAAGTCTTCTTTCCTCAAAACGTCCCCGATCGAGAAGGGCGCCCACTAAAAATACGCTTTTGACAGTGAAACAAATAGAGAGGGCGAGTGAGGCGC
The DNA here is from genome assembly GCA_030522485.1 of Stenchaetothrips biformis. Classification (NCBI taxonomy): domain Eukaryota; kingdom Metazoa; phylum Arthropoda; class Insecta; order Thysanoptera; family Thripidae; genus Stenchaetothrips; species Stenchaetothrips biformis. Next base: position 12,638,043 of record CM060097.1, read on the forward strand.
GAGCGGCCGCGCTGCGTGGGCGTAGGACGCGTCATCAAGAAAACGGTGAACGATGGAAAAACGCTTCCTGTTTGAGGCCTTTCAGGGAAGCCTAACCACGCTGATGAGCTTCCGGGAAAAGTGCTGGTCGGGTCGAAGTGGTTTGTCTTTCCCTCCTAAAAATCATCTGCTAAAAAAAACTTTTCCTTGGGTTAGTAATTGACGAGGCTGGAGCGAAGTGCTCATGAAAATGTGACCACCTGGCTGCACACATGTCCGCTAGGCTCAGCCACGAATCCGCTCCCACCTGCCTGTCCATGAGGCCATCATGGCCGTTCCGTGGGCCTCGTTTTGACGGTTGAAAAAACACCGCGCGCGAAGCATTAACCTTAAGTCCACCCCTCTGACGCGTTCAATTGGAAAGGATTTGGGGTTGGCGCGGGGATTTCCACGTAAAGTGCGTGGCCCGCGGTCCGGTCGGCGGTCCGGGTCAGGGATTCCACATTTGATGCGTTAGCGTCGTTCGTTTCATGCCTGTTCCTTTTCAACTTTTCACGACAAAACGAACGCAAACGCATGGGACGCGTGTTGTTTGTGTGCCTCGGGGTGAGTTGACGTTCCCTCTGGGAATCGGCAGTAGCAGTGCAGCTGAACGGAGCAGCGAATTCTGAGAACAATGCGAAACTCTGGACCTGACCACGCCACCCCGCTGCTGCAATCAGCGGCTTTAATGGATGGAACCTTGCGACAACACTACCCTGTTGGCACACCTGAAAAACACGCGCCCGGAATGAAACGGCAAAGAGCAAACGATGGGACGTGCGTGCGAGTGTGTGCATGTGAGTAGGAACAAAGAAACAAACCGCATTTTATTTTCCGCCCGTGTCTCACTCTGAGTCTATTTCTATGTTCTGTCCTCAGAGACACGGCCTCTGCCGTGCATACACTACGCGAGGAGCACCTGCAGCATCCGGACGTGGGGCAAACGCGCAGCTTGGACGGGGAGGGGATAAAAGTACGGCGTCATCGTTTTTGTTTTTAATTGGAATATTTTAGCAGGCGCACTGCGCAACCCGAAGGTCAGTGGGCTTGTCTGCAGAGGGAAGTCGAACCCGACCTCGTCCCCGGCGTACTCTGGAATGGCTTCCCCTCATCGATTATGCTGGGCCAGTTACACTCCGCAGGGATTTTATGCTGAAATTGAAAGTTCGCACAGCAAGTCGCACAGGCCCTGGGGTCCGCACACAGCACATGTCCGCTTGAAAAAAAAGAGTGTCTTTCTCCCTTTCGCTTGTGCAAACAGGCACGCGCGACGCTCTCTCTCTCTCTCTCTCTCTCTCTGTCTCTCTCTCTCGCTCGCTCACTCGCTCGCTTACAATCACAAACACACCACGGCACATGCGGAAGCAACCTGCGGTCTCGGAGCGTCAAAAATTCATGGCGACAGTGACCAATGAAAGACTCTCCGAGTTATTACTTTTGAATGAGAGCGGCGAGGACGACGACTCTGACGCCGCAGGCAGGGGTGTGAGAGAGACGGACAAGTTCGGAATCAGACTACTGTCGGGGTCATTCCAGCGCTCATTACCCCCAGGACCCTATGATTGTGGGTCGTGGACTGTCTTATTCATCATGAGCATCTCCACGACGCCCCGCCCCGCCCCGCCACGCCCCGCCTTGGCCGTCCTCCTCGTAGCCGACACCCCCTTCTCATGTTCCCAACAGGTCGCCGCGCGCACGTCGTTAGCTGCATCTCACAATTTTTTTGCATTTTATTTTTCACTCTTTTTTAAACTTTTTTTTTTTTGGCCTTTCGACGACGGCGGTGGGCCTGTGCCGCCTTCGTTTACCCTAGGCGCGCCGTATGGTGTGTTTGTGGCCTGTTTGTTTTGGGATGTCAGGAAATGGGCGTAGCGAAGGGAGCAGCAGTCCCGCGCCGCGCACGGAGTATGATCCATTGCAAGGTGCTCGTCGCTCAGAACAGACCCTCTCCGACACGCCGCACTCTTGAATCTGTTTGTGAGTGTGTGTGAGTGTGGGCGTGTGTGTGTGTGTGTGTGCGCGCGCACACACACAGCCTTCGCCTTCGTGCTCCAGCCAGAGACGGAGAAGACACGACTTCCTTTCCTGCAGGATAATTAACGAAGTGTCGACTGAAAAGTAAACTGCGCATCCCGCAGCCCGCCAGCCGGCACACCACAGCCGGGCCGCGCGCACTGCGTGGAAAAATAAAGCCAGGCCCCTGCAGCCGTTTTGGAGCGAATCCTTTCACTGCTTTAGTACGGCGTTTCAACTCTGCGGTGGGTGGTGCGATGGATGAACCTATAATGGCGGTCACATTCTTCGGGCCTGGGTACGTGTATGTGTGTGAGTGTGTGTGCGTGTCTGTCGTGCGCGTTTGTGTGGTATGAGGCGGGCGTGTTGGTGTAGGTGGAGGACCAGTGCACAGTGGGACAGTGAATAAAGCACATTTTGCGGTGACAAAATAACCCCACTGCTTTGTCACGCAGACTGCGACGTCTCGCCCCGCGGACAGACACAACCGCCGGACACAAAAAACAACAATATCATGCAGAAAAAGACGCTTTTTCTTGCAACGCGAACGGGAAAAAGTCTACGCTGGAAAAATTGTAATTGTTGATGTTGTGTTCCAAACGCTCGTGCACAAGACGGACCCGTCCCCACGGTCCCTACGTCACTTTTTTTTGTCGAGAACTTTTTTTCGCGTTTATTGTTTCGAATAGTATTTTTGTATGCCTTGGAAGTTCGTAAGATTATTCCTTGGCGATGCACCCACCAATCGAAGCGTGCGAACCGCAATCAATCAGACAGACGGACAGACGGACGGACAGGCTGGCCTGCAGGCCGGAAGGGTTCGCCCCCTAAACGCAACGACGAGCCTCGCCGCCAGTCTTTCAGCCTTCCGCCCCTAATGCACTGCTTCCCGTCAAACAGCCTTCACATCGGCCACCCCTCCGCCTTGCCTTTTCAAAGGGAGCGAGAGAGAGGGCGAATAATAAGAGAAGTCCTCAGGAACTCCCTCACGTGACGTGCAGGGCAGCGGCGCCTCGCCGACTACGAAATATTGAAATGCGCGCCCAGCCGCCGCCTACACTGTCATAGTGTGTCCAAAAAAGGGAGAAATAAGGGATGGCGTTGAATAACAGAAGCAGGAAATAGCTGTTTTTCGCGGGAGGCCGTTTGGTCTGTTTGGCTGTTGTGGCAGACAACGCCTTTGAGGGCACCCCACTTCACAAAAGCGAAAATGATGATGAAGCTCCTTTAAAAGAAAGCCTATGAGTCATGGCCTTTTTTTCAGCCCCCGTCCCCTCCCCGTTTTGGGTGCTCGTCACAGTTAATATGAATGAATCAAACTTCCTTATGGAAATGTGAGCATTAAATTTGTGCTCTGACTGTGTTTTGGGCGAGAAGCGACCCACAACCACGAACTAACATGTGCGCGGGAACTTTAACAGAATCCGGCCACCACATGAGGGGGGATTCGTGCTCACGCAAGAGAGTCTATTGTCGATATGCGATCGCTTGCTTTTACTGCCGACATCAATAGCAATCACCTTTCTATTTTCCCACACACGCGAGCAGTTATTTTGGAGACCACTCCACGAACTGGAAGGCTGTGCACCAAGAAACCCCCTGAGCCCTCCCGCTTATAAGTAACAGAAAGGTGAAAGCCGATGATGGGAATAGAAACAGCACCCGCTGAAAGTAACTTCATTGGGCTCAGGGAATCCATTGGTGGGGTCTCACGTTCGGTTCGTGTCCTATTTAGCGACTCTGGAGCTCAAAACGCGTCCGGTATTTTGACCGCCTCCTCCGGTCTCCTGGCCCACTGCGCACTGCAGAGTGAGGTGCCGTTCGCCCTCCTTCCCAGCCAACGTCGCCGCACACACCATGGAGTACTCGCCGGACGCTATGAGGCGAGGGATTGGCAAAGCGGAGCGGGTAGACGCAGTTTGTCAGCCGGAGACTCTGACCGATCGCAATCATTCCCACCACCCTTCCTGGCCAGACCGAGCTTCCGAACGACAAAAGGGATTTTGACCAAAGTAAGGAAGAAGAAGGCGATGGAGAACTCGTCCTTTCCGTCGGATGGTTTCTATTTTATGAAAGTACTGTAGAAGGCGAGTTTCTCGGTGAAAACTCCTTACACATCGGAGCCCAGCTCGTAAATCTGGCGTGAATAAACTCTAGAAGGAGACCATCATTAGTAGAACGGAGGTCCCCGTGGACGAAAGAAAACGCCGCTCTGAGCGAAATTGAGGTAAACTCTGTCGACGCCGCCAACTCGTAAGACCTCTTTGAGATAGAGTACACCGCGGTCCGGTGTCCTTCATTACTCCAAAAGGCCGCCGACCGCAGTCTCCACCTGAGGGGGGGAGGAGGAGGGGGGGAAGAGAAAGAGAGCCGAAAGGACTCCAACACGTTCCGGGTTGGGGCAGACAAGGGTCGCGCCAAGAAATTTCATTCTGCAGGACAAGTCGCCCAGAATGAAACGAGTAGCCTTTTCACACGCGCACACACATATTCTCTCTCTCTCTCTCTCTCTCTCTCTCTCACACACACACACACACCACACACACACACACACAGCCCGCAATCTCCATCCCACACATACATCCAAGCTATCACGGCGCTAGAACAAATACGCGAACATGTTGTTTGGTAGTGTCGTGGCGGGGGGTGGGGGTGGGGTTGTCGGCGGCCACCAGTGCTGCGCATATCTCTAACAGCGGTCCTGGCGCCGCGTCGGCGGCCACCATGGACCGGATAGAAACTGTAATTTCGTGGCCTCGCAGGTGCCGTACACGCCCCCGCCCCCCACCCCTTCTATCCTCCGTAAGCGCGCTCTGTTTTTGCCTTATTGGTATTTCGGCCGGCGGTGGCGCGGAACGATCCCACAGCTTCCACAGGTCTGCTGTGAACCACCGCGGATTTGAAATATGGCGCGCGCGAAGTCGAACGAACTGAACGAGGCCGAGGCGGGTCGGCTTGAGTATGCGCAGTTCGTGCTGGACGCCCTCAAACAGATGTCCCGGCAGTGCCTCACCACATGCACAGTTGGCCAGCAGAGGGAATTGGGGAGGGGGGGAGCAGGGGAGTGGGGTCCAATTGCCACGGCCAGAAATGTTGTGCTACAATTAGGCCGAGCCATCCCTTCCTGCAAAAAGGGCCCAGCAGCCGGACGGACGGGCCCAGGACACTGTACACGTGCCCCCCCCCCCCCCGGTTCGGGGAGAGGAAGGGGGGGGGGAGGAGTTCGAGAGGTCTGGGCCGGTTGCAGGGAGAAGAGAAGGGGGCCTGCTTTATTTGATTCTGTCGGCTTTTTATTTTGCTTTGGAAGAGGTGCTAGAGAGTGGGTGACCAATCTTGCACTGTCCCCACGGACCCAAGGGAGAGATGCCCCCGGAAGCCGCTTTGAGGGACGAAAGGAAGACATGCCCACCCCCTATCGGCCTTACCCCCAAACTTCATGTCTTTGGATTTGGCCGGAAACGCCACTAGCTGCGAACGGTTTCGTTCAGTTCTGTTGTACAGCGCGCTCGTGGAAAAGGGTTCAGAAGGGCGCCTCTGTGCTCGGCGCGGCCCTCCCTCCGTCGATGCCCCATCAATTATGCGACACGAAACAAAAGACCGGCCGCGTAACTGACTTAACTCGGCCATGTTTCCCGCCTTGTCTCGTTGCGCGCGCCGATTCCGTTTGTCTCAAACACTCAAGACGGGCACCAATTAAACTGATAAACTGTAAAGGCGGTGATCACGAAATCCTCTCTTGCGGATTCTTCTCACGCACATTTCCTCACACTCACACTCACTCACTCTCACACACACACACACACACACACACACACACACACACACACACACACACACAGAGTTTGCAGCCGCCCACGGCATCACCGCCAACAGTTGATAACGACGCCGTTTGATCATAAAACAAGTGTGACAAACTGTCCGCCGTTAACGAGGGGACACGCCTGGCCCACGCGAGCCTTCCGATTCGAATATGAATAAACATTATAACGAGCCGCGTTAGAGTGTCGCGGACACGGAAGATGAAATTAGCGGGCGTTCGCGGGTCACAACGACAATAATTACTTTTTTTTAAAAAGTTTTTTTTTTTTTTGTTGCTTTGAGACAAAATTTATGAGGCGGTGAGACAGGTGGCTCAGTTTGGAGCGGCAGCTCCAACGCGTTTAGTCCGCAAATAGATGGAAGATCGACGCTTGACCGTCGAAGCGTGTAAGCCGGCCTTGGCGAAAGGACGGTAGGCCCCCCCTCTTCTCTCTCTCTCTCTCTCTCTCTCTCTCTCTCTCTCTCTCTCTCTCTCTCTCTCTCTCTCTCTCTCTCTCTTTTAGGTGAGTGTACGATATTTAGATCTCGTTACTATGACGCGCCCGTCTGCCCAACGTCAATATGAAAGAGAAACTCCAACCAACTCCTGCGCAACCCCGCAGCTATTTATCTAAAGAAGTGCGCCCGAAGACTGGCCGGGAGGGAGGGGGGGTCCCTCGGGAGTAGCGGCGGCGGGGGCGCCGTCAGGCAACACTCCGTGACGTCACAATAGGTCAGCGTCGGCTTCGGCCGCCTTTCCTCGGCTCTGGGCGTCGCGACGCCGCGAGTGTCGTGACGGCGCCGCACCCGGCAATCAGGACCGCTCGCTAAACGCCCTTATCCTAGTAGTTCGGCGCAGCGCGAGCTTTCGACACCGTATCCGCACCCACGCCGCCAAAAACAAATTCAAGAAACTTGGCCGCGACGCGCTCTGGCAGACGGAGCGGAATGACGGACCGGCTGACATGAAGTTTCGTGAAATTTTATTCACGATTCCGGGTACTGCACACTCGTAAAAAAAACGTTAACGCTAACGCTAACGTGAAAGCAGATGATACGAATGTTTATTATAATGTATGTTTGTTTATTACTTAATTCACAAAAATTATTTTAATGTATGGCTGCTTATCACTTAATTCACAAAAAAATGTTAATTTTAATATAACTTTTAGATATCTGAATGTGACATTGTGTTCTGTTAACATGTTCGAAATGTCGATGGTAGTACACTGATATCCCCAATACCACTTGTGTTGGGTATCATTTTCTTTGTTTCAACGCGAGGATGCACAATATGTAGGCCAATCACGTGAATACTCAAAACCCGTCAAATTGGTTTTTAGTACTAGGCCGGCCATCGGTGCGGTGCGAAGGCCCGACAGAAACCAGACGCCGCCCCAGACGCGCCCCGGGCCCTGGCGTCCACTTGACCCTGCGCCGCGGAGACCTTCCTCTTCCTCACTCTGCGCCACTTGTAAACGGACGCCGCGCATCCGTTCCGCCCTAGTACCAATGCGAACTTTTGCGGGTATCAGTTAAATAGTTGAAAGGATGCCGGATTCTGCATCCTCACGTTCCAACGAGAAAAATGATACCAAATAAGACTAGAGGGCTGCGCTGCTGGTCCTCACCGCCGCGCCGGCTGCGCTGCGCGCTGCATGTAGAGTCCTATAACGGGCGGACCCCACTTGGTGGCTGTCTGCCAGCTATAGGACTCTGGGTGCGGGGCGCGGCGCGGCGCGGCGCGGCGCGGGCGCGGCGCGGCCGAGCGCCCTCTGCCCATATAATCTTCTAGTCTAGCCATCCAGCCGCTTGCTCCCCGCACGAGAGTACAAGCATTCTGATACATTTATAATTATAATTTCTTTTTTCAATTTTTGCGTATAGCTGTGAACATAAATGTATCATCTGCTAAAAATGCCTTTCCTTGTAAACAAGTTAATATGCAGTATACTTTATAAAGCGAATTGACTTGAATGTTTGGAGTCAATCTCACTTATTGCAAATGAATTTTCTACGTTAAAGAAGCGGCTTTTCTTGGCGCACGCACACATGCCCTTCAACATCACCCGTTGCCGCAGCGGTTGGCGAGACACGCGCTACTTGTACAGTAGGTGCGTCCACCGCTAAACTTCGCGACATGTGGTGTTTCGCACGCATCACCGTTTCGACCGGACCCCCGGTGCACTCCACTCACCTAAATTGTCCGCTGCAGCTGCGCCCCGCAGGCCGGCGGCCAGCACGAGCAGTGCCAGCGCGGGCAGGGCCCCGAGGGCGTTCCGTGGCCTAAAGGCGTTCCGTGGCGCGGCGCGGCGGCGGGGCTTGGGCCCCTCGGGCCGCCCCGGGGGCTCTTCCTGGACAAGGACACCCATGGCGGAGGTATCACGACGCGCTGCCGCAGGTGGGCATGGCGGCGACCGCCACACAGACACAGTGCCCGCCGCGCAGCGAGTCACCGCACTGACTCCACAGACACCATCACACAGCCGCAGCACCGGCTCGATGACAACCACCGCATCCACTGCTTGAGGTCGCCGGTCGCACGCACAAAGACACGCGGACACGCACACAGACACGCGGACACGCACACACACACGCGGACACGCACACACACACGCACGCGCAGAGCACGACGTCGTCGCGATCGTCGCTGCGAGCGAGGCGGCGCGGGGACGCGGTGCAGCGCTCTCTCGCCGGGCCGGGCGCTGGGGCCTAACTGAACCGGCCGCGGCGCGGCGGCCGCGCGCCAGCACCGCTCCGCCCCCCTCCACCGTCCCGGACGCACGCACGCGGCCGCCACGCCCCGCGCACGCACGCACGCCGCGTCCACAAAGTTGCGTGCCGCCCAGGGAGCAGCAGCAGGGTCGCAGCCAGTCGTTCATCGCATTATCTTGATCGTCTTCGCCGGATCTTGATCGGTCCGGCGGTGCGCTGCCGACGCTGCAGTCTCCGCCGCCAAGCGCCTTGCCGAGCTCGCGGGAATGTCTTGAAAACGAATGCCAACTGTATTTGTTGGTTGAATCGAGGTCCACATTAACATACCATGACACGCAGAAATCGAAGGTTCCTGCAGGGGGATTGAAATCGAAGCCCCCTGGCTAGAGGACGGTAATTGAAGCCGAGTCCCTGCCTTGGCGTTCCCTGCACTGCCTGGAACCATTTAACGACCTTCCGACCCTGGTGCACTGTATACACGCTCTCAGACGCACAACTGTTGCGACTGTTTAGACCATGAGATAGTTTGGACTGTGCCTCGCGCAGCCAAAGGCTGCACCCAAGGGCACTGGACACACACACAAACACACACACTCACACACACACACACACACACACACACACACAAACACTCACAAACACTCACAGCATCGACAAAATTAAGTACAGGACAAGGGGCCGCTCAGACTGAAAATGTGCCCCAAGTGTTTGTTGGGGGAGGGGCGGTGGATCGTTGCCCTTCGCAGAGTCGGTAGAGCCCCACGCGGCCCCGAGGGCCCGGGGTAAGCCTTCAATACGGCAGTTCGGACAGGCAGCTCCGGCATTGGTCAGGGAAATCAAGCCCTGCGAGGGCTGGGCGGCCCGGCAATGGTTGGGGGCCGTATCGCCAATAACGCACCATGCTGCGAACAGCAGTACAGCTCGCAGTGTTGGCCTATTATGTCGGGCCGGTAATGTATGGAAAATGGATTGGGAAGTGTTGCTGTGCCGCTGTGCACTGCGGGGCACTGTGAGTGCAGCGCGGCCTGGGAAAAAGAAAATATTCAGCCCGGCCGACGAGTCAGTTGACTTAGCCGCGGGCAGCGACTCAATTTAGCAGCCGGGACTTATTTCGCTCGGACAACACACTAGTTCAGCCGGGTCTCGATCCTGGGTCCTTGCTTCTGGGAATGAGTTAAGACCGTGATGGTCCTCGCTGCGCCTCGCCTAGGACGCGGCGCCAGGTCCGAGTGACATCTGTCTGCATTCAATTAAAACGGTGCGGGGCCGCGGGGCAGCAGGCGGACTCCAGACAGAGACGCCTTGGATCCAGACGCCTTGCACAAATCACTCATTGGCAGACTAAATTATCCCCCACTGTGCTCCCTTCAGTGTCCCCACGCCCTCCGGGGGGGGGGGGGGGGGGCAGGAGGACCAGCCACGCCAGTCTCCCCCTCTTCCTTTCTCTCTCTCTCTCTTTCTCCGGGTCCCACCCCGTCTACTTTCCTCGAGGAAACAGTAATGGAGGGACGCGAAGAATTGGCCGGAAGCGAAAGTAAGGAAAAAGGAGTCATAAGGAAAGGAGAAAGCTGACGGCGAGGAAATGATCGTGAGAAGTTGCAGCGGAGAGGAAACGGAGGGCGCCGCTGCTGCTGGACCCTCTTGTGCGCACGGATTGCAGGGGCAAGCGGGGAGTGCAAAGCCGGAGGGGGGGAGGGGGGGAAGGGGGTTCCACCAAAGTGGGGCGGTCTGGCCAAGCAGCAGCAGCAGCGGGCCCTCAAGCCAGGCATGCAGCGAAACGCGGCGAATGGCAATGTGGATGTGGAACCTCAATGTGAATGGCAATGCATGGACGCGGCGTGCCGTGCCTGAAGAGCGTCGGCGAGGGGCGGCGCCGGGCCCCGCCGGGCAGCGCGCGGACTCTGGCCGTCCGAAGCAAGGCGGGGGTTGTTGTTGGCGGAGGACGCGGGACGCGCGCCTGTCGTCCGCTCGTCGTCTCAGATGGATTAAAATGCAAATCCTGATTAATGGGGCCGAATTTACAATTCAGACTCGTCCGGTGGCATGACACCGTGGCGCCCGATGACGGCAACCAAACGTAAATCCGGCGCAGGCCCTCACTGTGCGCTGCCAGGACCGCTCCAGGCCCACGCCATGCTAATGCCGCCGGCAGCAGATGGGGCGGTCCAGCGTCCTGGACACGGGCCGGACGGTGTCCTGGAACATCCTGGAACGTCCTGGAATGCGGGACGGAAGTGTTGTCAGTCACTACCCCGGCGGGCGCGCCGGCGCGGCGCTGATGTGACATTGTCCGGGTGGAATCCAGACGCCAGAAGCCAGACGGAATGAAACGAAAAACGGAACGTGGTGCAGTGTAGCGCGCACCGGACTGAAAACCGTTTATCGCCATTCGCCTACTCACAGACTGGAAGTAGAGAACCAAGATCGCGCTCCAAAAGACGATTGCCTCTCCGGGGCGGAAAAAAAGTTAACGCCCTGTGGAATGATAAATGCCCTGTGGAGAGGCATTAATTTAAGGCGTGAAAAAAATCCTTTGGATGGGATCTAATTATTTATGCCGAAAAGGTTGGGCAAAGGGACAAATTGGACAAATAGGATTCACTCTCTTATAGAAGCCGCGACATTCTTCCCTTCGTGTTACCATCAGAGTGAGCAGTCCCTCGTCACGTTTAGTTTGCAGTTCCTGGAAAAACATCCCTCCTACCCTCTAAATTTCCGGGGTGACAAAGCGCTGGAAAAGCAGCGGGAAGTGGCCCGAACACAGTGGGCCAGAAGACCGGCGCCGGCGGTGAAAACTCTAGACGCGGTTTGAGCTCCGGAGTCGTAAAACAGGACTCAAACGGAACGTGTGACCCCGCCAATGGATTCCTCTCCGAATGAGTTCGGTTCGAGTTCCGTTAAGCGACTCTGCAGTTCAAAACGCGTGTGGAGTTTGGCCGCCTCCGCCGGTCTTCTGGCCCACTGCGCGGCAGGCGACGGGGGCCCGGAGGTCCACAGGGAGGCGAGAATTGGGCCGGAGATCCCGACGGATCGGATCGGCCTCGTCTAATAAATTCCGTGAAGCCTCCAACTCGGTTTCCAGCTTTCCAGCGGGGTCGCGCGCGGACTGATAAGAAATCTGGGCGTGGCGATTCGGTTTACTGCTTTCTCGCATGCCACGTAGTCCACACGCACACAACACTAACGAGCGCCTTGTTTTGTTGTGGTTTTTTCGTATTATTTTTTATTTTTTTGCTGCCAACCTTCTTGTTTAATTAATCCGACACTAAAGCCGGCCGTTTCTAACAGTGTGTGACGTCAGAGGTCGCGCCCCGCCCTCTAGTGTCTTCCCAATTTATGTGTCCGGCTGGCTTGCCCCTTCTTACCTGGCAAGCCCTGGCCCTCCCCCTGAACCGACCCGATTTACCTGTTGCCTGCGAGTAAACTGTGCCGATTAAACGGGGCCCAAACAGCAGCGTCCCGCCAAAAAGCGCCGGACGCCGGGATTCGAACCGACGACGGCCTTGACGCGTTGCCGCAGTGTCACTCGCCCGAGGGACGGAACAGGCAACACTAAAAAGTTCGCACGCTCCCCTCGTTGACTGGGAGTTCTTATGGCCAGCCCCCGAGCTCCGTGTCATTTTTGTTTTTGTTGTCGTTTATATTTTCTGTTTCTTAGGTTTTTTTGTTTTTTTTTTTTGCTTTTCGGCCAAGAGGTAAATTAGGAGCATGAAGGCGACACTGCGAGCCAGCCAGCGCCTCTACGCGTGAATGCCAGAGAGGGAGAGGGTCGAAGCGAGTGTGTGTGTGTGTGTGTGGAGGGAGGGAGAGAGAGAGAGAGAGAGAGAGAGAGAGAGAGAGAGAGAGAGAGAGAGAGAGAGAGAGAGAGAGAGAGAGAGAGAGAGAGCGAAAGGGGTGCTGCCATGATTAATTGATGGCCAAACGCAAATCGGAATCTGAATAATGAGCTTCACGCCACCACAAGTCTATAAGGAATATGGTATTAATTAGGGGACGACTAATTAGAGCGAAAACTTGGACTATCATAGACAAACGATTATTAAAAGCCGTGTGGCCCACTGGGGGTGTGGAGGGGGAGGGGGAGAGAGTTTAGCGCGGCCTTCCGTCTTAGTCAATGAAATGGCACAGGACGCCTTCTCCAGCAACGCGCGGCCACAGTGCGCATTGGGTCAGAAGACCGTTGAGGCGGCGAAAATTCTAGACGTCTTTTTAGCTCCGGAGTCGCTGAATGGGACTCGAATCGAACGTGTGACCCCACCAATGGATTGCTCTCCAAACGAGTAATCCATTGGTGGGGTCACACGTTCAATTCGAGACCCATTTAGCGACCCTGGAGCTCAAAACGCGTCCGGGATTTCGGCCGCCTCAACGCGGTCTTCGGACCCACTGCGCTCTGTGCGTGGAACGACGGATCGCGCCCATTCCAGGGCAGCAGTAGTTGCCTCATTTGCTCGCAATATCGGCTCCATTTTGTTCGCCATCAACGGGCGCCTCGCCCGGCCGCCCGGCCGCGTCAATAGAGTCATGTTGCTTTGAGGCCGCGGCCAGCATTCGGATACGGGCGGTGCGGTCTGCAGCCCCGCACAATGGGCCGGTGATGGCTATCTGCCTGGAGTGGCCGCGAGGAGGGCTGTTCTGGGCGTTCTGCTTGACGGCCGCATGTCGACGCCAGGATGCGGCCCGAAATGGCGAACGGACCAATTGTGGTCTAGCCTCTCAAGTTCAAGTTCAAGCGCGCCTGGGGAGTGGGCCGCCGGCCGGCCTTCGCAACGCCGGAGCACGGGGGTTGCCTATCCTGTGTTCGCAGGCGCTGGCCGCTCTGCTGTCCCTGCACAGTGTGTAGTTAGTTTTGGCCGCCGGCGGACTGTGAGAGGGGTGCGCGCCATCGCCTTGCAGACCGGGCGGACGGACGGACGGACGGACGGACGGACGGACGGACGGACAGACAGGCTTCGCCGACGGACAGGGGGACAATACCGCGCTCGGCCCGGGCTGCCTCGGTGTCCGGCGACTCGCATTGCGGAGGAATCCCGAAATGATCGGCCCGTTGGGGCGCAGTCGAGTGGAATCAAGTACGCTTATCGAATTACTCGCTGGGTCCTGGGGGTGTGACTCCGGGGTGCTCCGGACAGCCAGAGGAAGACTCCCCCGAGCCCCGCGTGGGGGCCGGCGACCCCACCTAGAGTAGTACCTGTCGGGCATTGCGCCGGCCGGCCGGGGGGTACTGCAGTTCGTGCTCGTCGCTCTGTCTCTCTCGCACCTGTGCGGGACGCCCGGTGAGTGCGAGAGAGACAGAGCGACAGGGCGTGGTCGCTGTTTGCTTCTCATTGTGCTGGCCGCTAGCTCCTCTACCTGGCCGTGGCCGGTGGTTCGCAGGGCTCGGCTCACAATGCAGCCCGAGGGTTGCTCGGGGTTCGCAGGGCCCCGCGTGGGTGCCAGCCTGGGCCCCAGGGGTACCGGCGTGTGTCACTTTGGGCCCGTACTCCGGGCACGGCGTGGGCGGGTGCGGGACTTTGAGGGGGCTCACAGCGCGGAGTTAAAGGGACCGCCCGTAAGTCGGCAGTTACACTGTTATTCACATTCACAAAAATTCTCATACAAACGATGACGTCACATTCACTGAAGGACAGTGATTCGCATCCCCATAAATAAAGAAGAAAGCAGGCGTGGCTGAGGAGGGGTGTAGCAGTGGCGGCGCGGAGGCAAGCCGTTTCCACGCTGAAGTTAAGGTTAGCCTCAGCGCTCTGCGGACAGAGGTCGGCCGAGGTCTTCGACGCCGAGGCTGGCGATGCCGACGATCCCGGCGAGGCATGCCACGCACACCAATGGGGCCTCGGCGTCCCCATGGACGGCGCGCCGGCGCGTGACGGAGGCCGAGGACGCCGACGCCGTGTTGGACGCCGTGTTCGAAGCCCTGCTCGACGCCGTGCCCGAGGCCGTGCCCCACTGCATATCGACTTCAGGCTACTTCCCCCTGTGTGTCTGCGTACGTGTGTGTGTGTGTGTGTGTGTGTGTGTGTGCGTGTGTGTGTGTGTGTGTGTGTGCGCGCGCGCGCGCTTGTGTGTGTTGGAGGGGGGGGGGGGGGGGCGCTTTCCAAGTCGTTGATCCACGCGCCGGCCGCCCTGTTGCTGCTGATGTCGGCTAGGTGCGAAGAGAGTTGAGCCCCGGGGACCGACTAGGCTGGCTAGGCCAGGGTAAGGCAGCGCGGGGACAAGTTTGCGGTGTTGGTGATCCGGTCCTGGGCCCGAGCGCCGTCACGTCGGGGGGGCCCGCCCGGCACGCCAGGCAGGGCCCACCTGGGGCGCCACACAGTGAGCCGCATCATTTAAATTAAATTCACTCTCACTCAAAATAGATGAGTGTGACCGATGGACCGCGAAACAAAACCTCAAATTAATTCAGGCGCATTGTGCAGCTGCCTGACACCGTTCGAAGCCGCCGAAGATGGATGCACGTGTGAGGCGTTCCGCGGGTGGAGTGCCACCGATCCGTCGCCATCCGCATGGCCGCCCCTCGTTTACAAAGCTGATGGTTGCTGGGAATCGCCGTACACCGGCCGTGAGTGGGAACCGAACCGCGAACCTCTCGGCTGACTGGCGAGCGCGCTGCACATCTGGCTGCGGAGAGCGCGACCCATACGGGCCAGTGGCGGTCGCAGGGAGGGCCGGGAGGGCCAGGGAGCCGAAGCCGTGTCGTGCGTGGCCCACTGTGGCGCTGCCGCGCTGCCCTTTGTCGGAGCGGCCGTCCGCTCCAGTTGCCGCATTGTGGACCAGGCGTAGCGGGGCGTGGACTAGCCGGGCCCTCCACCTGCCCACCGGCCAACAAGTGTTGCAAGTGTGCGTGTTTGTGTGGGTGTGGGTGAGAGAGAGAGAGAGAGAGAGAGAGAGAGAGAGAGAGAGAGAGAGAGAGAGAGAGAGAGAGAGAGAGAGAGAGAGAGAGAGAGAGAGAGAGAGAGAGAGAGAGAGAGAGAGAGAGAGAGAGCGGGCGTGTGTGGACGAATGTGACCTGCGTCTGGATGTGCCCGCCGGTGTGTGCGTGTCGGGGTTGGTGAGGAAAACGCTCGGTCACACACGGGTGTGAACTACTGGCGCGCCACACGGCCCCCAGGAAAGAAGACCGGGTTGCCTCGTCCCGAATTTCGGCGCCAGGACGTCCCAGTGGTGGAATATGACGGAAGCGAGCGAGCGGTGGGAGTATTTCTGGCGAGTTCTCCTCGACGTGGTGGCGACCACGGGCTGCTCCAGGAATAGGGCCGAGGTAATGAAGGGGCGAGTTCCTGGAGAAAAACAAACGTTTGTCGAGTGCTTAGCGGACGCAGGCGGTGGCGACGGCGTGCCTATCACTGAAGGCCTCCCCCATCACGGGGCGCAAACACCAACTCTCTTGAACCCGTCGGCGGCGGCGCCGCAGAAGGTTGATTCCGAACACGGCTCTCCTCACTCTGTCTCTCCCGCACTCACTGGGCGTGCCGTCCGGGTGCGAGGGAGACAGACCGTCCCCGCGAGGGCTGCCGGTCGGACAGCGCTTATGAATAGCGCGGCCGCCTGCGTGCGCCGGCCGACAGGAACGACCCTTTTCTTCCGGAATGTGGGTCAAAAACGGTTATCGGAAATTGGACTGTGTCCCGTGCGCTTCTTGCCGCTGGTGCCTCCAGCCTGCCGCCCTGCCCGGCCCTGCCCGCCGTACACGGGGACGGCCTAAATGAGTTCGAGAGGCCCGTCCCCGACCACGTGGAAATGACCCTCACACAGTGGGACAGAAGACCGTTAGAGGCGGCCAAAACTTTTGACGCGTTTTGAGCTGTACAGTTGCTACATGGTACTCGAACGGAACGTGTGAACCCATCAACGGATTCAACGGAGAGAAATCCATTGGTGGGGTCACACGTTCGGTCCCAGGCCCATTTAACGACTCTGGAGCTCCAAGCGCGTCTGGAGCTTTGGCCGCCTGCGCCGGTCTTCTGGCCCACTGTGTCCCACCCTCCCTCTCGGTCGATCGTAATTACAGAATTACAGCTCAAAGCGGTCAGTTTGTTGCGCGCTTTCCAAGGGGGTCCCAAGGTGGTGCTGCGAGGTGAGCCGCAAGGCTGAGAGAGAGAGAGAGAGAGAGAGAGAGAGAGAGAGAGAGAGAGAGAGAGAGAGAGAGAGAGAGAGAGAGAGAGAGAGGCAGCGAGAGGGATGGGCGGCGGCGAGGCCCCAGACAGAGACAGACTCGGTCGTAAGCTAATTACTGGCTGCGATTGATGCCTCCCGTTCAGGCCGGGCTTGGACGGCTCAGCCGGGACGCTCCGACGTATCCCACGTGAGGGATACGCCATGGCTCATTCACGCTGACCTGCCCCGAAAAGCACCGACATTCTTTGGGAGCAGGAGATGTAGTCGTTGAATGACAACATTAAAAAAAAAAAATTGTGACGAGGAGTTGGACGAAGAAGACAAGGGGTGCACATGCAGAGCACTGCCTGCGTGCGACAGTACGGCTGCTACGTGTGGCCTCCCCGCAGTTCCCAGGCAAAAATCCAATCTGGGTGTCAGCAGGATACCATGGAGGGAGGGGGGGGGGTCGGAAGCTGAATCACAAGCTAGCTATACGCAGACTGCTTGGCGGCGCCACATCACAGCGCCACGCGCTGCCACCCCGTGCACTGCATACGCCACAGCGCATTTCGCGTCACCTACACTGGCCAAAAAGAAAATCATCTGCTAAAAAAAAAAAAAAGGACTAGAGGGGAAGCAGCACGAATCAGAGAGGGTGAGCATAAGTTGCTGCGGGTGCTGCGCTGTGGTTTCTTCGCCACCGTTGACGTTGTGGGATTCGATTCGTTAATTCTCCGTGTTTCTCAGCTCGGAATGGTGCCAGCCGAGGTAACGCGCGAGAGGATGACAGTGTTGCAGGAACCAAAGGTGCGAGGCGTGCCTCGCCCCGCCTCGCTCCTCGCCCCGATACAATGGAACCGCTCTCGACTTATCGAATTCCAAGCGGGTCGCTCCGATCGCGCAGCTAGACCTTACACCGGCGCCCTGTCCCGGGTCACCTCGCCCCGCCCCGCGAGCCCCGCCCCGCCCCGCGCGCCCCGCCCACCCCACCCGCCCCGCGCCGCGCCGCTCGACGGCGATCGAGCCAAGTCGAGGGGTTTTGAAAACGTCTGACCGTTGGAGGTACCCCGTGGGTGGGCGCGTCAGGGACACGCCAGGACCGTCCCAGGGCACGGTGGGTCAGAAGACCGTTGAGGGGGCCAAAATCCGGACATGCTTTGAGCTCCAGAGTCGCTAAATGGGACTCGAATCGAACGTGTGACCCCACCGATGGATTGCTCTCTAAACGAGGAATCCATTGGTGGGGTCACGCATTCGATTGGAGTCCCATTTAGCGACTCTGGAGCTCAAAAACATGTCCGGATTTTGGCCGCCTCAACGGTCTTCTGACCTACTGTGCAGGGCAACGCCGCACCGCGGGGAGCGAGGACGGCGAGGCGCGGCAGTCCAGGGCACCCACGGCCAGCAGCCAAGTAGAGAGTGCAAATCCCAGCCGATGAGGAAAAAAAGTCGCTTAAAATTCATCATGGCCGCCCCACTGTTCACCCCAAGGAGGACCCCCCGCTCCAGTGCGTGTCCAGTCGGCAGGGCTCCCCTCGAGGGCAAGGGACAAGTGGGGCAGCAGGCCAGCGGGGCGGCCCAGGCGACCACTTGGAGCCCACCACCGCAAGCGCAGCGCATAGTGGGCACGGTGTAGAGTCTCTTTATACCGTGGCAGTGGGCCAGAAGACCGGCGCAGGCGGACTAAATTCTAGACGCGTTTTGAGCTCCAGAGTCGCTGAACAAGGACTCGAACCGAACGTGTGACCCCACCAACGGCTTCGTCGTTCGGAGAGCAATCCATTGTTGGGGCCACACGTTCGGTTTGGGTCCCATTTAGAGACTTTGGAGCTCAAAATCCATCCCTCCAGCGGTCTTCTGGCCCACTGTGCGCAACGCGCGGCTGCCCGGAATGGTTTTCCTGCCGTCCGCCGCGGCGACCGTCGGCCCGCGACGCGGACTGCGGACCTTGGCCGTGCCACGCCATTGCCGCCAAAGAGCAACAAACTGCCCCGATCGTGATCTGGAATCGCCGCCGCGGGACTGCTGGAGCAAGGCTGGAGCAAGGCTGGAGCAAGACCGGAGCGGCCTCCGGACCGCGGACGTAACGCTGACCTGGGCTCGGCTCGGCCGGGATGGCCCCACAGGAATCCCTCTCCAGAATCCCTGCGACGCCACTGGAAAAGGGGGGGGGGGTGGCAATGGCAGAGGGTCACCCCCTCGAATTCGGACGAGGTCAGATTTGGCGCGGAAAAAGAAGGGGTAGTTGGTGATCTGCGACGAAGGGCCCCGCTTGTATGTCCCGACCCCGGCTGGTCGGCCTGGCTGGAGTGTCCCGGCCTGGGGCAGCGGGTAGGGGCATCCCGAAGTGGAGCGCAAACAACTGCCGGGCCAAAAAAAAAAAAAAAAAAAAAAAAAAAAAAACTGACCGGGACTTGCGAAACCCAAAGGCGGAGCCAAAGGGGTGGATGGTAAGCGAGACCGCACAGGGTGTACATGTCCTCCCCCGCCCCACTCCACACACACGCACACACACACAGCGCCACCTGCTTTCCATGAAGCACCAGCCATTCTTCTCGCCTGCTCCTCCCTGCTCGGCTTTCTTTCCAAGTTCCGCGAAGCCAAGACGGCCTTTGCAGTGTAATGCACCCAGATTTAGTTTGCAGTGTAAATAACTTTCCCTCTATCTCTCTCTCGACCCACGTCTCTAAATTCCCCACCTCGCGAGCACCTGCCTAGTAGCATGGCTACGTTCTTCTTCTTCGCTGTACCTGAATAGCCTCTTAGCTCTAAAGTTTTCGTCTGCTTACCGCCACCCAGCTTGAATTACCTCGCCCACTTACCCCGCGCGACTTCCTGAGTCGCGTTACCCTCGGGGTGGCACGGGTAAGCGGCCCGGCGCGGCCCGGATATGAGCGTCACTGCGATCAAGAGTCAGAGAGGCGCGGACGGCGGCCGCGGTCCTCGGGGTGCATCGCCAGCAGGACCCACAATCCCCGTTGCCCATACTCCCATTTTGGGTGTCGCTGTTGTGTTTGGGGAATGACTTGTCCGTGGTCGCCATCAAGCGAGGAGCCCTGTCCTGTCGCGTGTGGCGTGTGGAGCGAATCGAAGACGGCTGCGGAAGCTCCTGAAGCAAATAGCCAAACACAGACAAACACACACACACACACACACACACACACACACACACACACACACACACCAAAAAAAAACCCGTTCCGCGGGTTAGGCGGCAGTGTGAGGGGGAAGGGGTGCGAGCGAGAGGAGAAACTCCATCCATCTCCATTTCAGACAAACACGGTCTGACCCGCTTCCACCATTATCCCGGTAAATTACAAATGTCCATCCTGCCTAAGCCTCGCCGCCTTGCTTCAGTGAAAGTTTTGTCGGAGGACGGAGGAAACGAAGCGGAACAGCAGACTGATTCCGCGCGCGGCGTCGCTGTGTCTCTCTCGCGCCTAACCTCCCGTGAGAGAGAGAGAGAGAGAGAGAGAGAGAGAGAGAGAGAGAGAGAGAGAGAGAGAGAGAGAGAGATGGAGAGCACGGGAGCGGTGCGCCGGAATCGCTCTGCAGCGGGGCGTGTTTGCCGCGTAACAAAACAAGATGTTTGTGTTGCCGAGTGGCCACGCACACAGACACACCCGCAAAGGCGAGTGGGCGACCGAAGGCGTAGGATGGGATTTGCAATACGCACAAGTCGATGCTTTAAAGACGACAGGGTCGCAGACAAACCAGGGTCCACCCAAACACAACCGCGTTGAGGAGAACGATAGTATCGTTGAGGTCAACGATACTATCGTTGACCCCAACGATACTTCCTGGTCATGACATACTACATGTCAGTCATACATAAAAACATGTCAGTCACATGTTCGTAACATGTTCGTCACATGTTTATGACATGTTCGTCACATGTTTATGACATGTTCGTCACATGTTTATGACATGTTCGTCACATGTTTATGACATGTTCGTCACATGTACACTGTGCAAGTTTTTTTTTCCGATTCCGACCACCCCCGGCCGTACCAACCCCTCGGAGGACCCACCCCTTTTTGTATTTGTGTCGTTTGAGTCCCAAAGAGGTTGAATTTTGGCGCTAATTTTCATTGGGACTCACCTTGAATGGGCACGAACCCATCCCCGTCAAAAAAATCCGCTGCCGGAAATTTTCATCCACCGTTGTAGGGGTGGCCACCCCCTATCGCCATGGGCACGGTACTCCACAATCGGTACCGCAGTACTTTACCGGTACTACCGAAAACTATGGTACCGCGGTACTTTACCGGTACTATCGAAATTTTCGGTGCCGCGGTACTTTACAGGTACCTTCGAAAGTACCGACGGTACTTGACGTACCCACGGGTACCACGGACTCCATGCGCTGCAAACCGCTGTACAGCGGCGCATCCAACAAAAGAACTTGGAGGAAAAAAAAAGAAGAAAAAATGGGGGCCCTTCTCCCACCTCCCCACACAGTAGGGAGGACCGCCTGCAACTTCGGTGGATCGGGGGAACCGGTGCATTCCAGGCGGCGACCCCAGGGGTTCTCATCTGATGTGGGCCGGGTGAAGGGCGGGGGTTGAGAGCCTTTGGTTTTCGCGGGGTGGTCAGTGGTACCCACAGTGGTACCCCCGCTGTCCGGCGCTCTCTACCGAACATGCAGTGTGAAGGGCCAGCTTCAAAGGACTTATCAACTCCAAACCGACGAATCAGAATGGACCCACTCGCGACCAATTGCGAGTGGCTGGAACGACCGGGGATCGAACCAGTGCCGAGGCCAATCCGCCGAAGCGGACTGCTTTTTAGACACCCAAGCATAGTGGACGACAAATGATCCAGACCACTACGCTATCACGACTGCACGTCTGCCGAGTGTCGGACGACGGGTTTGAGTCGTATTGGGATGAGGGAGGCAGTCGTAAAATGTATTGATATGTTGGGATTCGATCCCCGGACCTTACTGTTCAAGTCCGACGCCTTAGCGATCTCAGCCACCACGGCTCATGGTAGATGCGGCGTCAGCCGGGCTCTAGACGCGGCAGGGATGGAGCCGCAGTGAGCGGGTCATTCGAAAAATGTTGAGAAAAAGTGGGACTCGATCCGTCGACCCCGGTACCGGGAACCGACGCCTATACCACCTGTACCACCTGGTACCGCGGTACTTTACTTTACTTTCCTGCCCATGCCTGGTTGGCAATAAAAAACTACTTTCGCAACTATTTTTTAAATTAGCGGAACACCACGCAATGCATGAGCATTGGAAATTTTTTTTTTTTGTTTCACTTTGTTTTTGTATTTTTGACGAGGCACGAAAGTGGGGAAACTGGTACCTGTGTAGCACACAACTTCCGATTTGATCTCCCAACAACCCTGGAGGCGAGCACAATATCGGCGTGACTGTTTAGGTCCGGCCCCGCGGCGCGGCGGGGCGTCAGCCGTGATGATGTCTTGGTGCCGACGGATCAACCGCTGCGCACGCCCCGCCTCGTTGTGTACGCGTTAAAGTTAACGGCCACTCCTAACGATTATGTCGACATTGTAACGGCTGCAGCGCCGCTGCTCGCCGGCGCGCTCTGTACTGCGTGCGGCTGGCTGCTGTGTGAGTTCGCGAGCGTCAATATCCTTTTCCATCATCAGGTAAAATATTATGTTTTGGCTTTTTGGGCCAGCCGCTGTGATCCGAGAGTCTGCCCGCGTCCCACGTCGTGTTTTCTTGCAATCCTGACACTAACCGCCCGAAGTGAGCCCCCCCAGAGCGCGGCGCGGCGGGGCGGGGTGGGGCGGGGTGGGGCGGGGCGGAGCGCCCGGAGAAGGCGGGGCGGCCGCGTGGCGCGCCGCCCGGTGCGGTGGGTGGCCTACGCGGCCTTCTGCGGGCGCTCTCCACAGATTTGACTTTACTTGAGAAGCTCACCGTCGACCTGGCTGGCAGTGTTGCCACTTGAGGAGGCGAAAAATCCGACAATGCACCGGAGTCGTAATAAGGGTTGCAAATGCCCCCCCCCCCAAAAAAAAAAAAAATTGTTTTTGTAACCAAAAGATTTACCTGCAATAACTGAATTTACTTCGGTACTATACTTGAGCGTAGTTCCGTTTTACCGTCTGTCGTGGATGCGGTTCAGTGTCTCCAAGTTTCTCCGTCCAGACACCGCTAGGTGGCGCGACCCCGTGACCCACATCGGTGACCCGGTATTCATCGCGGTGAGATAAAAGTCGGACGCGACAGCGCGACAGCTGGCCTCGGTGATGCAGAGCGAAAAGTACCAGAGCGGTGATCAAGAAAGTCGAGTTTGGCGAGGAGGCGGCGCGAGGACGCCCGCAAACTCGACAGGCAAAACGACACAACTCCGACACTGCTTATGTCCGCGCCAGTGTCCTAGCCCGGCCCCGATGCAAAAGCCACAGCCAGAGCCTCGCAAAGTTGATGCATTTTTTTATTTTTTTTTTTTTTATGTCCCCCATTTTGCAGTGGAGACTCGCCTCTCCTCCGGCGGGGTCCATCGCCGTCCACCACGCATCGCATACCTCGGCCACCTGGTGAGTGACGACCGGGGACCCCTCCCTTTTGTTCGGACACTCAATACTTCGCACCCACACGTTTCTCTCTGTCCGTCTGTCTGTCTGCCTGCCTGTCTGTCCGTCTGTCTGTCCGTTTCCGGGCGGGAGACAGCTGTTGCCGAAGCGCTCTGTCTGTGCCGGGCCGCGCCAACCAGGGCGAGGAGTGTGAGACTGGAGGAGCTTCTCCCACGTCGTCCCCTCTGGCGCGGATCGCGGAACGAACAAACGAAAATACATCCATCCGGCGTGTAAACCACTCGGCCGCGCCAAACCAAATCACGCCAGGCAAAGTGGTCGCGAGATGTGGATGTGGATGACGCGGTCGTTTCGTATTATGATTCAATCCCCCCCCCCCTCCCCGCCAAGCCCAGTCGAAGGGAAGCGCACCGCGCCCCTCGGATGCAGTCACCACTGCAATATTGCTTCGCGGTTTTTCCCCTCTGTTTGTTTGCCGCGAGCGGTTTCGGGGATTTGAAGGCAGCGGGGATGAAATTGAGACCACAGAGACTCGATGTGGGTCGGGGTGTGGGTGGGATCGGATGAAGGCAGACCACGCCGATCGCAGGCCGTGCTGGCTTTTCGACCAATGCCTGCCTGTCTGCCCGCCGGTTCACGTGATGAAAGACACGCAACCAGTCTACGTGAGCGCGACGACTGCGTTGGTCCAAGCTCGCCCAGGTTTCCGGCTGCTTCAGAGAGCCACAGCCTCACTCAGACTCACACACGGCCTCGCCAAGTGATAGGGAAGTGGCCACTAGGAGGGCGGCGGGGCGGCGGAGCGGCGCTGTAGCGGCTGGGTCGCATTTGAAATTGAAATGGCCCCCTTCCCGTTGCCCGCACTCCGCACGGCGTGGGGCCCGGCCCCACACTGGTCATTCACCGGAATGCACTGCAGTCCTTGGTCGGCGGAAGACTGGCCGGCCGACGCCCCAAGCCGCAGGGTGCTTGCTGCAGGGCGTGAGGTGAGCCACAGTGTCACCCCTCGCCCTGCGAGCCGCACGACAAACAATCATCCCTTTTGACGTCGGCGTTCGCCACGTCCGGGAACTTATAATTAGTCCGGCGATGTCGATGACGTAGTCGTTAGTGTCCGGGGGTGCGGTAGTGTCGTGCACGCGGCAGAAGCCCGACCCGCGCAGTCCTCGGTCCTACTTCTTCCGGTGGCCCGCCACTCGGAATAAAAGGCTACCTGTCCCTCTTCGTCACGTCCCTGATGGCGCGGCCCCGCCCCGCCATCCTGTACGCTTTAGCACCGCCTCGCCGTTACGCCTGCCGTAAAGTAAACGACCTGGCCTGGCCAGCCGTCGTGATTCTAGTGCATAAAAAGACGCGCGTTGCAGCAAACTGTTGCAGAGGAGGACGGCGGCGGCAACCAGGACGACGACGGCCTCGAAGATGGCGACGGCCACCAGGACGGCGGCGGTCACCAGGATGACGACGGCCACCAGGACGGTGACGATCCCTAGGACGACGACCAGGGTCGCCGCGTCGCGCTGCTTGGTGGCGCTCGCCGCTCCCCGCAACCTTCATCTTCATCGCGGACGCCGAGAGAGAGAGAGAGAGAGAGAGAGAGAGAGAGAGAGAGAGAGAGAGAGAGAGAGAGAGAGAGAGAGAGAGAGAGAGAGAGAGAGAGAGAGAGAGAGAGAGAGAGACAGAGACAGAGACAGAGACAGAGAGAGATGCAGAGCGGCGCCATAACAATGCGTCACCCAGATTGCAAGCACGGGAGGCGCCTCGCTCCCCGGCCGGCCCCGCCACAACAACCTAGCTGCTGACTGTCATATTATCATGTGTCCCCCCCCGACGCCCCGACCCTCCGGGGCCTGGTGTGCTGTAGTGCTCTGGTCTAGCGCGGGCTGCCGGCTGGTTAGGTAACGTCGGTCGGTTCTTTTTTGCGCGTTAAACCACAGCGGCGGTGTCGTTGGCCGCGGTGTCAGCTTGTGCGCGGGGTAGCGCTACGCCAGCGGGTACCGGGGTATCGCCACCGCGGCGCGCTCGTTCCTTCGTTAAACCGGTCCGACTGTTGTTGCTAATGGCCTGTACTGCACATACTGCTGCCGCTGGCCGCGGCCGATGCGACAGCTGGCTCTGCTGGCGCACAATGGCGGCCCCGATGGTGGCGGCCGTGGTTAAATGTGCTGCCAGCAGTCTGTCTCTCTCGCACCCCGGAGGCCCCACGGGACTCCCCGCGAGTGCGCGAGAGACGCAGAAGCGGCACGCGGAGTGCGGCACACAATGCACCGCCGAGGCGGTCATCGAACCTCTCCTCGCAATGCTCGCAATGTCAGCTGCAGTTTGCAATCAGCAGGCGATTGTCGTGGTGGTAACCATGGTGACGTCACGCGTCGGCTGTTGAGAGGGGAGAAGGGGATCGCCTCGGTAGACAGGCAGACGGCGGCCGCCGGCCGGCCGGCCGCGCCCTCGTCCGCGTTTTCATTAACTTGAACTGATAAATATGAGATTAGCGTGTGGATTTCCATCGGGAACTTGGGGGGGAACATCGGGGACCCAGCGCCACGGCCGCTCGCTGAGGGGAGGTGTTTTTAATCCGGTCAACGCGCGGATTATCGGCAGCCCGGACGGCCCGGCCAGGGCCCGGCCCGGGGGGTCTGCCCGCGCTGCTGCCCGTAATCGGGTGATCCCCGGTAAGCCCCCGCCCCACATGAGCACGCGGCACGGCACACGCAGCAAGGCACGCACGCACGCCACGCGGATCACGGCTTTTTGAAACACGTCGTCGGCCTCATTTGCTGCGCGTTCAAACACCTCGCGGTGCACAGTGGGCCAAAAGAGCGGTGCGGGCGGCAAAAAACTCTAGACCAGCGGTTCCCAACCTTGGGGTCGCCGTCTAGTTGTGTTTGGGTCGCCAGCCTACAGAGATAGAGATAGAGAGAGAGAGAGAGAGAGAGAGAGAGAGAGAGAGAGAGAGAGAGAGAGAGAGAGAGAGAGAGAGAGAGAGAGAGAGAGAGAGAGAGCGTAGCGCACTTTTCAATTCAAAAGTCCATTCATTTCTTTTTTTCAGATTGTGAATAACTGGCTCCCAGGGAGTGGTGGAGTGCGCGGCTTAGAGATGGCGCGCTGTCGTCGCCCGATTCTTTTCACCTGCACCAAACTAAAAGCCCGACCGCTGCGTCTTTGTGTGGCCAGAATGACTCCCCCCTCCCCCGGGCACGGCACGCCGTGGATAGGACAAGGCTCGCGCTATACCCCTTTGTGATTTCCAGCCCGTGCGTGACTTGGCTGCGAGCGGCGCGGCGACGCGCGCTGTCTCGCTCGCACCACGGAGCGCTCCGCCCCGGGCGCGGACCGACGCGGACCGACGCGGACCGACGCGCCGCCTTCTCACTCGCACTTTCCTTCCCGACGCCGAACCCCGGCCACTGGAAATTATTTTCCATCGGATGTGCCGCTGCTGCGATCCCACCAGGGAGATGGCCGGAGGGCGCGCGTGGCGAGGCCCGGCAGGACAAGAAGGGCGAGGAGAAGAAGGAGAAGGAGGAGGAGGAAAAGGGCGCTGCAGGGCCGAGTTATCATGGCAGAGTAATTACAGCGGAGGTATGCAAGGGAGTGTATTTGGGGGGACGTGTGTGTGCGTGCGTGGGCGCGCGCGTCAGAGAGAGAGAGAGAGAGAGAGAGAGAGAGAGAGAGAGAGAGAGAGAGAGAGAGAGAGAGAGAGAGAGAGGGGGGGGGGAAGGAAAAGATAGTTTGAGGGGGCGAAAGTCAAGGCCGCTAGTGCGGCGCCCCAGCGGGGGGCAAGGCGGGGCAAGGCGGGGCGAGGCTCGCACAACACACCCTGTCTTCCCCCACCGCGCGCGCACCACACCCCCACAACGCACCCAACCTCCCCGAAGTTGACCCCTGGTGGGCGGGGCCGCCGTGAAGTATGCACTTTAATTTCCTTCCCGTAATTTCCACGATATTAAGAATGGATCCCGCCAGGTTGTGCGGTTAGTGTGGGTTAGTGTGGTGGAGAGCGACAGGAACAAGACAGCATGGCAGGAAAAAGAGAGAGAAGGAGTGAGACAGAGAGAGGGACAGAGACAGAGAGGGAGAGAAGACCTGGGGGAAGCGGGTACAAAAACGAAACAGAGATTAATTACCTTGTTAGTTATACAGCAGACTGATTCCGAAAAGACGTCTCGTCGCTCTGTCCTTGTCACACTCGCAGTGCCGTCGAGTTGTGTGAGGCAACAGCAGGTCGACCGGGTCCTACGCCGGGCCGCGCTGGTTATCGTTCTCCTCCTTGTTCTTAGATTTTAGTGCACCTTGTATCGGCTCGGCCCAGTGGACAGGCCTGAGCAGGCCGTGCCGCGCGGCATTTCCGGCCTCTAACTGCCCCGCCACTTTCGTCACCGTTCTAAGCGGATTTAAGCTTACGGCTGTGGCGGCAGTGCCGTGACGGGAGAGAAAAAAAAACACAAACATAACTTTACGCCAGGAAAAGCGCTCCTGACACTACTTTGCGAGAATAAGTTGAAACAGTATTTCAGACGGCGTGTTTGTCCTCTCCACCAACTTTTTTTTTTCTTTTTCGTGCTGATTTTGGCGTGCAGGCAACGACCCCGCCACTGTGAAAAAGAGACATTCGGGCACTCGCCTTTCTCTATTCTTTTATCCGACTTGCCTGCAGTGCATTGCACTGCAGCATGCTGAACCCACTCTGTGTGTGTGAGCGGGTGTGTGAGTGTGTGAGTGCGCGATAGCGCGTATCGCATCGTCCGTGTGTGGGGCAGAGGGTGGAAGTGATTGTGTGAGTGTTGGTGCGCACATTGTTTAGAATGGCTCAGCACCTCATGCAGGCGGCCACTCAGTGTCCACCGCGCCGGCAGAGAGAGAAAGAGACACAAGAAAGAAGCAGGGGGAGTGGACCTGGCACCGTTGCGACTGCAGTGCCCCTGGCGGTGACAGTGTGGAAGTAGCGTTGTGCTCTGCCGTGTCTCAGAAATCATTTCATGATTTCCCGGCGCACACTGTCCAACCAGCGCTTGGCTGCCGCGCAACCCGCGCGTCTGCCTTCCTTCCAAACCACCAGAGTGACAGGCACAAACATTTCACACACACACACACACACTGACTCACACACACGCGCGGAACGAGCTTGGCACGGGCAGCGAGCGTCTGGCCGTAGGCAACGCCGCGGCGCGGCTGCGCGACGGGTTGCCTATGCCGCCGCGGGCGGGCTGACCCCACGCAGCTGGACCGGGCGGGCGGACGGACAGGCGGACAGGGAGGTGCGCAGTTAGACAGACGGACCGCCAAAGCGAGAACACGGCAATTAGGCGGCAATTAAGAGGGGCGTTGATCAGGGCGTGAGGAACGATAGGTCGACCCCCCTCCCGAGGGGTGACCCACTGTAAAATTTTGTCTATAATGATAGTGGGACTGTGCCAGAATGTGTAAGATTTCTGGCGTATTTGCCACACGTGTTGCCTACTTACAGGCGTTATTCACCACCTGAATTTGGGAATGTGTTCAAATTTTGTACAATGAATGTGGGGATTTGTTCCCCCTCCCCTTCCTGCCCCCCCTCTCTCGCCCTGTCCTTGTCATCACCACGTCCTCCGTTCGAAAAAGCGGCACGCCGGCCAGGCGGAAACGAGGGCCAACGTATTCCGGAAGTCAACAGGGCGGCGGAGAGAATATCTTGGCGGGCATTATGCGGGCGCGGTGAATATGTTTTCACTGCAAACAACACACAACTTGATGCCCCCCTCCTCCACACACACGCACACTACATACCGCACACACGTATCACACCCCCAGGTTCCCGTTGCCGATCAGCCCCAGCGGAAAAAGAAGCGAAACAATAACAACAACCGCAAGTCCGAAAAAACAGGGGGAAAAAGCTGGGAACAACATCAGCAGCAACAACAACAACAACACCCGCTTGGCCTTGCTGCAGCAGTGGCGGTGCCAGAAGCGACCCGTCGCTGGTCTATAAATCAGCGTCTACGCGTGATATACTGGCCTCAAGCTCAGGACGGTCGCCCCCACCCCACCGCACCCCGCCCCGCCCCGCCCCGCCCCCGGATCGCCGGGGCCGTCGCGTCGAATGGGAGGCTAGCCACCTCCGGCCACCTTTGGTCGCATGCATCTCACTGATGAGAACGCCGCACACTCCACAATGGTGAGTATATTCCGAGGGTACACACGGCACCTGAGGAGAACCTCCTCATGAAGAGAACACTCCGCCTGAAGAGTACACTCCACCTGAAGAGTACACTCCGCCTGAAGAGTACACTCCACCTGAAGAGTACACTCCACCTGAAGAGTACACTCCACCTGAAGAGTACACTCCGCCTGAAGAGTACACTCCGCCTGAAGAGTACACTCCACCTGAAGAGTACACTCCACCTGAAGAGTACACGCCACCTGAAGAGTACACGTGTATACTCTCCACCAGAGAACACTCCGAAAGGTGTTCCACTCCCACAGTATGCTTCGCCCAGTCCTGCACATGGAATGCGCCACTGCTGCGCTGCTGGTCCAGCGGCATCGTGCAAGTCTAATGGGACTCCAACTTCGGCGAATACGAAATGGCGGGCCGAGCCTTAAATTGCTCGGTCGGGCCGTCGGCGGCCATCAGCCGAACGGATATGATTAATGCCATTAACGAAACTGAGGGATTGGTGCGGCAGATTGAGACTGCGGATCGGGACCTCAACAAAGAGAATGATTTAGATAGAGATTGGCAGGCGGGCCGAGTCGGAAACGGAGCGAAGGCTTTTACCTCGTGGAGCGTGAAAAACACATTTTCATCACTATCACACGCGGGATGCGAGAGCTCCAATGTCAGTTGTGTTGTGCGCATCGCGTTGGCTGCTCTTATTTGTAAATCCCTTCGCCAAAGGTTTATAGTAATATTATTTTTCTATGTATTTTTTTTTAAATGCTGCCTCAATGTTTATAGTAGGGCGAAGCTCGTCTTATTACAAGTCATTTTTTGTATTTTTAATTAATTTTTTTTGTAACAGGTTTTGGAGGGTTTTTTTCTTTTTTGGGCGGCGAATTTGTGAAATTCCCTGAGCCGACTTGGATGGCGGCGAGGACGCGTGATTCAATGCGGCCACCAGAACAACGAAGAAAGCGCAGACGGGCTGCCCCTCGCTGCGATTGCCGCGATAGCCATCTGGAAATAACTAAGCCACTAAAGCCAGCAATCCCGGGTCGGATTCAACGCCCTTGGAGCCCTTGGTGGAGGCGGCGGAGGCAGCGGGCGGCAGGTCTTGGGCAGGGCCATGGTCTAGTCAACAGCGAACAAAAACAAAGGGGCGGGAGGGGGAGGGGGGTCCGGAAAGGAGGAAGGAGGATATTGACACTTTGGAGAAACAAAGGGGGTCGCTTTGAGGCGAGGGAAAGGCGATTTACGTTGGGAAATTGAGGATGATAGGGTGTGTTGGCGTCTATACCGTTTACACCGCCAGCCGGGAAGTCCTTCCCTGTCCCTGGCGGGGCGCGGCTCACGTTTCAAAGGCATGCACTCGCCGACCAGGCGGCCAATCTCAACAACTCGGCTGACCGACGGCGCGGCGATCGGCGCGCACAAAAAAAAAAAAAAAAACCTTACAAACGATCGAAAAAGGCAGCAATAAATAAAGCGTCCGCAATCTACGCGACGTACACTCCGCTTTCATACATCACTCCCAGCTTCGAAAGCAAATTATTCCTGGATTTCTTTTCTCTTTTTGATGGCTTTGTGTGTTTTTGAGTGTAGGTCACGATGGGCGGGCCCGGGTGACTGGACACTGTCCAGTCCATCCGGGGAGCCGGAACTGATGAGGCAGCAAGTGGCAGAATCGAATGAGGGACCGCGATGTGCGGCCAAGGGGGGGGGGGTCATCACATTTGGGAAGGAGGGGAGGGGGGGTGCTAGTGACAGAAAGGAGAAAATGTGGGAATCAGTTGATTGTGGACGACTCTGTCGAAGCAGCCCTGTCGAACGGCGCGACGCACTGGCCCCGGGCTGCCTTCGGGCTGCCTTCGGGCTGCCTTCGGAGCGCCCTGGCAGCGGTTCGGTTCGGATTTCGCCTCAGCGGCGTGCCTCTCTGTCCCACCCGCAGGATCCGGGGCGCTGCGTCGCGTCGTCGTCGCCATGAGAAGTATCATGTCAGTGACAGCCGGCACCCCCCGGACCAGCCCCCAGGCCCAATGGAGACAAATGACAAGATAGGCTCCTCCGACCAGCCGCCGCTGCACACATCCCCACTTTTAACTCCTCAAACCGGGGGCCCGGGTTCGACTCCCGGCGGAGGCGCTTTTTCGTGAGCACGCGGGGAGCGACACGTACCAATTAAGTAAATACACGTGTGGCGGGGCGGCAAGAACAAGGGCGCCGAATGATTAATTTGATGGGCGATCCATCGCGAGCGCAACGCCCCGAACGACCCGCAGATAGCCCGAAGGCGAGCCGAAGAGGCCCGAACCGAAAAACCGAAGGCGGGCCGTCGCGCCGCCGACGTGCCGACGTGATGGCAAGTTGGGCTGGTGTAAACTCTACTCCCTCGTCCATAAGAGGATTCCCTTTAATTGCTAAAGTTTACTCAGCCCGACGCGGCGGGGCGCGCGGCCTGGACAAGCAGGCCCTGGCCAAGCAGGCGGGTCGGGGGAGAAGAACTGGACTGGACAGACGAGGGGGAGGGGGAGGGGCGATGGGGCATAATCGCGCTGACGGACTGAGGACACCAGAGGACCTCTCTGTGCTGCAGAAAAGCGCCAGGGGCGAACGGGGGAGGGGGGAGGCGGAAGCTGACCAGCAGCGCCAGTGCGTGGCGGGGACGGCGATGAATTATGAGTACGTCACATCCGTCCCGGTGTCCGGACTGCGCCGGGCCGGGTGGGCCAGAGGCGGCTAGATTCGCCGGGGAAAGGGTGGACCTGGGAAGGAAGTGGGGCTGATTACCAGCGTTCGGGACGGTTCGGAATTACCACCACCCCCCACCATCCCCCATCACCACCCCCCATCACCACCATCATATTTTCCGTTTAAAAAATACGCTTCTTGTGATTTTCTTTTCTAATTTTGTTTCTGCATGTTTGTTTTTGCCCAGGGCAAAGAAAGATGGAAACGTTTAAAAGTGCGCGCGTTGGCAGCCCTGCTGGGGGCTGTCGGCTCATTGCACTGCGTGGCGCCACCACCACGGTGGCAGGGAGAGAGAGAGAGAGAGAGAGAGAGAGAGAGAGAGAGAGAGAGAGAGAGAGAGAGAGAGAGAGCAGCGATCGAGAGGCACAGGGCCGTGGTGTTGGGCGCGGCGGTGCGCGATGCTGCCCGCTTCATCAGACAGGTCTATCAATTTGCAGGCCACGTTGTCGCTCCACCACGCCGCTCCCCGCACTGCACCGCAACGCAACGGCCCGTTAAATAAATCGCCGCTGCAACACGCGCTTTCAATTTTATACCGCGGGCGAGCGGCTATGGATGCGGCATGGGTGCAAGTGCATCTGCCGAAGAGCACATCCCTTTTTAGCCAACAAAAAATGCTCTTGCTGAGAAATGCTCTCATGCTGTGGAAGGAAAGTAATCCGGACGACAGGTCCGGGAGGATCAGAGGACTCGCTCAAACCACCTGATCTGGGTCCGGCGTGCCGCCCGACGTGTCTTTTCCGCGGAACCTGACGAAAAGTCGTGGGCGGCGGACGGGCGGCGGGGGACTGCAGGACCGCTGCTCTCGCCGCCCTTGTTCTAGAAGGTGCCGGAGGTGGGCGATGGAGGGGGTGGGGTTGAAAGGGTGGGAAGGTTGAGTGTCGCGAGGCCCCCAGCCGGCAGTTCGTCTCCATTGCGAGGCACTCATGATAGCGGCACGTCTGGCTGTGCTGGCTGCGCGCACTGTGAGGGCTACGTGGCCAGGGAGGCCCGGCTAGGGCCTGCCCTTCCCCACCCTGGTGCTCACTCTAGGGCGGCGCCCTCGGCAGCCCTCTCCCTTCCATGACCGCGCCGACCCTCAACCCTGTTAGGCGAAACACCCCGCGTAAACTGGCTAACGAATCATCAAAGAAAAGGGAAGGGGACCCACATTTTTTTTCTTGCCCCACCCCCTCTTACGCTAATTTTATCATTGCCTTGCTTCTTGTGTGGACCACTGCCCAGCAGGGCTTCTCCTTCAGTTTTTTTTCTTTCCCCCGTTTTTCAGGCTCGGAATTTATAATATTCCCTCTGGAAATGTTTATCAAGTGAATCAATTATAAACAGAACACGGAGGGGGCAGAGAGAGAGAGAGAGAGAGAGAGAGAGAGAGAGAGAGAGAGAGAGAGAGAGAGAGAGAGAGAGAGAGAGAGCAGGATCGCGAGTTAGACCTGTTAGACCACGGCGTTCAACTATGGGGAATCCCTTGCGAGGAAGAGGCGAACGAAGATTGATATGGCAGCTAACTTCCACACAACACGCGTATTCCCGCGTTCGGCACCCCACAGGGCGGCCACCACCTCGCCGCAACGACCTGTCTGATCGAGTATTTTGGTTCGTTAGGTTGGCAACGCAGCGGCCGGAGTGGTTGACTCGGTAATCCGGCAATTGCAGTGTAGGGCCCGGCCCGGTTAGCGGACGTGCCCAGCATAGCGCCGCCCAGCCGGCCGGCTCACAGCAATGCAGCCAACGCAGCCGCGCGCAATTTTTGACTCTGGACGGTTGGCAACGCCGACGACAATGCCAGACTGCGGGCAGATGGCATCACGGTCACGTAAAAGACACTGTATGTTCCCGACGCACTGCCTCGCCATGCTGAGGAAAATGGGACTGCCGCGCCGCCGGATGGATGGTCCCTCGCATGGTCGCCAACCCCTTCAACAACGTCCTCAAGGTGGAGGACCTCGTGGCGGCAGACGGTACAAACGCACCGGGAAATCAAGGAATCGCTGCGATGAAATCATTTGGAGTCACCCCTTATTTTAGCCGCTGAAAAGTGTGTGTGTATGAGAGAGAGAGAGAGAGAGAGAGAGAGAGAGAGAGAGAGAGAGAGAGAGAGAGAGAGAGAGAGAGGCGGAGGGAATGTGGCGCAAGGGGAGGTGTTGAGAAACTGGGTGAAAGAGTTGTGGAAGAATAGGTCGAGCCCCCGACCAATCCCTCCCCCACCTGCTCCGCGCCTTCGCACACGGGGATATTTCCCACTGGAAATGGTCATTACAGAGCGGTATACCACAGGCCTGTGCTTCCCGGAACAGTCGAAGAGAGGAGTGGGGGGGCGGGGGAGGGAATTTCAGGAGCTGTAATGCGCCATATGTATGCTGGCCACTACCTTCGCTGCCTGGACGGAGCTTGGCGGGGTGTGGTGGGGTGGGGCGTGGCGGGGTGCGCCCTATTCCGCTGCGCTCCGCGCTTTTCCGATCAACGCGGCTGGCCAGTGTCCGCGGCCTCCACCCCCTCTTTTCCCGCTGGCCCCATGTGCCGCCATCTCGCAGTTAAAATTCCTGCAGACGGACAGTGCTCCTGAAAGATGAGTCCGGATTCCTCGGCCAGCTCGCCTTATTGCCGCGGGTCTGGCTGGTGCGCGGGGCGGCGCGGGGCGCAGTGGGACCGCAGGACGGGGCTCAGCGGCCAGGTCAACCCCACTGACCGCGAAACACGCTGTCCAACATTTTAAACGGGTTCTGCAGACACTGTGACCCACTTTGCGCAGCTGATGTTGCTTCTCGCGTCTGCGTTTGTTCATGTTACTCGGGGGTTTCTCCAGCAGCGTGAAGAAGGGCTGCAACACTCACAGAGAACGGGGCGGCGGCGGGGTGGGGCCATCGCATACCTGGCGGCACACTGAGCGTAGCTGAGCGAGGTGCAACAGTGTAGCAGTCCGCGAGGCCATCGCAGCGCGCCCCTTCTTTTCCCGCTCAGGCCCAGCCAAAGCCCAGCCAAGACCCGCCCTCTTGCAGCCACACTGGCAGCAACATCGCAACAAGCAATTTCCTTCAATGTCCAAATGGCTGTCATAAAAATAAATGACTTGGGCGGCGTCAAGCAGCTACACACCGGGCCGGCTCCCTCGCGGGGGGCGGTGACACCGAGGCGACGCCGAGGTGGGTGACGCCAATGTGACGCCAAGGTGACGCCAATGCGACGCCAAGGTGACGCCAAGGTGACGCCAAGGCGACGGCAATACCGTTGTAAATTGTGTTAGGGACGTGACACAAGCAAGGGCACCCGACCAAGAGAACTGTCAACCATCGTCTGCTCAGCCACGAAGAGGGGGAAAACCGTTGTTGAAATTTTGAGAAATTTGTGTATGGATCGAGAATTATCGTACACTCGACTAAAGACCCTGAGCATTTGAGTTTTGTTTACTATTTTCTATTGTATATTAGTATTTTTTCGAAGGTCCGAACCTCACCATCCAGCGCGTCGGTGCTGAGCCGCCTCGCCGTCGCCGAGAGGGGCTCAGCCGCCGGGGGCGCCGCCTCCAGGGGTCCTGGGGCCGCCCAGGGCCGCCCAGGGCCGCTCAGGGCCGCCTGGGGCCGGGACAGGAATCCGGAACTCGCAGTGGGGCGTTCAGATATGGCGCCCGCAGGATGAGTCAGTCCCCCGACTGTGGAGCGCCTGATCGGGTGACCGGGCACGCAGAAAAGGGGAATGCTTGCGGCGGATTCAAGCAGCGGTCTGGGGTCGCGGAGTGTTACCTGAGTCTGACCGCCGGACTAATGGAAAATAAAAACCTCAACCTGAGATAAGATCATAAGGCAATGCAAAAATAACCGACACAAAATTTGGCGGTCGATTCTCCGGGGCAGCTTATCGAAAATGACGGCTGCACTGGGAGTCGAACCGACGTCCCCCGGACCCAAGGTTGACCGGCTATACGCTCTCGACCAGCGCGACAACTGTGACCTTAGCGTTATAGCAGTGCCTCTGAAATGCTGGATCCGTACAGTGTGCGTGTCGAAATGAGGAAAAATATGGCGGGACTCGAACCGCCAACCAACTCCGCTGCCGAACCAACTCGCCCGCCGAAGCCGCGTCCCCCGGGTGAAGAATCTGTCTGGCTTGGCGCATCGCTTCGCTCTGCTTCGCTCTGCTTCGCCTGCTTTCGGATTCGGCAATTATCGGCAGGCGTGATGGACGACTGGCCGCCGTTGTCGGTAGTCGCGTTTAACGGCACCGTAAGTGAGTTATGTAGTATGACGAATCCGGCAGTCCGCGCGGCGTGTATCGAACCGCAATGTGCGGCCGGCACACGTGCGGCCAACGGCTTTAGTTTCATTATTACATTGCGATTGCGATTCGGGCCGACGGCCGCGGCAGCGCGGCGAAACGGCGCGCAGGCACACTGCATTGCGACCGCCAGGTGCGACCGGGCCAAAAAAAAAAAAAAAAAAAAAAAAAAACTGTTTTTGTTTTTCGCTGATGCGATGTGGGGTCGATCTGGAACCCGGGGAATAAAGAGAGGTCCTAAAAATGATCGTCTCGAAGGGCGCCTACCCACCTGCCGTCTGCATGCGAGGTGAGGTGGACTTCGGGGAGTGCTTGCGATCCTCGGACAAGTACGGGGCGAGAGAGAGAGAGAGAGAGAGAGAGAGAGAGAGAGAGAGAGAGAGAGAGAGAGAGAGAGAGAGAGAGAGAGAGAGAGAGAGAGAGGGAGAGAGGGAGAGAGAGAGAGGGGGGTGGGGGTGGAGGTGGTCACGAGGGGACACTCTGACAGCACGTAAGCAGTCTCAGTCAGCAGCACACACACACTCGCACACACTCGCACACAGTCACTTGGGGCCACTTCGGCACCAGACGCAACATCACCACGCGGGGCGTGGACGCGACATCGCGTTGCATGCAGAAAAGAGACTTTGCCGACACGATTACCCAAACGTCAATGACCTTTGCAATACGCGGCTGCCGTGTGTGTGTGTGTGTGTCTGTGTGTCTGTGTGTGTGTGTGTGTGTGTGTGTGTAATTAGGTCGCGGCCGCCTGTCCCCCCAGCCTTCCCCGCACTCTGTGGTCGCACCCAGAGCTCCGCTCACACCCCTGCCGCCCGCCGCGCCTCGCCCCCATCGGGCCTTTGCATGCGGCTGTAGTCCTGGACCGCAACAACTTGACTAGGCAAACCGGCTGCACAACATGGGACTGAGCGATTCTGATGACATAATGGACATAATGTGCGTGGGATAGAGAGAGGGAGAGAGAGAGGGGGGGGGGCGTGCGAAAGCGCCTCCTGCTGCAAAGCCTGAATAAATAACGCAGTAGCGGCAGTGCGTGTGGTGGTGCGTCTGCCCCCCCCCTCGCCTAGCTGGTTTGAGTCCTGCCCGTCTGCCACGCCCTCGAACCGGTCGGGGTGGCAGTGCATGGTCATGATCGAAAACGGTTGTGGTGGTGATGGTTTTGCTTGGTCTTTGGTCACGGTGGAGGTGCGTCTCACATTAACACCGCGACCAAACGCGATAGCGCAGAGGTCCTTTTTGGTTCCTTTTTGCGTGGGCGATCTGCGAAAAGGACCCCCCTTTCCGCCCCGGCGCGCGCGCACACACACACACACACACACCAAAACCTAGTTAACCCCAGTCGGGGCATCGCGGTGCACGGCACGTCGCAGCGCGACAACGCGACGCGAAAACACGTGTTGCGCCGCGTCCCGACTAGCACGCGAGCACGGGGTGGAGTTGGCGCGCAGCAGCGCAGCAGCGCAGCAGGGCGGCGCGGCCGAACGAGCGCAGGGAAGGCCATCAGCGAGTTTCCCCAGCAGGCGAGGAGTATCTCCACCCGATTTCCCACCTAAGTCGGGCGGCGGCGTTCCCTTCCCGGACCGAGCCGCGCCACCGCCGCCACTTCCCGCGCCGGAAGTGGCAGAATGAAGCGGCATTGAAAATGCGCGGGAAAATCTTGAAAATTTGCGCCAACACGCCCCGCAGCTCAAGCAGCCCAGCCGAAGGACGAAGGGCCTCTTCCCTTCCGAGAATCGCCCTTATCGCCGAGCGGTAAGTCGCCAATAAGAGAGTGGGGCCAGTGTGGCGGGCTCACTGCTGTGCGCCCAGTGTGGCGGGTCGCGCCGGAATCCCCTTTTAGAGCGAGCCGAGGCTAAGGCGGCGAGAGGGTCATCGGGGGCTCGCCGTAATGAGCGAGAGAGAGGCCGTGAGCGCGGCCAAGCAGAGGCACGCCTCGGGCACGCCCGCCTAGACACTCCTGGCCAAGGCCGTGCTCGACAGGGGCCTCCTCGAGGGCACAGCAGCAGCTGTCGTGTTTTGCGGAGCGGCCGCGCACTTCGCGAATACTTCGCGGAATGAGCGCGGGGGCAACGGTAAATACCCCACGCATGCAGTCGTCTCAACAGTGTGAGCGCTGGAGTCTCTCGCGCGTGGAGTAACGACACGTCAGTCTCCCTCCCGGATTCCTCCGCCGAAGAAGGGACGGCCGGGATGAAACTGAAGCCTAATTATGTCCCCGCTGTCACCCGAAAATGATGCCTGCGGGCAGCGCGGCTGGCAGGAACACAGTTAGGCTGCCCAAACTAACGTCCAAAATTTCCGGCCGTTGCCGGTCAGGCTGTGGCCGCTGCGCTCTGCACAGTGGGCCAGAGCGCCCCCGGTTGGCGCGGCGGCGGCCGCTCCGAAAGCGCGCGCCCCGCTCGCGGCCGCCTCGAAGACCGCCCTGGTCTCGGGGGCCGAGCGGCGGCAGCTGCAGCGCGACAAGGAGCCCCAAATTTACTGCAGCCAGAATGTGGGTCTCGAGCGGGAAACCTGTTAATATCTGCCGCCACACCCCACCCCGCCCCGCCCCGCCCCGCCCCGCCCCGCAGCGATGCCAAGCGTGATGCCGAATCCAGGGAGGCGGAGGGATGGCCGTATTGAAAGTCTGTTGGAAGTTTGAACTGAACGCAAATTGGGTCGGTAGATGAGGACTGGCCGACCGAGGAGAGGGGCGGGGGGGGGGGGCTTCCCCCCCCCCCCCAGTGTCACGCTCGAACGCTCGGACGACGAGGAGAGGGAATCGGAGGAAAGCCAGCAACGTGTATTTTAACCAATTTTGCAAAGACGAACCAAAGGCCGGGAAAGGAAGATAACGAAGGGTCATGTTGAGTTGCTCTGATTCGGAAGAGAGCGGCTGTGTGCGCCGAGCTGCTTTCCCCTCGGGCTGTGATTGGCTGCCTCCGGGCTCGATTATTTGGTTGCCAGATGATACATAATTTGCAGAGAAAGACCTGCTCTGGCAAACTTTTAATAGAGTTGAAAAGACGGCCGGGTGGGAAAGCCTAGGAAAGCCCAGCCCGGCTCAGCGGTCGGCCGTGGATGTGCGCTGCAGTTTTCCAAGGAAAAGGAAGGGGAGGGGGGGGGGGAAGGCGTGAAGGGCGTTGCCGGTCGGTGCAGGGCTTCGCTCGGCTTCAAAGCCAGTAGGCGAAACGGGCGAAACAGAACCCCTCGTAGAGCGTACCGATAGCGCACAGATCCGGGGCCAGAGATAAAGACTCGCCTTGTGCCCCGCTCCTCGCCTTTCCCCCGGGGCGTAAAAGAAACACTGCACGCGCCCTCAGCCCGCCGCCCTGGCAGGCTGGCAGCACCGGGCCCACTGGGCAACGGTCAGTGTTGGAGGCAGCAGCACGGCGGCTCGGCGGCTCCAGCCCGCCACAGCCCGCGAACGGCGGGGTAGGCAACACGCTGCGCGTCACTGGAACGGACGCCATGCCGAACCGGAACTTAGCAGGCATTGCTATTATTGCGGACGCAGACCGATTTGGTGCCTGCAGTGACCGCGGTGGAGACTGCGGTGATTGAGTCGGAAGCTTCTTCGGCTGTGCTGCCTTCTCGCCGCCCCGCCGTGGCTCGGCTCCGCCCTGCGGCGTGGCAGACGCCGCTACAATCCACGTTGTGCGGCTTCAGGCTTTCAGGCTTTCGGGCTGTTGAACGGCTGCCCCGGCAAATTAGCACTTGCGAGGTTTTATCCAGGCTCTCAACTTGCTCCAGCCTCCGTCCGTCCATCTGTCTGGTCGTGTGCATGTGTGTGTGTGTGCGTGTGTATGCGCGCATTCCAAGAGGTTTAGGGTGTGTACCTCCTGCTTGCTCTGAATGGCTAAACCCTTCGGCTGCCACGACCCAGTCGAAATAACCCAAAGAACACGAGACACTCACGTAGCAGTCAAAGGACGTCAAAAAGACGTCAAAATGATGCTTTTTTTTGGTCGAAATTTTGACTAGAATGGGTCATATTGATATCAAATTGACATCAAGGTGAGCATTTCGTGTTCTTGGGGAAGATAGAAAGGGAGCAAAGGGTGCGTGGCATGGCGGGGCTTGGCGGGCCGTGGCGGGACGGCTAACTAATTGCTTCATTAAAGTTTGGCTCTGGGTCCCGCCTGGACGCTTGCAGTCAATTACCCCACCGGTTTGGTCCGAGGGCGGCGGGCGGGGGAGGGAGAGAGGGGAAGGCAGAGCTAACATGCGCATTTAGCGCGCGACCAGGCTCCTTACCCGCGTCGCGGAGATCAAGGAGTATCCCAACAAGAAGGCACGCGCGGGCCCACGTCACGCGGCACGA
Source organism: Stenchaetothrips biformis (assembly GCA_030522485.1). Taxonomy (NCBI): domain Eukaryota; kingdom Metazoa; phylum Arthropoda; class Insecta; order Thysanoptera; family Thripidae; genus Stenchaetothrips; species Stenchaetothrips biformis. The sequence continues at coordinate 12,678,659 of CM060097.1, forward strand.
ACCCCTTGAGAGCGAAGGGGGGAGAGGGAGAGAGAGAGAGAGAGAGAGAGAGAGAGAGAGAGAGAGAGAGAGACAGAGAGAGAGAGAGAGAGAGAGAGAGAGAGAGAGAGAGAGAGAGAGAGAGAGAGAGAGAGGAGAGAGTGTTTGTTGTGCCGTTATTAGCAGCGCGTGCATGGCCCGCCATGGCGCTCTAACGGACCCGATACACGGCTGGGCGCGGCCGGGCGAATCAGTGCGTGTCCCCCGCACGCGTGGCGCGCACACGTGCGAGCGACCTGGACGACATGATCGCACACCGCGCGAACGCGGTGGGGTGCCGTGCCAGCAGCCCGGGCCAGAGGTGGGGTCGTGGAGCAGATCATTACCCTGCACTATCATATTGGCAAATAGACCTTTGCGGGGGGGGGGGGGGGGGGGCGCTCGGCAGCTGGCGGGGGTCGGCCGGTCGGGGCGCCAAGATGGAACGCTACAAAGCCACACATGTAATCGAAACGCAGCAGGCAGGCGGGCCGGGCGCTGCCGGGTGGGATGCCCTGTGGGTGCCGTTGGCGCCACCCGCCGCCCCGCCGCCCCGCCGCCCCGCCGCCCCGCCGCCCCGCCGCCCCGCCGCCCCGCCGCCCCGCCGCCCCGCCACCCCTCGGAACCAGACACGGCCAATCGTCACACAGCGCCGCGCCGCCGGAAATCTAATTCAATTCAAATTGGCTTTTGCAGACGACACACGCGCAGCGACAACGCGGCGTGCGCGAGTGGGAGCGAGCGAGGGAAAGAGCGAGAGCAAGCAGAGGGGAGGGCCGGCCTGCCTCGCTTTGTGCCAAGAGAAGGGAGCAGTCCGCAAGATTACAGCGAGAGTCTCTCCAAAGTTCCGTCTGACTTGTCTGCAAGATGGGAAAGAATACGAGCGTTCCGCCCGCCGGCCCACTTCTACGCATGGCCCGGCGACACATGGCGGTGTTATTCCGTCTGGACAATAATAGGGGTCCAGTGACGTCCTCAAACGACTGAGAATTGAATGAAATTCAATAGAGAAGACGACAACGAGGTGCTGAAATCCGTCTCTGCCGATCGTCATCGTCATCACGCACTAGAACGTGACGACATGTGTCCGGGTGATCCTGAGCGCCGGCGACACTCCCTTTCCGATTCCCGTCGTTTTGTGTACACACGTGATTGCGCACGCAAATATTTTTTTTCCTTCATTTTTTTCCAGTTTTATTTTCTTGAAATTGCTGCCGGTGTAGAGGTTGCTGGAGTGGTCCTCCTGGCGCTGATTGGCGGAGGGAGGGCCGCGCAAGTGTTGCCTGGCAGGCTGCACTGCTTAGCGCGCTTGGAGGCGTGCCAAGTGGCTCTGTCTCTCTCGCACTCACGCGGCGGCCCGTCGGCGAGCGAGAGAGACAGAGCGACACTGTTCGGATTGAGCCTGCGGGGCGCGCCCCTCGAGCAAGGCCTAGTTTCGGCTTGATGGTGCGAGCCGTGGTCCACGGTCCTAGGTTCAACTACAACCATAAATTATTTTTCACTTCCTCCCTCAGTGTGCTTCAAAGCCAAGGCAACGCGCAGTGACTACCATGAGCCGTGGTGGCTCGGGGTGGAGGCGTGTCGTTTTCCGAGATGAGAGTCAGCGGATCAAATCTTATAACTTCACAACTTTTTTCTCTGCCCGCTGCTCATCGTCACCTCAAGAGCCCGCTTCTATCGGCAACAGACAAGAGCCGCGGTGGCTGAAGGCGTAAAGGCGTCTGACCCCGACCATAAGGTTCGGGGATCGAGTGCCATTACTTTCCTTCATTTTTCGACTGGCTTCCTCCCACTGCGACTCAAACCCGTCGTCCAACACTCGGCAGACGTGCAAGTCAGGGTGGTGTAGTGGTCTAGGCTCAATCCAGGCCATTACACCCGGGTGTCTAAAAAGCAGTCCGCTTCGGCGGATTGGCCTCGGCACTGGTTCGATCCCCGATCGAGCCAGCCACTCGAAATTGGTCGCGAGTGGGTCCATTCCGATTCGTCGGATGGAGTTGATAAGTCCTTTGAAGCTGGCCCACTGACTGCATGTTCGGGTCTGGGAGCGCCGGACAGCGGGGGTACCACTTTGGGTACCGACCACCCTGCGCAAACAAAAGCTCCCAAAACTACTCTCTCTTTCTTTCTTTCTCTGTCTCTCTATCGTCTCTGCCTTACTCTACTCTGCCCATGTTGGGCCGTGTCGGCGGCTCGGGTCCTACTGGGTCCCCCGGCGTACGATATCGAAGTCGCTGGATCGGATTAACCCCAGTTACCTGATAGCACCGGTTCCCATCCCGAACACCGAAGTAAAGCAGGAGGCCTCCCCATTAAGACTGGGGAGGGGGTGTAGAGTTCTTTTTTTTTTTTTTTTTTCTTCAAAAAAAAAATTATTATGACTGTACGTCCTGTGCCTGCGCCAGCCACCTCGCTCAACGGGCCAGGGGACGTTGAGCCAACCTACAGGGCCGTCGTGCTTGCCGACTCGGTCTCCCTTTCAACACCACCCTGCGGTCGTCTTCGGTCCTCCTCGGCGCCTTGATTGGCGTCCTCGACCCTCTCGTCCTCGCCGTCCCCGCGGGCTGACCGCGAGTGACCGCAGTGCAGCGGGGCGCGCGGCCGGCCCGGAGATGAAATGCTGGCATCCATTGCGGTGGCAGGGCGCGGCGGGGCGCGGCGGGGCACGCCATGGCGCGCCGGGTGGGTCGTGTTGTGACGTGACCACTACATCAACGCCATCAGGAGCCCAGCTCGGTGAGGTCGGGTCGGGCTGCCCCTGGCCTTCCCTGGCCCGCCGGGCTCAAGGGTCGCGAGGCTGGGGCCGGGGCACACCACTGGACTACATTGACCTGCTCGGCCTGCTACCCCGGACTACACTGGCGAACACACACGATGGGCGACGCTGCATTTCTCATCATTCCAGCTGAAAATTAAAAGGATGGTCCGGGTAGGGAATGCAAATGAAAGGAACGGCAGCGAGCGGGCGGAGCGCCACCTCGGCCGCCGGCATGGTCGACACCAGGTGCGGCTCCGCACCCTGTTATTATTCATGGTGGGGAAGAAGGCAAGCGGCTAAGCAGCAGACTGATTCTGCGCCGTCGCTCTGTCTCTCTCGCACCAACACAGTGCGCCCCATGAAAGACGATGCTTTCGAAAAGAACGTTTTTGTTTAGGCTGGCCGGGGGAAAAATTTCGTGCCGCGACCCGTAGGGCTACTTAGGGTGCCGTGGGGCAGGGAAGGGCCAGCCGCGGCCGGTCGGTCCCTCGGCGCCAGAAGTAGACCCGCAGGGCCACGGGGCCTAGGGCTTGGCCTTCGGCCGAGGCTGTGGTGAAGGGTGGATTTCTGCAGGAAAGAGAGAGGGGGCGGGGCGCTAGTGGGTGTGGCGCGCCGTGCGTGCGGTTCGCAGCAGCGGCCCGCCTGGCAGGGCGGGGGCGGGGCGGGGCGGGGCGGGGCGGGGCGGGGCTGCGGGGGAGGGTTGTTCGCACTGTTGGGTAGCACGCGAATTGATTTCAAAGGGCCCGCCTCGCCTCGCATTCGAATGCACGCCAGCCATGCCAGCTGCGGGCGCTGGGCTGAGCCGAGCCGTCCGCGCCACTCCACACGCCGAGGCCGAGGCCGCCTGATCGGGCACGTCCCGACCGGGAAAACGCACCGCTGTGGAGGCCGGGCCGGGCCTCGCGGGCTGCGCAGCGCTCTAAACGTCGCCCATGTCGCCCTCTCGCGCCCATGGGGATGGCGCGGAGAGAGTCAGTCACTGCTCCGCGCAGAGCCGGGCCTCTCGATACCTTCATAAGAGCGGCGAAGTTGCCTGGCTGAGAATGCGGGTCCACGCTGGCCAGCGCTCTAAACTCGCTCGGCCGCGCGTCTGCAAAGTTTTTGAGCACCCCGTGTATAGCCTTTTGTGGCGAGCTGGTGTTATTGTCTGGCGGGATGTCAGCGAGCCCGGCCACCAGCAGGACACCAGCAGGACACCACAACGACGGCGGTGCAGGGCAGGGTGGCCCGTGGGGACAAAAGACGCACGCCACTGGCCGCCGTTAGGGGTGCGAGAGCGACAGAGCGACGAAGGGCCTCGGCGGCGCGGAGCCAGCTCGCCGGCAGGCAGGCGTAGGGGTGGCATTGCTCGAAGGAGAGCAATGTCAACAGGCGCGGAGGCCGACAGTTTGGGCAAACATGTCACCGCCACGCAGCCTACGCACCAGGCAGAGAGAGGCAGGTAGGGCGGCTCGGATTTGCAGGGACACTCTATGCAAACATTGCAATATTGGTGCAGCCAAGCTGAGCGCGTTGTTCCAAGCGGGGCTAAGTGGGGCCTGTCAAAGCCCCCGTGGCACAGTGGGTGAAGACCGTTGAGGCGGCCAAAATTGTAGACGCATTTCGAGCTCCAGAGTCGCCCAATGGGACTCGAATCGAACGTGTGACCCCACCAATGGATTACTCACCGAACGACTCTGGAGCTCAAAACGTGTCTGGGAAACGGTCTCCTGGCCCACTGTGCACCGCTCGCCCTCCAACGGCGTCTGCGTCGCTGATTAAACGGATGCGAGTGTTTCTGGGAATGACGGCCCGATCAATTACGACCAAGCGCGAGAGAGAAAGACAAAGACGCCTAGATAATTTGTCATATCGGAGCCGTTTTGAGTGCTGGCCCGGCCCGGTTCGAGGACTCGCTGACGTCACTTCTGGACAGTCGGCGGAGACAGTTTGGCCGGCTGGCGTCCCTAAAGAAGAGAGGACGTCGCTGGGTCTAGGTCCTAGACTCTTAGGAGGTCCTAGACTCTAGGTCCTAGAGTCTAGGAGGTTGTCGAGACAACTGTTAATTTTGCCCAATTTTGGTGTGTGGAGATTTCTGAATCGAGTGAATCATCAACGAATCTGGATAAACTTCGGAGGCATTCACTGATTTGAAGCGTCTGTCGGCATACCCCCCCCCCCCCTCTTTCACACACACGTGGGCGCGGTGCAGTGTTTGTCTCGATAAGCGAAGAGGCAGGATAAGGATGAAGAAACCGGTCCCCGCTCTAGGCGTGGCGGCGCGTGGCGCGGCCGTGTGGCAGGCGCGGCTGCACCGGTGTCTCCGAGTTCTCCTCAGTCGCCTAGTGGCTCTCCAAGGCGGCGTGCGTGTGGTGCAGCAAGCGGCCCGTGCTGGACTGCTGGACCGCCCGAAGCCCTGCCCGACAGCAGAGGGCCGAGATTCAAAAGCCAAAACCTCGGGAAACAACCGGCGGTCGACATGTCTGTGATTTACCGCCGATCCATGGCTTATCTCGACAAGTTCGTGCCGCCAAAATACGCGCCGCTGTGGAACCATCCGGCAGGTAGGAGCAGTGTTCCCACGCCCACGCATCATGCAGATCGGGGCGGACCGACTAGGGCACAAATTTAAATTTGCTTTAGTTATTTTCGGACAAACTGCTGGTCGAGCAACCAGTCGCTCTATCGCGGCACCCGTCGTTGGAGCTCCACGGGGCGCGTCGCACAGTGGGTCGGAAGACAGTTGAGGCGGCCGAAATCGTTTTGAGTTCCAGAGTTCGCTAAATGGGACTAGAATCAAACGTCTGACCGCACATTCCTTCTTTGGAGAGCAATCCATTGGTGGGGTCACACGTTCGGTTCCAGTTCCATTTACCGACGCTTGAGCTCAAAACGCGCTTAGAGTTTCGACCGCCCGCGCCGGTCCTCTGGCCCACTGTGCGTTGGTCGGCTTGGAAACAAGTTTCGGCGGCGACCAAGGTTGCGGCTGTCGCGTCGCGCGGATTCAGACTCGTGTGAGGATCAACATTCGTGATAAACAGCATCTGTTTGTTCCGCAGCCCAGCCGCCACTCGCGCCTATTCTTTCCACCGCCACTCGCTCATTCAAACAGCGCACCTGTCGGATTCTAATTAAGCGCCATTCACAAATCTCGACATCGCCCCGGCATTGCGCGTGTGTGTGGCATTGGTGGAGCATATGCCTCTGATTTCATGCCAGGGCCCATGTACAGAACATAACCGAAAATAACTCATGAACGACGGCTCTATAGTTCTAGAATAAATGAATGAATGAATTAACTAATCCGAGTACTATTTCCATGTTGCAGGACCGAAAACGATCTTCTTTTGGTCGCCGTGGTTCAAGTGGGTGAGTCGCCAGAGCCTCTACACTGGCGCGGGTTGAAACGCCAGGGCGCCATTTGATGTTCCCTTTTGCCTGCAGGGGCTGGTGATCGCTGGACTGAGCGACTTGAAGCGGCCCGTGGAGACGGTGTCGCTGCCGCAGTCGGTGGCGCTGGCGGTGACGGGGCTCATCTGGTCGCGCTACTGTCTGGTCATCACCCCCATCAACTACAACCTGTGCGCCGTCAACGTGTTCGTCGCCCTGGTCGGCACCTACCAGGTGCAGCGCGCAGCCAGGTGAGTCCCACTGGCCCAACCGAGATGACGTAATTCAAGGACTCCATTGATAACCTTTTTTTTTTCTTTTTTTTGTTAACAGATACCAACTGGCGCTTCGAGATTCGGAGCAAGCCACTAAGATGTGAAGACAACTATTTTTCCCCTGGATAATGGCGTGGGGACACCTACGCAGCACCTCTCAACAGTACAAACGGAACGTCGCATGCCCGCAACAGCTGTGATATGATTAGTTAGGTAAAATAAATACCGCTGTCAAAGCTGTCATCTCCATCGTTCCTTTCCCCATCCGGCACCCTTTGCGAGGAGAGCGAAAAAAGGACGGATTTGCGGGGAGTTCAAATTTGGCGCGGAGAGGAACAGGCTGAGAAGCCACATCCGTACAAAGCCGAAGAGGAAGCGTCATAGCCACCCGAAGGATTAAACCAAAATTAAATATCCGTGCGCTCGGCGCATATTTATCAAGAATAAAAAATATTATATGTCACTTGTATCATCTCCATTAGTGTGTTCCCTTTTAAAACGTTCTTCGCGAAGCTTTTTTAGGGTTGGTGTCTTGGATCTTTCCCCCGCCTTGTGAGGTTACGTCTCGTCGCGTCGCTGGATCAGCTGTTTACCTCCTTCCGAAATTGTCGATTCGAAAAAGGTTCTGCTGGAGTTCAAAAATGTCCGTCATCTATCGGGGTGTGGTTTCCGCGGTGGACAAATTTGTCCCTGCCAAGCTCCAGCCGCTATGGACTCATCCTGCAGGTAAATAGTTTCAAATTTGTTCAATTTCCATTGAATATTAATATGACCCTTTGCCCTACGTAAGGATTTCAAGGTTAGCGCGATTTGTAAATCCTCACTTAATTTTTTAAAATGGTCACGAATTTCGAAAAAAAATTATTTTCTTTATTGTGGATACGAATGCTGACAACTTTTTTTTTCTTTTTGTCTGCTTTCAGGACCTAAAACTATCTTCTTCTGGGCACCTGCATTCAAATGGGTATACACTTGCTGACTCGTTTTGTTTCAGTAGCAGACTATTGTCATTTACAACATGGTCTGGTGGTGTTTATTTGCTGCAGGGCTTGGTGATGGCTGGAATAGGTGACCTCTCACGACCTGCCGACAAGATTAGTATGCCACAAACTTGTGCTCTCAGTGCGACTGGTCTTGTATGGGCACGCTACTCTCTTGTCATTATTCCCAAGAACTGGAGTTTATTCAGTGTCAACGTGTTTGTGGCCATTACAGGACTGTATCAGTTGTCAAGAGCTGTCAGGTAATATCAACAATCCAAACTAAGTTCAGACCACACATCATCAACTCGTGCAAGGTTTTTAAATCCTACCATTTTATGTTTTAGGTACCAACAAAGTCTGAAAGCTGAAGAAGCCATCAAAGCCTAATTTTCTCCGTCCATTCCGACTAACTAATTGATATGATTTACTGTCACAGTGTACACTAAGGCTCAGCAGGCAATTTTTCATTTCTGAGTTTTATTTATTTTTAGATATTTATTTTTGTTTGTCCTTTGTTTCTTTTCACTTTCGATAGTTTTGGTTTTAATCAGTGCTGGACACTGCACCAAACCCAGTGAGTTCAAAAATGTTCCTATGTGATAAATACATTTTTGAATGTGAAACTATTGTATTCAGGATGGTTTGTAGTGCCAATTTTTCTGTTTTGTATTGTTATTAATTCTATTTAAATTGTACAACCTATATCTGTGATGAGTAGCATCTTGTTAAGTTAAGAGAATGAAGAAAAAAAGAACAATTTTCATTGTCCGACTTGTACTAATGTAGTGAGGACAAGGTAACATTTTGTCTGTCTCGTTATGGGTTGAAGAAGTTACTTGTGAGACTAACGTATTGCACTTAAGATCTTCCATCAGCCTAGTCCATTTCATTGAGTATGATTACTGGCTGCAGACTTTGCAGCAGTCAGCTGAATTTCTTGATCTGTGTCACCTTTTTATCTGATTAATTAATGACTAAGTAGCTTCGTGCAACAAGTTGAGGAGAATTTTAACCATTTGTGTTTCTTTAGGCATGTAGTGGTGGCTTGCCACATTATTCATAACTTGTCATGCAGCTGAGTACAAAGACGACAAATGTTCTTTGATGCTGTTAAATAAATGTTACAAAATAGTGGGTGATCTGTATTTATGTTTTGTGCATGACCAGGACCAGAGTTGGTGACAGAGGGCTGTCATTAATGACAACAATACAATCAATAGGCGTATGTTCTTTATTGATTTCCATATATTGACTGTCTAATACACATTCTCTGATTTCCAACATATTTATTGTATAGGCCTAAGTGGGTATTCTGCTAAACTATGCAAAACATGAGAGGCTTCAATTACCAACCAAGAACCACAATAATGTACATCCTCTGTAACTCTGTAGAGTTTATCCCAACATATTAACATAATTCAACAAAATACTCCATGATCACCACTTTCTTTCATTTCACAGCACATCAGTGTGCCTGTACATTTGCATATTTAACAGGATAAATAATATACATTTATAAACATAACAGACTTGAAACCATTGACTCTCAAATACTACATCTTTTCACATTATGTACAAACAAAAAAATAATGTTGAAGCTAAAAATATTATTGTTTTAAAAATATAGCATAAGTCATGCTTAAGTCAACAAAATCAAAGTACAAAATTAAATTAAGGTAACGTAACGCTGAAAAAAAAAACCTCAGGTAGGCTGAGAAATAACTCCTTTACCACACAGTGCATCTTTCAAACCTACAAAGAGAACAGATCAAGATTCCTGCAGATTATAGAAGATTGACGAGAAGACTTTAAAAGCTGTTTTCAAATGTAGTCCCAAAAAGAAAAAATTTTGACAAAAGAAATTTGAAATTACATCAAAATGTAAATACAAGACCCAACAACGAACAATCTCAAAACATTGCAGACATCAGCACACACTAAATTAACTTAGCATAATTTCAAACAGCAATCTGCACAGAAACCTTTTCTCCATAAAATACAAGGCAGATAGCAAGTGATAACCATATCTAAGGAAAAAACAAAATCAAAGAGGATTTGTTGATTGACTTGATCACAACTTGACTTCCTTATTGCTAACCCCAAACTAACGCTCTTCAAAGTGGAATTTTACAGGTGATATACACAAACACTTTTCGGCTTGGCTTGACTGGCCAAGGATAAAGACTTCTAAAATTTACTTTGCTTGGCAATGCAGGGGGAACTAGACAAAATTGTATGATACACAATTAGCACAGGCACAGAGGCATAGGGCCTTTGGAATGTATCTCGCCGCATAAAAACAGTATCTTTACAAATAAATCATAAAACATTTTTTCAAGTCAGATTAACACTTGCCTCTGATAAGGCTGTCTGTTCTTCATTCGCTATACAAATATGAGATGCCACCATGAAAAATATTGCACTTTTGGCAAGCCAATTTATAATCTTTATAAATTTTAGGTCGTTCCACAGTAAGATATTCCTTCACAGGAAACAGGTATACAATAGACTATGAACATTCATGGAACCCAAAGGTGGGAAAAATTGGAAATACAACAATTTGCAAAGTTTTGTGAATATCTGGTAAAGCTACTAATAGATGAAATCAAATTGACGAGTATGTTATGATATGGGAGGATGTGGATACCCATTCAAAATGCACTGGAAAATGCAAACTATTGACTCCCTTTGGTATGCTCTTTAAAGACCATTGCAAGCAAGAAAAATATTTGCTTTAATCACATTGAAGCACATGATTACAGCATGTATGCGAGGACTAAAAGCTTGAATCAGTGCTTGTCTACATTTTAACTACAGGCCAGCTATTACATGTTAGTACATTTTACTATAGTCCTTTAAAGATCAACACTCTTTGATAATTTGTTAAACGTTCAGTCATATAGAAGATATATCTTATGCACAGTTGATCATAAAGAGAAAAGGCAAAAAGGATAGTAGATACATAGAGGTAGAACCTTTTTTTTAAACTTTCTTTGTTTTTATTGTAGCTTTTCTTGTAACTTTTCCAGTCAAGAGGGATAAACTCAAAAGCCAGTCAAATGCACATGAATTAAACTCAAAAGGAATCAAATGGAACAATTATTGAAAGCTCTTAAAAATAGAACTACCTGACAAATCTTTGGGTGAGGTGTTTCTTCACACTACTATACATACCTAAATTATTTCTTAGCACACTGTCAATACTAACTGACAGACAGCACAAAATCCTTATTCAGAATGTGAGTGATTTCTATCTAAAGCTAAAGGAAATCTTTTGCTGGGAAAGAAATACTGACATTGCAGATCCAGAGAAAGGAGCAGCAATACTGATTTGGACAAAGTGCTCAGATTAAGCAGTCGTTTCAGTCAGAACTTAAGAACTTTTAGATTTCTATCCACCACTTCTTATCCATGCAGAAATGCATGCGTACCCCAACACCAGATAAAATGAAAAATAAAATAACTGCGCCAAAAAAAACAGGGGAGAAAACCCCCTCACAACAAGAAAAGTGACAACACAGTTCAACACTGCACTGGAAATTGTATTGGCTGATTAATTCAGAAATCCTCTGCTCAGTTAGTAAAAGTACATACAATACACATAATTGCTGTAAGGCTCACAATAAACTCACAGCAAACAATACAATATACTTGAGATATTTTGACAACACTTAAAGAAGGTAGACAATACAACCAACTGTTGTAGAAAAACAGACTACTTGAGATCTGTTTCATCATCCAACATATCTTCAATCTGGTTCTCCCAGTTACTGGAATGTGTGTTTTGACTGTCATTGTCTGCGACTACTTCATAATCCTGCAGTTCTGCTTCCAATTCCTTCTCCCAATCTTCTTCTGGAGTAGCGACGATCATTAAGGAAAGGGAAAATTCAAAACATAAATTAAAAAATAAGGTAATCAATAAAAATATCTTGTAGAAAGATTGCTTGGCAACTGATGCATTAACACAATGATGTGATTGTGTTGCATCAAATTGCATGCAAGACAGACACAAAATATTTCAACAGAAAGGCACTACTGGCTACAAACAGAAACAATAAATTGAAAAAATAATGGAATTGGGGGTCTTGCGATGAACTCAAATTTGCTTAGCACTGCTACATATCTGCTTGTATGCCCAATATGTAATGTAAATGTAGTTGAGTTTGGCAGAGGTCAAAGAGTTTAAGTAATTTTAAAGGCATGCAGAGAGGAAGAAACATCAACTTTCATTCAAAATGACCATGTAAGGTAATACCTTAGAAATGTATCACTGTTTGAACAGTGTGTGACAACACCCTTGGTCTCATAATTACATTCACATATAAGATTATACACATCACTACAAACAAATTCAAAAAGGTCTAGGGTGTATTGTATTGTCACTCTTAGCATATCTTAAAGGCAAGGAAGCATTCAGATTCCATACAAAAGGTCTTTGATCATGGAAATGAATCAAAGCTCAAATCCTCATGCCCTCTTCACCACATCTTACATAAGAACATATGAGGACATCAAAAACGAAAATTACAATTACTACTTAGAGCCAAAAGTATCCAGTCTCCACTTTTATTGTGACATTTTCAGTAAAATTCAATGTTTCTTTGTCCTTCACAACATTTTCAAAATGTGAATAAATGTGACGTTACTTCTCACAGGGCAGCAAGAAAAGTTTGCTCTTCCAATACAAGCAAGGACTTATGAACAAAACTTCAGCACTGTCTCAAACAAAAGCAAGATTTTTCCTTGCCCACCTTGCATGACATTTAATCCCTTTTTAATGATTTCAAATATTTGAAAATAACAAAATTAAAACACATGCAATGAATAAAATGATAGTTGCATACAGTTACTGTTCTTTCACTAAGCTTTGCTAGCATCAACTTGACCAACTTATCTCAAACCACACATGCATGAATTATGGGAAACGGAAACTTTTGAAAGCTTTTTCACACACTGGAGTTTAAAAGACATGCTCCAAAGCAAGCGAAACCAAAAAGTAAGTGAAACAGATGATAATAATAAGATAATAGAAAGAAAAGATACACGAACATAAATAATAATAACAAGGGCCTAAAAGTGAATAAAAAAAATTAAATGAGGGGGAGAACTTAGGGGCGGCAGTGGGAGAGGTTTGGGGAAGGTTGAGAGGGGTTGGAAACTCATGATCTTAGCGCCACTCATCTCATCTTCTTCTAGGCTGTGGAAAGAAAGAAACAGAAAGAAGATCTTTCAGTGGGTGAAAAGTGAGTTATGATTAATTTCAAGTGCAAAAGATTCCCGGAAAGGACAGTTTTCCGGTCTTTCACAGGACTCTAGCTACATTCTTTCTAAAAAAAATAAATAAATAAAAAACGATAGATATTTGGCAGCCAGAAGACATATCCTTGGCACTTGAATTGATAAAAACCCTCATTAATTTCATTATGATTCTTTCAAACCTAATTATGTTCATGTCTGTGATAAGGTGCGAAAGATTGACCAAGATTGACACAAACTGGCAGTGTAGAGAGACTTTCCACATATTCATGATGTAAGTTAAACACAAACTTGGTCAAATAAAAAAAAAAAACTAAAATAAAAAGGATTTGCAAAGGCTTTGCCTTGTTTACCATGGTCTAATAAAAAAAATGTTCAGAAGAAAATAAATTAGAATGAAACTCAAACTTATCAGAAATCTCATAATCTAAGGCACCTTTCAATATTAATGTGTAAAAAAAACAAAAAAACATTCTAATTAAACCATGCTTATAGGCGAGCAATTTAAACTTACTCTAGAGGAATCCTTAAAGCCCATTGCTCAAATATTTTTTGAAATTGTCACTCCTATTCTAGCCTAGTTCAGGACAGTAAATTGTATGCAACATTCAAGAATCTAAAGATGCAGTGAAAGCAAAGCCGGTAAGGAACAAAGCTGATGAGAATGAAGTCTCCTATGATGTTGTACATTATGGGGATACTTTACTAAATTTATGACTTACCTTTATGCACAGGTTCTAAACCAAGTATACGCATGCCTTCACGTACTTCCTCTAAGTCTTGGGAGCTTGCTACAAAAGTGTCTGACACAAACTCATGTGTGGGGCTTCCAGCACTGGTAGAAGACTCGGGCATGTAGCATAAGGTATCCTCCACATGTACAGCTGGTGCAGCTACTCCATCAAGCATCAACATTCAAATGAAACAAACAAGACACAAAACTAGAAATGAAATCACTACATCACTCAAAATACAATGATAATCAAAATAATAGAAAAGCACACTACTTAATTTAGATGTTTGGTAGATCCTCATGAAAAAGAGCATTGTGTACTCAAGGAGTATATAAGTTTCTATGATATTTTATGGGAAACACATTTAAATTGAATGTTCTACATCCAAAGAGGCTTCTAGAGCAGTGGGTGAAGAAATTATAGGAAGCACTACATGTGTTGAATGTAAGAAATCAAACTGCCATCAGCCCAAACAAACGCAATATTGCGGTTCCTCTAACAGCGTAGCTCAATTAACATTCAGCCAGGCTGGATTTAGTGCACTGGTGCTGTCATTTTTCAACACAACTAAATATGCGATCTGCATTCTAGGAGAAAGTTTTGAAGGCTCAACTATAGAGATAAAACCATGTGGCTTTCAAGGGAACAAACCTGCAGGCTCAGCATCTGTGCTGCTGGTGCGAGAAGCTGAAGCGCCACCCTCTTTGGCCATGGACGACAGTTCATTCGCTTGGCAGATGAGGCTAACTCGGTAGAAGTAATTACGCCAGAAGTTTTCTTCATTGATCCTGCAAGCAGAATGTGACTTCAGAAATGATACAAAATTTGGTAGTTGTGAACGTTGGTGGTTGAAGGATTACTTACACTTTGGGGACCAGTTCAAACCTCATTTTCTCAAGGTTTGGATCTTCTGCTAGAATAGCTTGGGCAACGGGATACGTCTGTTCGAATTCAAAGTTAAACTCCACGCCAGCGGGTGGACTGCGTACGAAATTCCGTCGGTCCTGGAGCACAAAAACGACGACACAAGTCAGGATAGGGCTTGTAAAATTCAGCAGACGGTTGGTAAGAAAATGACAGGACGCTACCGTAGACAGCGACAGGCACTCCTCCTTGAGACTCTCCTCGTTCGGACAGCCCACCCACGGCGGCACGGCCACGTCCGAGCCTTTGCTGTTCTTGTCCTTGATGAACGCCTCCTGCTCCTTGTTGAAGTCCCCCAGCAGGTTCTGCAACAACACAAGGTCCGTTTCAACGTTTTAACGACATCACCCATTTGGGCAGTGACTCGCCCTCGAGGGGTAGCCAGGCGTAGCCAGCTCTTTGCTCGCAGCTTGTCGAGTAAAGAGAAGAGATAGGGAGGAACTCGGCAACGGCGAGGAAATATGAAACCCCTGGGCTGCGAGCGAGAGGGGAGGAGAGGGCAAAGCCGTGTACCACGGAGAGTAGCACTGGGCGAGGCAGCAGTTTACACAGCCGTGCACCTGCCTGTGTCTGTGTTGGTGCACGAGTCTGTGTATTGTGCTGGCAGCCAGGGGTGACGTCTCGGTTTCACAGTTGAGAGAGGAAACTCCCTCTTGCGCGCCGCCGCAGCTTCCCGCGCGTTCGGCGTTCGGCGCGCCGTCAGCAAAGAGGAAAATCAGTTGCATAAGAACCACGCGTGCGTTCAACAGACTACTGTTTTGCGCGAGGGGGCAACCACTCGCGAAATCCTGTGTACACTTGAATGACCGAAATCTTGCCGAAATCTCGTGAAATCCCTCTGAAATCTGGCGAAATCTTGCGAAATCCCACTAAAATCTTGTGAAATCTTGCGAAATCCCACTAAAATCTCGCGAAATCTTGCTTAATTTTGGCGCGAAATCCTGCGAAATCGTGTGAAATCTCGCGAAATCCCTAGCTATGAAGAATCCTGTGTGCAAAAAAATTGCAAGTGGTTGCCCCCTCGGTTTTGCGCGCCAGAGCGCCTGCAAGTCTTCCACATGACGTCAGACCCGGACAGTGGTGCGGCCCGGAGAGCCCAGCCGCGCGGCCATGGGGCGGAAATTAGGGGCAGCGCCAGCTCAAGCCATGACTGAGCAACTTGGAGTGCGGAGCCTGGCGGAGCCAGCAGCCAGCACGCACTGCATGGAGGAAGAAGGGCGGAGGAGTGGAAGGGTGAATCGTCGCCGGAATCAGAGCCGACCTGCACCCGGGCCCTGCGCCCTCCCTGTGCCCTGACCTTCACCTCCGCGCCCTACGCCCCTCTGTCTGGAACTAACGACCACCACCCCGCCCCGCCCCGCCCGGAGCACTGACTTGAGCGCCATATGGGCGGCCAAGCGGCCAGCAACAGACGGCCAAGCCGGTGCTCCTCCGGCCTGCCGCCGATTGTCGAACCGAGGCATGCATTTTTCACCTGGGCCGCCTGGTCCATCTGGGCGGCCCCGGCGGCCCGGCTATTCAATATTCATTCAGGTTGAGGGTCGGGGCTATGAATGAGGGATGGGCTTGTGTCGCTCCAGCCCCGGCTTCGGCCCAGGGGTACCCTGAGTCACTTTCCCGGTGCATTTAGCAAGCACACTGCAAAGACAGGGCAGCAGGGAAACGCACCCAAAGTACACAATCGACTCTCCACAAGGGCATGGCATTCTTATTTCATCGGTGTTGCGCTTCAAAGGTTGCCGAGAGCAACGCCCCTCTCCTTCCGAAGCCCAAGGGCTGCCCGCTGGCGGGCTGAACCGCCGCGGAATACAGTCGCTTGCCATCTGCACTTCGAGTCGATACAGTGGGACGCAGCCGACAGTTCAGCCGTCGTATAGAGGTTAGGCGCCATCCATCACTCGTTCTGACGGCCCCGTTGAGGGACGGCCCCCGAACGGCGCTGCGATGGACTCGCCCCGTGTCCGGCCGTCCGGCGCCCCCAATTTGGAGAAGCCCCTATCTCCGGGTGGATCACGCGGCGGCCTATATCAGGTCAAATTTCCCTCATCTTGCAAGGCAGCGGTGCTCCCCCCCCCCCTCACGTCACCCCGTCTTTGACCCGGCTGAGCCGGTCGCTCTGCTCGTACCGCTCGGCGCAATCGGCTCGGCTCAGATCGGCTCAGCACGTCCGCCCGCCCATTTCATAAAGGGGTGGGGGGGGGGGGCTGCCTCCACCTGCCTCGATGACAATGTAGCGTCAACCATGTCCGGCTCAGGCGGCTCACTCCCAAGCGCAGCGGCGGCGTGACAGTGTCGCCGGGGAGAGACGACGATTTTCGAGGGGAAAAAAATCTCGCGACTTGTCAATAATTCCAGGACATCCACCCACGTCGTGTTCACTGGTCCGCCGCCCGATCCGTCGTGGTTTCCGTCGCTACTGTCTCCCTCGCACTGCGCCGCACAGCGGTGCGAGCGAGACAGAGCGTCATCTCGGCTGGCGAAAGTTTCACCGTTCGGCGGTGCGCACTGATTCGATTCCATTGTCCTCACGGCCCAGCAGCGCCGGCAGCCCTCGCTCATTCCGAACGGCGCCCCTGTCTCTCTCGCACCTGCGCGTGCCGCCCCGCGAGTGCGAGAGAGACGGAGAGCACCGCTCGGCATCAGTGAGCGGGCCGCCTCGCCACTCCAGACAAGTTAAACAGACCTTCTTCCAAGTCCAAGTCGGCCGGCCGGTGACGTCAGTGGTAGCGCCCGTCGGGCCGAGGGTAGTCCCGCCCGCGCCGCACGCGCGCACAGCGGGCTGCGTACCCGCGCTTGGTCGGGCGCTGGCCGGACGACGAGCCAGCCACTCCACAGTGGGCCAGACCGGCGCAGGCGGCCAACACTCTACAAGCGTTCTGAGCTCCAGAGTCGCTGAATGGGACTCGAACCGAACGTGTGACCCCACCGATGGATTCCTCGTTCGGAGAGCCATCCACCTGTCTCCTGGCCCACGGTGCGACGTCAGATTCAAACGCAGCGTGGGACAGCAGCAGTCCCATAACCGTTCCGCACCTTCGCCAGGTGGCCCTACCTGTTGAGGGCTGCTCAAAGCGAAGGTGGTTATCCCGTTAGATCGCTTTGGCGGCGCGCTGCCAGGCTAGCTCCGTGCCCACTGTGCCCACCCACCCAATGCACGCGGCTCGGCTCGCTTCGACGCCGCTTAATGGATCGAGGCGATGGTATCGGCATTCCGTTCGCGCCTCGCTGCAGGCGGATTTCAGGAAAGGGGGTGAGGGGAATCAGCTCGTCCGGCCAGCACCGCGTTGGCAGCACCGTCACCTTTTTTTTTTCCTTCGAGGTTCCATCCAGCGGGTATGGCTGCGTGTGAGGACTGCTCGCATCATCAAACTTATGCCATCACGCCCGGGCGGTGCGCCGCGGGGGGGCTCCGGGCCCCGTGGGGGGAGGGAGGGCTGCCTGCTGGGGCCCCCGGCCGCCCCGTCGCGTGACCTCCGCGCCGTGCCGGCTTGCCATGGCTGTGCCGCGCGACGACCGACTTTGAATCAGTTTCGGATCAAATCCGCAGGCGATCGTCCACGACCAGCGCGCTCTACCGTCGGACACGCGAACGACGGCCAAATCCCTTCTTTGAACCTCGAGCCGACGTCACGCCAGTCGGCGTCGATAACCCAGTCCCGAAAGTTAGCCGAATTCAAACAAATTCGAATCCGGCCTAATTAGGGCCTCGTTCCGCGGGGGTAGGGAGGGAGGGAGGGAGGGAGGGAGAGAGGGAGGGAGAGAGAGAGCGCCGAGGCGACTCGCTTGAAGAGACCGAAGAGGCGGACGAGTTGACAGAGGCACCGCAGCAACTTGCCGCCACTTCGCGCCCCCCAGGGGCCTTGGGGCTCCGCCGGGCTCCGCCGGGCTTCGGCGGGCCGGCTCGACTTCTAGTCCCCGAGTCACCAATTCTGGACCAATGATTTCTTCGGCGGGGGGCGGGCGCAGGGTGGGCCGGCGGAGGGTGGGTGGCTTTGCCTTGCGCTGGGACACTAACTTTCCCCTACACCCCCACAGCCCTTCCGCCACCAGCACGGCGGCCACCCTCCTCCCCCAGTGGGTCGGGGAGCTATTGATTGAGGCAGGCGAGAGGCGAGCGGAGGAGAGAGGGCGAGGCGTGGCGTGGCGCGGCGTGGCGCGGCGGCATGAGACGAGGCTGGGCACAGCATCCCTGGTCCGGCCGGGCACGTCCAAGTCGTCCGAGTCAGCCTCCGCAATGCACGCACCGCCGGTGTGATTGGAGAGCCAATCTGCGGCTCCAGCGGAACGAGGTGAACGAAGTGTCTCTCAAGCGACCCCCGTCTTTTTTTTTCTCCCGCCGGAGAGGTCCCGGCCCTCCTCATGCGAGCGAGGGGGCGGACTTGAAAATGTGCCAACGCCAGCGACTACTACACCACCGGGCGGAAACCGCACAGAGTCGTGACAAGACTCGGGGCTTACACTCGGACCATTAAAATTCTCATCAGCGAAACACAATAGTCTGAGCCACTCTAGCCGCGCCATGCCGGAGACACGGCGCCGGGCGTCCCAGGGGCCTGCGCTAATGGGAGGGAACACCGAAAGGTGCGCAGTGGGGCCCCTGCTCATTGTGGCCAACCCGTCTGCGAGTGGGTCGCCCAGGTTGCTCTCCAAGGGCAAGTGGGACGGAAGGCTTTTCAAAGGCAGGAACTTCAAGAGTCTCCCTC